>QEPC01001500.1:2685683-2763940 GCA_003113815.1 Sphenodon punctatus
CTCCAGCTGGCAGCCTGCCCCTGGCCCCATCATCCCCCCAAGAACCCATCCCCCCAACGCCATGCCCCACCATGACCCACCACCCATCCCAAGGCTGCTGCCCATAGCCAATGCCCAGCCCTTACTCTGCCCCCTGAACTACCTCCCCCTCCAAAGCCAATGCGGCTTGCTAGAGAGTTGGACCAGGGTTCATCCATCCCCTGGGCCCTGAGAGTTGCCCTGCCCTTGCCTGAGGCCCACCTTACCTCAGCCACCATACGCCCAGCCACTGGTCCACTTGTCGTTGCCACTGCAGAATGGATCCCTCCAGCTCATTCGCTGCTCTGCCATCCGCTGCCTCCTTGGACTGGTCATGTGCCCCGTGCGCTGCTCCCAATTCCCACTGCCTCTCCAGGTCCCATGCCACTGCCACCTCTCCACTCCCACCACTGACTTTGCCGCCGCTCCTGCACCATCTTTAGCTTCAGCCTGGGTCCCAACTCCCACTGCTCCTGGATCTCCCACTGACTCCACTGTGCCTGCTGTTCCCGCCTCTGTTCTGGTCCTGAGTTGACTCCCGTGCCGCCGCCATCTCCTGCCGAGGCCAGTCCGGAACCACAGCACTGCTGACTCCATCACCACACAAGCTGCTGCTCCACATGCTTCCTCCATCTGGTAATGTGTTACCGCCTGCCAGCCTGTAAGGAAGTTGCATAAAGCAACTTCCTGGGAGGGGGGACATGAGGGAAGAGGGGCCAGTGGCTAAGCAGCACAATGAATGGTTGGGGGGCCAGGTCACATGAGCCCTGGAGGCCAGGAGGGAGGAGGAGCAGGCAGCGTAGGTGGGTGGCGGTGCGACCCTGCAGCCGCAATGTGGCAATGGTCCAGCAGACAGGCATGTAGCACCATTGTGTGCCATGCTCCCCCCCCCCCCAAAAGCAGGCTGAGGCCACAGGCCAGCCAGCTAGGATGGTGGGCGGGGCCCACACCGCAGTAGCCCCACCAGACTGCTGCCTCACCACCAGAAAAAACCCCAAACCCACCAATTTTTTTTTTTAAAAACAACTGGTCCAACATGGGGCCCCAGGGCGGCCGCCCCTAGCCACCCCACAGTAAGGCCGACCCTGGGAGGATTTTTGGACCGGGATTCTCATCTCTAATTACAGTCTGGTAGCCTCTGTTTCTTACTCTCCTTACAGGTGTTTTGGGGGCTTTTCTCCTCTTTTCCCATTCTCATTAATGTTGCTGTTACTAGGCAGTTTCCTTGCCTGATTTTCTTGTTGGCCTTTGGGTCGAGGGAGGAGGGACTGCCAGTTTCCATAGCGATAAGGTTGGCTTTAATCAGTGTTTCCTTCCTGGGAGAATTGATTATGAAAGGTGTCACTAAATAAGTCAGTAAATTGGATTCTCCCCCACTCCTTCTCCATTGGATTAAATTAATGTCATCTTTGACTCCGAGTTGCTATTCAGGATCCTGGGGAAATTACCTCTTGCTTCTTGCAGATGTCGGACTAAAGAACTTAACTAGAAGAATTAGCATTGAAATTGCCTGCAGCTTAATCCTTGTCCAAACGGTCCCTTTATTGTAAGCCAGAGCAAGTGGGAACTTTGAGCCCTTACCATTGAGTGCTGGGCTTTGCTGAGCAGATAGCTCTGGAAGCTTTGAAATCAGTTCTCTTTTGAAAGGGTTGGGGACACAGATGCACACGTACACACCAATCAGCAGGTTCAAAGCCAGGACTGTTTACTGTGGGCTCATTCACACGTGCAGCAATTATCTGGATTTTAAAAAATTCATTTTCCTCTAGTTCGCTGTTAACAATGCCAGTTGCATTCACATGAGTGCCATACCGTTGTTCCCAACAGCGAAATAACGCATTCAGACCTTCTTGGAGCGCACGCTTACCAGCCTGTTCAGTGTGGTTCAATTACAGGAAGTTACAGCATGGCTGGGCAGCAGGCTGCAGCCAGCTTCTTCCCCAATAAGTTCCTCTACCTCCACTCCCTGGCTCCGGACCCCATCCCTCACCTGCCTCTGCCTCCTAGTAGTGCCCCAGCAGCGGCATTAGCAGCATCGGGGGATTGGAAATAACAGCTGTTTGTTTACAAACAACTCCTCCCCATGTGATCACGCACATGGGGAGGCTTTGTTTGTAAACAAACAGTGTTATCCTGTCCCCCACTGTGCTGCTGCTGCTGCATCCCTGCTGCTGCATCCTGTAGGGGCAGGAGTAAAACAGCGCACTTGAAAGCAAAGTTGCCTTCACATGCAGGACAAGTTTGCACCAGTTAATACCGAATACAATGTCGCTGTAAAGAGCGGATTTATTTCAATCGGACAGCATAAAGGTAGGTTTAACTAGCTTTGAACTGCGGATTACTTAGGTGCAATATTGATGACAATATTTCAAATGAGGGACTTCAGACATGCAAGATACATTCAAATTTTGTAAAATTCGGACACAAACTGAATGTCTGAATGTCACCTCAGTATCAAAAGATTGAATCTCACCTTAGTCACTTGACAGTGAGTGGTGTAGCCCAGCTTATTGGGAGTGGGACATAAATAGGCAACAGGTAAGCTGAAAAAGAAAAAGAATTTACTCATTTTAGATCCACACACTCTAGGCTCCTTAATATCTGTGGTCAGCCACAGCAACATATGCTGCTCCATAAATTAGGCAGATGGACCTGCTCTGATTAGATCATAATGGACCTAGTTTGGTCCCCACCACAGTAGCAGCTAGCTGTAGTGCATGGCTAAGATGCATTTGTCCCTATTGTACCCTTTCTGGCAGCAGAAGTGCCCCAGAGTACTGTAGCACTCACCCTGTGGAGCTTCCAGGAACCATGCCATATAAAGGGACTAGAGGCCCCAGTATCTGTAGAACATCCCTCCCAGAAAGAAAATGCTCTAGCACTGTGCTGCAGTTATTTGACACAGCAGAGCACTGTGTTTGCTGTGTCACCCTGTGTCAGGGTGTCAACAAGTGGCACACTACCCATGCTGGAGTTGGTGCCTGTGTGTGTTGCACTCACCTGCACTCATTGAGTGGCGTACTTAACAGACGGCCTCATTTTTTGCATTGGCTTCTTTGTTTTTGTACCCACCCACCAGATTCCTCTCCACCGCTTGTCCCTGGATAAGTATCCCATCCTGTATTTTGTGTTCTGCTTGCAGTGCACTATGACCATTTTAAAGCTGCGCCTTGGGTAGAAGAAAGAGCTCATTTGAGTCCACTGTTTCCACTGCTTCCAGGCAGTAATGCTGTCACTTTCAAAGTGCTTTCTATTTTTGTGGCACTGCACCGAAAATAAAAAGACTGCTGGTGGTATAGCAAGCGGAGCACAAAGTGTGATGCATGGGGTTCTGACGCAGTCCTGCAGTTCAACATCGGTAGTACTATTGTTTTTGTACCCGTGTCTTGGTTTTGTATCCTCTTCCACTTGTTCCAGGATCACTGAGCAGTGGTATGCCAGTGTTTCTTAGGCTGAGTCCCAACCACTGAAGATACATCATGCATTTGGTGAAGTTGCAGTTGTACCCTTTTGAGTGTATCAGATGGGCCATAAAGCTGTACAGGAAGTATGGTCTTGGATCCCCAAGTGCAAGCTGAACATTTGGGAGGCTCCACATTTCAAGGAGTGCTTCCCTGTCTTCTTCTGTCAATTGCAGCACACCCACCAATGTCACATTTGGTTCTCTTGCTACATGGACTGTAAACTACAGTGCTTTCACATTCTCCATACAGTCCGCTTGGTTCCTTTTAGCATCGCTTCACTGACAAGAGACTGGAGATGAGGTAGTACAGTATCATTGGCCCAACGTCTCTCAACACCCCTTTGCATGTCTGGTTGCTCTCACACATCAAAGAGGGTTAGTGTGTCCTACAGCAGCCACTTGGTTCCAGGCCCTCTGGGGCTGGGGCTGTTGGGTATGTGCTGTTTCAGTCCCAGCTGTAGCATGCACAGGCAGCAGCCTGTCCTCCATGCAGATATGAAAGCCAGACACCTGCATTAGCCAAGCAATGAGGCAGTGGAGTTTGACAAAAGCTGACTCACCCAGTGAATTCTGGACATTCTGCCTCTTCCAAATTTCAGCCAGGGCAAGACTCTCCATTGGGAGTCACTTGCACAAACTGGGGGTGCCAGAACATCCACAGCAAACACATTGCACATCTCTTCTGTCAGTGGGTGCAACTTCTCTGTGCCTATCACTTCTGTCACAGTCTCTTGAAAGTAACAGGATAGCACCACCCATCAGTTGCACTCTTGCCTGAAAGTTTTGCTTTTTATTAGGGGTGTGCACAGGGTAAAATATTTGTATTTGTATCTTTGGCATTTGTGTTTATTTTTATTTGTGTCTTCGCACATACTTGCTGCATTTTCCCCATTCCCACCAATGGGAAAAATGCAGTGAACACAGGTCCCTGTGTATGGATCATTTTGGGGACCTGTGTTCATTTTGGGGACCTGTGTTCATTGCATTTTGCACATTGGCAACAACAGGGGAAAATGCAGTGAACACAGGCAAAGATACAAATACAAATAAACGCAAATACTAAAACCACAAATGCAGATACTTGACATTATGCACAGCCCTATTTCTGATCCTTTTGTCTCTGTGCTGTGAGGAGTGGATCCCACTTCTTTGATTACCTGTTCCCTGAGCTATGGATGACACAGCTCAAAGAGAGGGCATATTAGCTGGGAAATTACTTAGTGGTAGTCAGATGTCATTTGTTTCTGTCCTCTTCAGCATGTTTTATGTTAATCTAATGATGAATGCTGCAGCTCACCTAGCCAGGGAAGAGGTTTACTTTCCCTTCCCCAGACTATAGCGTGACATGCTCCTGCTCCCGTGCCTCCCCCTCCCCCCTCTCTCCTCACATCCTTCCCTCCTGCCTCTCTCGAGGAAATCTCCGCTCTGCTCTCTTCATCCAACCCCTCCACCTGCCCCCTAGACCCAATCCCCTCCCGCCTCCTGACCTCAAAGCTCCTGGAACGTGTCGTCTACTCCCGCTGCCTGGACCTCCTCTCTGCCAACTCCTCCCTGGACCCTCTCCAATCTGGCTTCCGCCCACTCCACTCTACTGAAACTGCCCTGGCAGAGTGTGTTCAGCTGGGAGAGGAGGGGCGTGGCACAGGAGACGCTGCAGAGGAAGCTACCTCTTGTGCCCTCTAAAGCCTTCATTGGCTGTCGGTCCTGCCTAACTGCAGATGGGTGGGTTGTAGTTGGTCTTGGTGCCTGACCTGAGAAAGACTGGAGACTGTACAAGGCTCACACCAGGACTGTGCCCAACCTTTCCTGTCTTAAACCTGAGGAGCAAGGGCCCTGCTGCCTGACTGGACTTAACTGAAAGCGTGGTGTTCTGGTGAGATGGATAGGAAATGGGGACGGCAGTCCCCCTGGGACTCCTTGGAGGAAGTAGTCCCCAGCAAATGCAGGCAGCAGGTCGTTGCAAGTGTACCAGGTACGTCGCCTCTACAACTCTTTAATCGTTTTTCATGCCTGGCAGAGGAAGAAGGGGCTTTGGAGGAGTCAGGTCAACCTTTGAATGAAGTGGGCAATCACTCCTTGTTGGACCCTAAAAATCTGATGAACAATCAAGGTGTAGTTTCACCTAAAAAGACCCTAGCACAACAGACCAAATTAATTGCCCACACAGTCCAGGCATTGTTTCTCAGCATTTTCGACTTGGATAGATCTATGGGCAAGGTGAAAGGTCAGCTCAAGGAAGTTCTGTCCCGCTTAGATAATCTGGGGGTTACTTTTAATGAAGAGGAGGGCTCACCTCCACTATTATTAACTGCCCCCAGTTGCCGGCACCATGGTCAGTCACTGCCAAGTCTTGCAAGAAAAAGAAAGACTGTGAGAGACAGAGAGGTTTATTTGTCTATAAGAACCGACTTTAATGGCACTTGCCATACATGGGCAACTAAAGGAGACATTTGCTTGCATTTGGGCTGTCTATTAAGGAAGCCTGTTAGCTCAGTTAATATTACAGATTTTGAGTTTCTACCTTGCCAGGCTTCCCAGACAAGAATAAGGGTAAGCTTTGACCATCTATCCTGGGTTAGAGAGATGTTCCTGGCCAGGAAGTATTTGCTAAGAAGGGGCATCTCCATAGATGGTTTGAACCTGGTCTTCAGGTTTGAACAAGAGCCCCAGTCTGGTGATAGCTACGGCAGGTGCAAGTGCCTGATCTCTTCCCCCAATTTGATCGCCCTACCAAGAGCTAGACCCTTGCCGAAATCAAAAGCTCTAGGGTGGGGGGGGGGATTAGATGTTAGAAGGGCATCAGTCGCTCCTATTGAGGGATCTAGGGGAGCCCCTCTAGATGACACCAAGAGCCAACCAGACCCCCAGATCTCTACACACACCACAAGGCCTTTATCGATATCTGGGGATATGGCCCCCGAGGGTAAGTCCCAAGGGGCCTCTGCTGAAAAGCAGTATTCTACCCAGTTGTTAGAACTAATGGATTTTGAAGCAGCAAATAATCCTACTGGGGCCAGTCAGATGGGCCAGCCCGAGGTTCTCCCGGAGGGGGCACAGCCCCTCAGGCAGACCCTAGGGCCTGTGGATGCCCAGAGCTTGGAACAAGGAGGGGGGCAAAATAACTCTGGTGGTATTACAAGGAGTCAGCTCTCCTTAGGGCTCAAGCTATACCTATTTGGGGAAGGGGAATCCCGCGGGGTCTCAGGAGTTTGTGATCTACTCCTCAAGCTCCCCGCTGTGGAGCAGGACAGACTATGGATAAAACTGGGAAAATTAAGGGAGAGCATACAAGGCTCGGAATTCTGTTATCAGGCCCAGCGGTTCAACTGCCCAGAGTATGTGTATAAAACTGATCAAAATGCTGGGAGTTGGATGGCTGTAAGAAGTCTAGAATCCGTTGAGAAGGGTACTCTGCCTGGGCAGGACTCAGCTGTGGATGATACTCAGCATGTAATCTGTCCTCAGGGGACGCCTGCCCAGGTTGTTAATCTCTTCAGTAATGTAGCTGTGGATATTGAAGGCTTGTTGACAGTTGAGCCCGAGCCTCAGGTCTGACTGCCCCTCCCCCCCAATTTGGCCAACGTTAATGTTAAGATGGGGGGTAAAGATAAATCTTCAAAGGTGGCCCTGAGAGAGGTTTTCTCCCTACTATCCTGGACTATATCAGGCCTTGGGTCTAAAATTCAAGATAGGAGTGGTATGATTTCTTGGCTGGGTATGATGTAGCCTGCCTCCAGGAGACTTGGTTGCGAGAAGGGTCTTCTTACCACCTAGAGCATTTCTGCTCCTTCTTTCAAAATGCTCAAAAGTCAACTAAGAGAGGTAACGCTTCAGGGGGACTGGCTTTTCTTGTTAAAAAATCTAGATTAATTTTTTTTACCCTACTTGGGTCTACCCGACCTGAAGTCCAGGTTGCTCTTCTCAAATTGGACCAAGTAGGGTCCTTATGTTTTTTGTTGGTTAATGTCTATATTCCACCTCCCTCCTCACCCTACTACCAGGAGGACATACGGGAGGTATTGGAAGAACAGTTATTGGCCCTTGAAAGCCAATTTCTCCCGACAGGCATTCTCCTGGTTGGTGACCTGAATGCCCAGTTGGGGAGGGTCGCTAAAGAAGTGGGTGCCCAGCAATCAGGGGCCACATTAGGCCATAGAGATGGCCTTCTTTCTAATATAATGGGGAGATTTGTCCTAGTGGCACTTGAGCCTGCCCCTGGTACCAGTAAAACCAAGGGTTTTACCTTTTTAGGACCCCAGGGAAGCAGTGCCGTTGATGTGATCCTGGTGAGTGCCCTGGCTATGGACCAGTTTAAGAACTTTTCACTGGTGATTAGACCAGAGAGCGAGCACGTGGCTCTCACGGTCCAGTTAGAGACCCAGAGGCCCCAATCCGGCTTGGAGATAGGAAGCGAGCTGGGGAAGCCTATACCAAAGTTAGCAAAGCTTTCCTTGGGAGCCACAATATGTCAGCTCCAGGACCTTTGCTCTTCAGAGAATCTTGTAAGGCAGCAGGCTATCTTTCTGGAGACTCAGGATAATGAAACTCTACTGCAGCTATATGAATCTATGGTCCAAATGGTGCATCAGGCCCTGCGACTTCGTAAGGGAAGGTGGGAGCAGGTACATAAGCATCCGTGGTATGATGCTTCCTGTAGAGTTATGAAGAAGCAGCTCAAAATATTGAAGGTCAAATGGGTTAAGGACATGTGCTTGGACCATTGGATCAAATTCTCCACCTTTAGAACAGCTTATGCTGCATATTTGGGAAAGAAAAGAGGAGTATATCATAACCAAATCTGGGCAGAGATGGCTGTAGCTCAGCGACTAAGAAATGTAGGGGGCTTTTGGCAGATCCTGAATAGATTAACAAGCCCGAGAGCCCAAAATACCCAGTCAAGAATATCTAGCCAGGACTGGGAGTCCTTTTTTGGGCAACTGTATGAGGATAAGGAGATCGCCTCTGGGGAAAGTGAGGCTCCATTCGCCTGCCTAGATAGTGGAGGAACTGGGAGCATGCTGCAGGTAGGGCAGCAGATTGAATTATCTCAGATTAAGATTGAGAAAATTATTGCCCAGCTGAAAAAGAATAAATCACCCAGGCCAGACCAGGTAACAGCAGAGATTTTGTAGGCAGCCCTGAAGTGGTGGTCTGCGATTTTTTCTAAACTATTCACCAAGATTGAGGAAGGATGCAGAGTACCAGCTAGTTGGGTGCAAAGCTGGATTGTCCCAATTTTCAAGAAGGGCTTGTGGGAGGACCCAGCTTGTTATAGACCAATAAGTCTGTTGTAGACAGTGGGGAAAATTTTCGCCAAATTTCTCCTTGAGCGCTTGGAAAACTGGGCTGGGGAATGGGCCATTGTCCCTAGAGAACAGCATGGCTTTAGGAAAGGTAGGTCAACAATGGATTGCTGTTTTATTTTGGGACATATCATCCATAAATACAGCAAGATTAGGAGGGGTAAACTGTTCCTGGCCTTCATGGACCTCTCCAAGGCCCTTGATTCGATCCCGAGATCAAGGCTTTGGGAAAAAGTCAGAGGGATGGGGATTGAGGAAAATCTTCTGTCGCTCCTTCTCCAGCTTCATTGTAACAATTTGGCAAATATTAAATTATCATCTGAGAGACTATCGAACAACTCAGTCCCAATTAGGAGAGGTGTGCGGCAGGGGTGTGTGCTTGCCCCCCTGCTCTTTAATCTCTATTTGGCCGATCTCCCCGCTGCTCTGCGATTTGAAGAGGCCCATATCCCTAGAGTTGGAATTCGCTTGATCGCTATGATTCAGTACGCCGATGATCTAGTCTTAATGCCTCAATCAGCTGTGGGACTTAGAAGGCTATTAGAGAAGTTTAGCGTCTACTGTGCCTTCAACGGGCTTGAACCCAATCCATCCAAATCCAAAGTCATGGTGATTGGACGATGCAGAGTTTCCACTTACTGGCTGGTTAATGATCAGAGCCTGGAGAGGGTTAATGCCTTTACTTATTTAGGCATTATCTTTTCTGCCAGAGGAACGTGGACTCAACACCCAGAATAGGGCAGCTAAGGGATTAAGATCTGCCAGAGCACTGAGCGAGACAGCGAGGATGTCCCAGGGAGTGAAACTGTCCACCTTCCTCCAAGTGTACCAATTAAAAGTTCCAGCTGCCTTCCTCTTTGGA
Organism: Sphenodon punctatus; assembly: GCA_003113815.1. Lineage (NCBI taxonomy): Eukaryota > Metazoa > Chordata > Lepidosauria > Sphenodontia > Sphenodontidae > Sphenodon > Sphenodon punctatus. Next base: position 2,695,330 of record QEPC01001500.1, read on the forward strand.
TTTGAAATCATACCGTACCCTAGCTTACTGAGTCTTGAAAGGGTTCAAAATACTTTCTTGCGCCTGATGCTCCAGGTGGGGAAACAGGTTCCGGGCGCAGTGTTAAGGGCAGAGTCGGGCCTGACGCCAATTGGTACTCTAGCCAGTATGACAGTAGTCAGATACTGGCTCAGGATGGCTACACAGCCCGAATCTACATTTCTGAGTCAATGTCTTAGGGAGGAGCTTTTTACATGCTGGCCCCAGGGCTTATCCCTGGTTGTACTATCTCGCGGGAGTGCTTAAGAACATTGGCTTTTCCTTTCAATATCTTGCAAGCAAACCAGTGACAGGGATTAAAAGAGAAGTATGGGGTCACCTCAAGGACATCGCCATGCAGGAGGATCTTGCTATCCTCAAGGCATGGAAAGTAGCCCCTTGCTTGGGATCTCTGAAGGCTAAGGTCCTATTTGAGACATACTTGGACCAACTTAATAACAAGCATTTACGTAGATCCTATACTTTGGCCTGCTTCCAATTGCTCCAAACAGCGGTGACGGAGGGCAGGTACGCGGGGGTCAAATATGACTTACGCTGCTGTACCTGTTCCCTTGCCGAAGTGGAAACAGTGGAACATTTCCTATGTAAGTGTACCCATTACGAGGACCTCAGGGATGTTTGGCTTCGGCCTCTCGTGGGTAACCATAAGGGTTTGTTTACCCACAAAATGTATCAATTCCTACTTTCCCTTGGCAAACAGGAAGAACTTATACAGGCAGCCTCATTCCTCTGGCTTGCTATCAAATGGCGTAGTGGATTTGCCCATTAGAGGGTGTAACTGCAAACAGTTGCACCCTCTGGCACACCTTTTTCATTTCTGGGCAATTGAAATTGAGATGAGTGATTACATGACTTCCCCAGGTTCATTGGGGGTTTCAGGATTGATATTTAGGGCAGAAATAGGATGATGCCCCAATTCTTGTTTGCTAAAGGGCTGCTGGACTATGGCTTCGTACTTATGATGCCTGTATTTTTATGTTAATGGCTGTATTACCATTTCTTTTTATACTTCTTTTATCGCTATTAGTGTTTGTTTATTTGTTTGTTTGTTTGTTTGTGTGGGACAGAGCGAAAGCTAGTGCCCTAATAAATACTTTGACTTTGAAACTGCCCTGGCCAGGATCACCAATGATCTGCTTGTTGCCAAATCTAAGCGCCACTACTCCATTCTTGTTCTCCTTGACTTCTCTGCTGCCTTTGACACTGTCGACCACTCGCTCCTATTGGACTCGCTTTACTCTCTGGGCTTCCGTGGCTCCGTCCTTGACTGGTTCTCCTCCTACCTCTCTGACCGCTCCTTTAAAGTCTCGCTCCCTGAGTCAAACTCCTCCTCCCTCCCCCTCTTGGTTGGGGTCCCCCCAAGGCTCTGTCCTTGGCCCTCTCCTCTTCTCTATTTACACCCTGTCCCTTGGCAAAATTATTGCCTCCCACAGATTCCAATATCATCTCTACGCTGATGACACTTAACTCTATCTTTCTACCCCTTCTCTCTCCTCTTCTGTCCACTCACGCCTCGTCAACTGCCTCTCCGACATCTCCGCCTGGATGTCCTGTCAACTCAAGCTCAACATGGCCAAGACTGAACTTCTCATTTTTCCTCCCTCCCCTTCCTCTCCCTCTAACCTGTCCATTTGCATTGATGGAGTCACCATCCATCCTGTTCTCCAAGCCCGCAGGTTGGGCTTCATCTTTGACATGCACCTCTCTTTTAAACCTTACATTGACTCTGTTGCCAAATCCTGCCGATTCGCCCTTCCTAACATTGCTTGGATCCGCCCCTTTCTCTCTACCACCTCGGCCAAAATTCTTGTTCATGCCATGGTTATTTTTCACCTGCAACTTCCTCCTCGCTGGACTCCCTCGCTCTCACCTCTCCCCCCTTATTGCAGTCCAAAACTCCGCTGCTAAGGTCATTCACTCTGCCCGTCACTTCGACCATGTGTAGCCTCTCCTCTTCTCTCTCCACTGGCTCCCCCTTCCTGAATGTATCCTGTTTAAACTCCTGGTTTTCATGTTCAAAATACTGCACAGCCAAGCTCCCCCTTACCTCTCGGACCTAATCTCCCTATGCGCTCTCTGCTCTTCCCCTCCCTCACCCTCCCTCGTTTCTCCTGCTCACCTAACCACCTTCGACCCTTCTCCCTTGCTGCCCCTCATGCCTGGAACTCCCTCCCTACCCACATCCGCCTTGCCCGCTCCCTACGCTCCTTCAAATCCCTCAAGACCCACCCTTTCCTCGCCGCCTTTCCCAATGCCTGCTAGTCGTTCCACGTATACTTACTGTCTGCCCTCCTCTGCAGACTGCTTCAACCATCCTAATTGTAACCAAGCCATGCACACGCACCTGAGATTTCGCATCCGCTTGAATGTTTGTTTGTCTTCTCCCCTGTCTCTCCCACTGTCCCCCCTCCCTGTCTCCCCCTCCTTGTCTTTTAGATTGTAAGCCACAGGCAGGGACCGCTTCTATTGTATGTTTCTGTACAGCACCAAGCTCATGACTGGCGCTATATAAATGTTTATAATAATAATAATAATTAATAATAATATAATGCTACAAGCAGCTGCACAAGAATGGGGCAGAGCTGTGAACTCAAACTAAGGACAAAGACCGCCCCGCCCCCCACCTCTGCACAGGGGAACAAGACATGGCCCTGCATATTCTATCCCACAGGAGCCTTTACACCAAGCTGGCATGGGTGAAGCAGTGAGGCCCAAGCCTACTGGCTTGTGGATAAGCTGAATGCTGGAGCCTATGGAATCGGAGTGCAGCCTGCCCTGCCTGTGGCTGGACTCCACTCTTGAAAGAGGAGGCTTCAGGGGGATCTGTGAGAAATTTTCAGGATGGCTCAGGACATGGACACCCAGGCAGGGGAAGTAGGCAAAAGACCCGATAAGGTCAGGAGTACATGTGAGATGTGAAGGTGAGACACTGCCCCCCAACCAGAGCTTCCACAGTTAGCTTCTCTTCTCTGGTGGTCTCAGTAGAGACCCAAGTGGCTGAGTAGAACTGGGAGCCAGAGCCACCCTGCTAGTTTCTGTGATGGTCAGTTCTGGGTGGGGACAACATGGGCCATTTTTGCATTTGTTCTGTGGGGCAAACAAAGTCTTCGGTCTCTAGGATGGCCACTCCAGATTTTTCTGGGAAAGGGCCTGAGGGAGCTAGAACAAGGTTATTTAGATCAAGACCAAAAATGTACCTTTTGCTCTTTACTCATTGAGACTAGTTCTCTCCTCTAGATGGGGCAGATGAAGAAGCTGAAACCTCTTCAGAGTGATAAGTCTGGCACAGCAGTCCCCAAACCTTTTGCCTGTGTGACCTCATTTTCAAATTTCATATAATCCTGTGCCCCCTGACAGTAACTATGGTCCTTTTTACATAGGCCGTGTGTGTGTCAATGTTTGCACTGGTGCACTTGTGGTGGGTGGGGGGAGGGTGTAGATGGGTGCACAGCGGCACACACCAATCTCCACCTCCACCCATCGCACACACACAGAGCAACCGTCATTTTTGCCGGTTGCTCCTTGCATGTGTGATGGGTGGAGGTGGGTGTGGATGCAAGTTTGCAGGAGTGCACATGCATACACACCCACCCACTCGTCGTGGTGTGTAAACGAGACACACCCACGCATGAACATCCAGATTTCTGGGTGTTCATGCATGGGTGCCACCTGTGTAAAATGGGCCAAAGGCAGGCATAGCATATTATATAACAGGTCGGGGGTGGGGTGGGGTGGGGGTGTAACTAATACGTTTGCAGTTAATAAGACTACACTTAGGACTTGACTCATGAGCATGGGAACCTCAGATCTGAGGCCATAGTTCAGTGCATGGGTCAATGGGTTGTGCTCAGGGTCATTTTAAGACTTTTAGAGGCCCTGGGCCTATCCCACCCCCCATGTGACCCGGTCCTCATGCTGTTCTCCTGCTCTTTCCTGCTTTCTGGACGACTCCCCTGGCAGCAAGTGGCTTCTTCTTGTTTCAGTAGTTGGTTCCCCAAGGGGAACAGCTAAGAGCAGTTCTTGGTGACTGGATCTCTCAGCCTCCACCTCCTTCAAGATTTGGAGATTTAATTCTAGTTGTACATACATCTTTTCCACTCCATCACAACACCCTTGGCATCAGAGGAGTTGCATTTGATTTACTCCAGAATGAGGGGAACAGGATGAAACCCTATGGTTACTCTTTATTAAGTAAACAAATTACAGGGAATGATGATTCCTCCCAATGGAGACTTTTATTCACCACTGAGCTGCTTATAGTTTGTGTCTTAGGCCCTGTTCACATGACAGGGCTGCTCCCATGTTTGCTAATCCTGGGATACTCACTCTGGTGGTAATAATCCACTTTGTGAGCATTCATATGAATGTGGAGTAATTAATAATCCATGAGGAGCTAAATGATCTTGGAAGTAATTGAGTATTAGGTGTTACAGACAACGTAATTGCAACCTTTGCAGCTTCATATAAACACATCTGCGTGGTAGAGTTGTAAACTTCTCCAGAACATGAACTCTTTATTCAGGAGTATGCACTCTAGAAAAAGAGGTAGCCACCCATACTTCATTTTAAACTCTGTGTTCCCAAAACCATGGAAGGGGCAAAGCAAAGTAAGGGTGAATGTAGAGTTGCTACTTCTTGCAGTTTCACGCTGAGACTCCCATTTTGGCCTATGGGAGTCTCAAAGTGGAGAGGTGGCAACCCTAAGGGTGATTATCCCTGGGGTATGTGATCATGTTCAATGTGTATATGCAGCCTTTGGGGGAGGTTGTTAGGGAGTTTGGCGTACGGTGTCATCAATATGCTGACGACACCCAGCTATATCTCTCTTTTTCATCCAACTCAGGCCTGGCAGTCTCAGTGGTTACCCAGTGTTTGGCGGCTGTGGGGGATTGGATGAGGGTGAGTCGCCTGATATTAAATCCCGACAAGATGGAGGTGATGGTGGTGGGGAAGGCCGGGGTAGTGGTGGCCCTCATCATTGATGGGGTCCGTCCTGCCCTGGTATCTCAGGTTCGGAGTCTGGGGGTGCTCCTGGACCAGCAGCTCCGCCTGGATGTTCAGGTGGCAGCTGTGGCGAAGGGGGAATTTCACCACTTACATCTGGTACATTGGCTTCGGCCATATGTCTCGGACTAGGATCTGACAACGATCGTCCATGCTTTTATTACCTTGAGACTAGACTACTGTAATGCACTCTATGTGGCGCCACCCCTGGTGCTAGTTCGGAGACTGCAGCTGGTGCAGAACGCAGCAGCTTGTTTCCTAACAGGGATAGGCTGACGCAAGCACATTACACCGGTGTTTTGCTCTCTGCACTGGCCGCTGATAGTCTTCTGGGTCCAATTCAAGGTGTTGGTGTTGACCTTTAAACCCATAAATGGCCTGGGCCCTGCCTACCTGTAGGACTGCCTCACCCTCCAGTCTTGAATCGGCCCCTGCGGTTGGCTGGGGGCACCCTCCTCGAGGCCCCCTGGGTTTCTTGGGTGTCAACCTTGCAGAGGGCATTCTCTGTGGCCATGCTGCGGAACTCCCTCCTGCCGGAGGTCCGCTTGGCCACCGACCTCCCCTCTTTCCATAGACAATGTAAAGCCTGGCTGTTCCGCCATGCCTTTCCCAAGGGAGATGGGGTGGGTGCATTGGGTTAGGGTGGGGTAGGGGGTAACTTGTTTTTATTGTGGGATTTTAGTTGTACTATTGTTGCTTATTTTAATCTGTTTTAACATGTTGTTAGCTGCCCCGAGATGCTTTTAGCAGGAGGGGGCGGCATAAAAAATTTATAATAAATTTGTAATAAAATATGGGGGGAGGAATTAAAACAAAGTAAAGGTGGTTACCCCTGGAATAAATGGTCATGTGAACAAGGTTGGGGATGGGAGGTTTAAGGCAAGGAAGAGGTAGTTATCCCCAGAGTGAGCAATCATGTGAAAAAGACCTTAGGGTTTCTATTGCCTTACTCCACTGAAAAGGTTTCTGGATAGGGTAATCAGTTCTTTTGGACTGACACCAACACTCCCACTTTGAGCAATTGGAGTCTCGGGGTCAAGTCACAAGAGGTGGCATTGGGAATCCTATTTTTGGATTACTTGCCATGCTATCTGTAATGCTGAGAAGTGAAGAGAGAAGGACCAGGACACAAGGTGCTTCTATAGCCAACAGCTCTGGAGGGATATGGACCTGGTTCCAACTGAGTCATAAATTCCCGAGCTGGAAGAGACCTCAAGGGTTTAATCAGCCCCCTGTACCACAGCAGGATTCACCATTACCCTAATAATCTGCACAGAAAAAAATAATCCAACTGGAAACAGAGACTTAAAATATTTGCCACAAATACAGAACAGGACCAGCCAGAGCACACTGATGCTCCAACAGGAAATTTTAGGGAAAAAAGATAGATGCCTCAAACAGGTTAGCCATATTCATGCTGTAGGGGAAGGGAAAAAAACCTAGGGCTGTTCATTCGGGTTACAATAAAACAAACAAACTCCCCAAAGCCCTTTTTTTCTTCTTCCATATTTGAAACACAGATACTAGGTCTGAGTATTCTGGTTTAGAGTGAACCCAACATTTCTGGGAAAATGTAATATTGAAGTCTGGAACTGGACACCCCCCCCCCCCAAACTGCACCATGTATCCAGTTTGGATCTGGAGTGCTCTCTGATTCTCAGGTGAGCTACCTGCGGGCTTTCGCTTTCGCAGAACTAGAGTCTCCAGCACTGCAGCCAGACCCAGTCCACCCAGGGGAAAATGGCAAGTCCTTGAGACCCTCATATGACCCCTCCCACAAGCCAGTGACTCCCCTGAGCCAGCCCCATGCCCTATTCCCATCTAGGGATCCCACTTTCCACAAGCCAATGACTCCGCACTGATCCAGAAATGACTCCCCCCAACAGGGCTGGCCTTAGGGATTGCGGGGCCCAGGGCGGAGGAGAAATGTGGGGCCTTTCTTCTGCCAACAGCAAAGCCCCTAGGAGCGCTCCCTGGCTCAGGGGGGTGCTACCCGGGCTTGGGGACGGCTGGCGGGGCCACTCCACTCCATCCATCCCCAAGCCCAGCCATTTTGGGGGGCACTTACCCCATCTGCCACCGCCTGCAACTCTGCTGCTGCTGGCCTGGGCCCCACGCAGGGCCAGATCCGAGGTCGTGCCAGGAGAGGCCCTGCCTCTCCCTCACTCCCTGGCTGCCGAGACAGGCAGTGGAGGGAGCCAGGGAATGAGGGAGAGGCAGGGCCTCTGCCTCTCCCTCACTCCGTGACAGACAGAGGCTGGGACCAGGAGCTGGGGGCCGGGGGCGGCTGCCCCGAACTGCCCCATGGTAAGGCCGACTCTGTCCCCCAAGCCAGAACCATGCTTCATTCCCTCTCCCCAAGCCAGAAAGTTCCCCTGAGCCTAGTCCCATGCTCATTCCCCCCCAAGCCAGTGACCACTCTCCACAAGCCAGACCCATTCTCCCCCCAGCCAGTGACCACTCCCCACAAGGCAGACCCATTCCCCCTCCAAGCCAGCAAGCTCCACATGTGTGAGCCCCATGTTCCATTTCCCCCCTCTCAAGTCAGCAATCCCTCCTCTGATGAGCCTGGTAACTCTGTTGCATTTGCTCTCATTTAAGTTTATTCTTGAACATCAGTGACCAGAACTAAACATAGTATTTATTTATTTATTTAGTTAGTTAGTTAGTTAGTTAGTTAGCCTTCCCTGTTGTGTAGCTTTATAGTTTAGCCTTGACCCATCTTTGAGGGGTGGGTACAAGGCTGGGGAAGGGAATTCCTCCAAGTGAGAGTTAGAGGAATGGGAGTGGGAGGTTGGTGGGGGATGTGAGATAGAGAATGTATTTTATATATACTTTTGAGCTGATGTTCTGTTTTAAAGGGGATTTGGGGTGTGAGTGGTTTGGTGGGGTTGGATATAGTCATGACCCTTTTGTGAGAGGATGGGATATGGACTTATGGGGTGGGTCCTCTCCCAGCTGAGAGATGGGAGGATGCTTGGGGATTGGGAACTCCCTTGTGTTAGAGGCAAGGGAATGGGGATGGGATGGGAAGGGGTGGGATTGGTGTTGTATGTATGATATGTTTTATTGTTTCAGTTACCATAAGCTGTTTGGGGGGGATTTATTTAATGTGTTACGTATTTTTTTCTAATTATTGTAAGCTGTCCTGAGTCAAAGTTTTGGGATAGGGTGGGATACAAGTCAATAATAAAATAATAATAATGATAATAATAATAAACCCCCTCTCCCTGGATCTACTGTTAAATTGTCAATACAAAGGCCTGACGGAAAAATAGGTCTTGCATTGCCTTCAGAAGACACTCAAACTAGGGCTTAGGCAAACCTCCAGGGGAAGGGAGTTTCAAAGCTGTAGGGCAGCCATGAGAATGCCTCTCTGTGTGTCCAGGACATATGGACCTGGGCCAGTGATGGAACTTGCAAGACAGGACTCTCAGCAGATCTTAGAGGCCACATAGGGGCATAAGGAGGAATGTGGCCCGTTAGATGTGTAGGGCCCAGGCCACTTAGGGCTTTATAGGTCAAAACCAGCATCATGAATTGTGCCCAGAATGCTACTGGCAGCCAGCACAGACCCTGAAGCTGCCACATTCTGCACAAGCTGCAGCCCACAAATAGTCGTCAAGGGCAACCCAACATAGAGCTTGTTGCAGTAGCCTAGCCTTGAGTTAATGAAGGCATGAATAATGGTGGCCAGGGATGCAGCCTTCTCACCAGATGGAGTTGGTGAAAAGCGCTCCTGACTACTGCTGTAACCTGGCAATCCAGGCACAGCAATGGATCCAAGAGCACCTCAAGGCTGAGAACCTTGAGTGACCAATGGAGGCTGAACCCCATCAATAACAGGGGTCCCTATGTCCCCAAGATCACACAGTTGGCCAACCATCACCTTGGTCTAGTCTGGATTCAACCTCAGTCAGCTCACCCGCATCCAGCTGCAGGACCTGGGTCAGATGAAAAAGAGAAATAGAATTGGGTGTCATCAGCATACTGATGACACTTCACTCCAAATCTCCATACAACCTCATCCAGGGGCTTCAGATACACATTGAACAGGAGTGGGGGCAAGATAGAACCTTGTGGGACCCTACAAGGGAGCTCCCAACGGGATGATGAGCCACCGCACACCACCCCCCTCTGGGTTCTCCCAGCCAGGAATGAGCAGAACCACTCAAGAGCAGTCCCGTGGACCCCTGCCAGTTGTGCCAACAACATCCCATGATCAACCGTATCCAAGACCGCTGAAAGATCTAACAAAATCAACAGGGTACAATTGCCCTTGTTGATGGCCAAACAGAGCTTGTCAACCAGGGCCACAAATGCAGTCTCAGTGCCAGGCCCAGGACAAAATCGTAATTGACATGGGTCTCGGAATCCAAAAACATTGAGGTGCATCTGAAGCTATGAGGCAACCACTCATTCAATAAGCTTCCCTAAAAAGGGAAGATTAGATAGCTGGCAGGGGAGTCAACTTCAAGAGATGGGTTTTTTCAGCAGGGGTTGGACAACCACACTTTTAAGGCAGTCAGGCACTCTGCCCTCTCATAGGGAGGCATTGACAACCCCAGCCAGCAACGACCCCAAAGTCTCCTGGCTAGCTTTCACCATGCAGGACAGACATGGATCTAATTCACAACTGGTTGGCCGCATCACTCCAAGCACACCCTCTACATCAGTGGGTGAAACTGATTGAAGCCAATCCAAGCAAACTGGACAAGACCGAGCCTCACTAATCCCCAACTCTGACTCTGCATCCAAACCAGCAGTCAGATTTGCAATGTAGGTGGCAAACTCATCACTAACTCCAGGTGGAGAAAGCCAGGATTTAGCAGGCTATTCACCACCTGGAAGAACTCTGCTGGATGGCACTTTGCAGACCCTATGGCAGCAGCAAAGAAAGCATTCTTCACTGCTGCTGCTGCCACCACATAGTCCTTCAAAAATGATCTATGCCACAGTTGGTTGGCTTTGGCGCAAGTTGAGTGCCAATTGCACTCTAGCCACCTTCCCTTCCGCTTTAGCAGCCTCAGATCCTCCATATAACAAGTAGACCTTCACTGCTGCTACAGAGGAAGCAGATGCCTAGGTGCCACTGTGTCAATGACCCGAGTCAACGTACTGTACCACAGCTCAACCAGGCCTTTGAAAAAGAGGCTGTCAGGGTCAACGGGCATATTGATTGACAGCACACCCCAAATCTACACATGATCTTGCCCAGCAGCTTAAGGTACACATTAAAAGGAAGGGAGACAGGATGGAATCCTTTGGGATCCCACAGTAGAGGGGGTGGGTGGACAATGAATAATTGTCCATCACCACTTGCAAAATCCTCCCTGACAGGAATGAGCAGAACCACTCAAGAGCCATCCTGTGGACTCCTGCCTGGTCCTGCAGTCGTGTCATCAACACCTCATGATCAAGCGTATCAAAGGTCACCAAAGGATCTAACAGGATCAGCAGGGTGCAGTTTCCGCTGTTGGTGTCTCAGCGTAAATTGTTGACTAAGGTCACAAACGTAGTCTCAGTACTATTCCCAGAATGAAAGCCAGACTGACAGAGGTCCAGGAATCCAATAGCATTGAAATGTCCCTGAAGCTGCCAGGCAACCACGTGTTCAGTAATCCTCCCTAAAAGGCAGAGGTTAGAGACAGGGCAATAACTGTCCAGAGAGTCAGTGTCAAGCGGTGTTTTTTTCTGCTGAGACCAAAAAACTGCCATATTAAGGCCATCCGGTACCCTGTCCTCCTGTAGGGAGGCATTGACAACCCCAGACAGTAAAGGCCCCAGGCTCTCCTGGCTGATCCACCAACCAGGATGGGTAGGCGTCACCATGTGATCTCTGGTGGGGATGGGTTGGCGTGCATACCTAGAATCGTCTGCGTGACAGGCCGCCCACACACTGCAGCCTCTACACACACACCCGGCACCATGGCTCCTCCTGGATCTGTGTGAAAAGGGCCTCTGACTCTGCCATCAAACTAGCGGCCCTCAGGTCATGGTGAATACAAGCAATTTTGTCTGCAGAGTAAATGATAAATTCTTTACAATGAGCAACAGATGACAACCTTTGGGTGGTGGTAGCCCGGATTTACAAGGCTGTTCACTTCCTGGAACAGCTCAGCTGGATGAGACTTTGCAGTTACTATGGTAGCAGAGAAGAGAGCTTCCAGATGCCTCTGTATAAGGCTCTGGTAAGACCACAACAATACCTCCCTATCCCTACTGGCACTGATACACACCCAATACATCCCAGGGTAGCAACTGCCTTCTTTGCAGATTCATCCCATTGAGGGCTCAGTCATTTTATGGTCATTTAAGACCCCCAAGTCCCTCTCCTTTGTTGTTTCAAACTGATGAGTTCCTGGCCACTAACTAAAATCCCTGTTATTAATCCCCAAATGCATAACCTTGCACTTTGTGTTATTAAGTTACATCCCATTTCTAACATTCCAATCTAGTTCATTCTGTATGATTTTCCAGTCCTCCTTTGTATTGACAATTCTTCCCAACTTGGTATCATCAGCAATTTCATTAGCACACTGTTACTACCCTCACCAAGGTCAGTTATAAATATATTAAAGAAGACGGGTCCCAAGACAGATTCTTGAGGAACTCCGCTAGCAACTTCTCTCCAGCTAGAAAGTCCACCTCACAGCACAACCCTTGTTTTCTTCCAGTTTAACAATTCTGTACCCATCTTACTATTTTTTTATTAATTTCCATCTTCTCTGTTTTATCACCATGTGACACAGTATCAAATACCTTACTAAAATCCAAATATACTAAATCTACTTGCATTCCCTCTATCCAAAAATCCAGTTATCTTTTCAGATTGGTCTGGTATGAACTGCCCTTTGTGAACCCATGCTGCATTTCATCACATTTTCCCTTTGCTATCATATCACTAATTTTTCTCTCTCTTGGTATTTGTTTTAACATCTTACATACCACTGTGGTTAGACTAACCAGCTTTTAGTTACCCGAGTCATTTTTACTCCCTTTCTTAAAGATACGTGCAACATTTGCTATTCTCCAATCACTAAATATACCACCCTAAATTAATAGATTTATAAAATAGAATTGCTAATGGACCTGAAATTTAATGTGCTAGCTCCTTCAATATTCTTGGATGAAGATTACATGGTCCTTCTGATTTGGATACATTGACTGCTTTGAGTTTGCCTTCACTAGAGTTGTGGTAAATTCCACTGCCACAGACTCATCATCAACTATCCTGTGGTCAGGACCTTGATCCTTATCCTCATTCTTCAACCTATTTTCCCACTCCCTGTAAACTCTATGCTTATTCCTAATAACTTGTTTGAGATTATTATTCCAACAATTGGCTCTAGAACACCTTTCTACAAGATATTTCCCCTTTCTAGGTATGCAAATCACAGAAATCTTCTGAATCTTGGACTTGAAGAAATTCCAACCATCTTCCACATTTTGGTTCAGAATTTCTTCAGTCCAATTACCCTCACTAATTAATTTCCTTAAATTCCAAAAATATGCCTTTTTAAAATTAAAAAACTGTAGTTATTTTTATTAAGTATCCTTCCAACTAAATAAAATTAATTCATGATCACTAGATCTAAGATTATCTCCAATAACTAAATTATCCACTGTTTACCAAAATCAGATCTAAAATAACATCCCCTTTAGTTAGTTGAACAACAATTTTGTAAAGAAAATTGTCATTTATCTGTCCTTACTGTTATTGGCAGCATTCATTCTCCAATTGATATCCAGAAAATTAAAGTCTCCCATAACCACACACTTCTCTGTACCATTTCTTTCTTTAATAATATTAAATAAATCTATGTCCATGTTCAAGTATGAACCTGGAAGCCTATAGCAAATCCCTAACTCTGTTTGAAAATATTCCCTTTTACCATCCTTACTAAAGGTGATCTTAGCCCAAACTCATTCTGTTTTCTCCATATCATCACTCATTATTTCTTCACGATTAGTCATGTTATTGATGATACTCCTCCCCCTTTACCATTATGCCTATCTTTCTTCAGTGATACATATCCTTCAAATCCTGTATTCCAGTCATGACTACTATTCTACTAAGTTTCAGTTATCCCTATAATATTGGGTTTTACCTCCTGTACCAGCAATTCAAATGCTTCCATTTTGTTCCCCAGATGTGTAAGCTGTTTCCCTCCACCCTCCTGCAAGGTCCCAGCTAGATTGTAATTTTTATTTTGATCGAGAGCCATCCTGCTTTCTAAATGGTCATTTAAGGCATCATTCACTATATCTCGTGTTTGCAGTTGTGCTCTCATTTGTCCTCAGCCCCCTTCAAACCTAGTTTAAAGTCATCCTCTCAAGGTTAGCAAGCCAATCTCCTAGAATCTTTTTGACATCCTTGATTAGGTGAAGCCTGTCTTTTCACAAAAGTCTACCTTCTCAAAATCCCACTCCATGATTGACAAAGCCAAAGCCCGACCAATGACACCAACTATGCAACCATCTGTTGACCTCCAGGATACATCTGCTCCTTCCTTGGCCTCTGTGTTCCACTTGGGTAGAAGAGACCACCACCTGGGCCTTCAATTACTTCAGCCTCATTCTCACAGTGTCAAAGTAATCTTTGACCTTCTCAGTGTTATTCCTTGTGATATCATTTATTCCACATGCATGAGCAGCAATGGGGAGTAGTCATAAGGTCCAAAGACCCTTGGCAGTCTCTCTATAATGTCTCTAATATGGTTTTCAGGCAGACTTGAACTCCAGTCCTTGGATTGTTCTGTCATTTCTTCCTTTCCTCTGTTTCTTCTTCACAGATCCAACTTCTGTCTGTGTCTCCTCTTCATTCCCCCAAACAGAAAATCTGTTCTTCAGTTCCATCTCTCCTTCACTGGCTGGTCTTTTCCTCTGCCTTCTCTTCATGATCATGTTCCTCTGTGGGTCACAGTCTGCCTGTAGAAGTATTCTCTCCTGGACCTGTTGTTCAGGCATTGCATTAGTAGTGTTTCTTCCTATTGGCTTTAAAAGTCAGCAGGATCTGGTCTCACTGGTGTTTTATTGAGAGGTTTCCTTCAGTTTAAAACCCAGCTGCTATTAATGATTTTAAAAGCTCTTCCTCTCTCCATCAAGCACAGGACAAATGACCTAGTCAGTCAGTGAAAATGCTTGGCAAACTCAAAAAAGAGTAATCTTCATCTCTCCTGGCTCAGCCATCAACAGTCCTTTCATTCCTGCTCATTACACGTGTGCTCTGATATGAAAGTGTGACTCCTAGGGTCCTGAGCTAAATGCTGTCTCCATAGAGCAGGGGGAATCTTAGGCTGCTTGCCCACATTACCGGGCTGGGGAAAATTTACAAGTAGAAAACTCATGGTGGGGAATCTAACGTGAAGCTTGGAATGTGGGTGCGGGGTTGGAAGCATCATGAGATGCATCTCGCATTGTTTTCAATCATGGATAGAAGGGTTGGATTTTGCGCTTTGTCATCCATGATTGAAAAAAAATGCAAGATGTGTCTGATGATGCATTTAACTCCACATCCATGTTCCAAGCTTCATGTTAGTTTCCCTGCTGTGAGTTTTCTTCTCGTAACTTTCCCCCAGTCCTGTAAGCAAGCAGCCTTATTCTCTGAGGTAGAATATTCCTTTGGTATGTTCAGCTTGTTTCTTTAACCCAAGCATTCCCAAACTTTTCCAGCTGCCCCATGCTATGACATAACACCTTGATGACTTAGTGACACTTTGACAGGGTGCCTGCTTTGCCAGGCGTAAGTCACCCAGGTAAGGTTTAGGGCCCAAACACTCAACAGTCTCTTGGGAATTTAGCTCATGAGTCTTTTATTTCTCAAGTCTTCATCATTAGTCTCTCTCTCTCTCTCTCTCTCTCTCTCTCATCAAGCAGCCCTGATCAGCTTGTTCTCACTCACAGAAGGCTATCCGCCTTATTATTATTATAAACATTTATATAGCGCCAGTCATGCGACCTGGTGCTGTACAGAACATAGAAATAGACACGGTCCCTGCCTGTGGCTTACAATCTAAAAGACAAAGGGTGGGGGGAGACAGGGAGAGGGGACAGTGGGAGAGACAGGGGAGAAGACAAACAAACATTCAAGCGGATGCGAAGTCTCAGGTGCGTATGCTTGGCTTGGTTACAAAGAGGTTGGTAGCAGCAGTCAGCAGAGGAGGGCATACAGTAAGTGTACGGGGAAGGACTAGCAGGCCTTTCTTTTGTTCTTTCCCCCCCCATTGCACCAGTTTTGTGGGTTTTTTGGTTTTTTTAATTACAGCTTGTTCCCTGACTTGGATGGTAGAAAAAGATCTCCCTGTACCCTATATTCGTCACGAATGTACAAAAGGTAGAGGTTCCCAAGCTTTTGGCCCACATAACCTCATTAGTCTCTAGGCCAGGCTTCCCAACTCTGGCCTTCTCCCAAGTTCTTCCAGCCCATTCCTTCTGGCTACTATCTCTGGTAGCAGTAGGTCTCTCCTACAAGTCCTATGCACTTGCAGTTCCACCCAGCACTGAGCTAGCCCCCTGGCTTAGCTCTCCCCTAGCTGACCACAGCCACACCCAACTCAGCTGTGCAACCAATTAGTCACTGTCCTCTGCCAATTTTCAGCACCTGCACCTTTGTCAGCACAACTCCTATGCATGCACTAACTTTGTTAAAGGGTCATAGCCCACTGTGGCTCTACCCTACCACAGACACTCTGACCCAGTCCAGCACTCCACCCAACCCACTTGCCTCCCATGCTTAGGTTGGCCATACCACCCCTTTAAAAGAGGACACTTATGAAAAATGCATAGTGCAGGGCTGCACTGAAAACAATGCACCCCTGCAATGTGTATTTTTAATAAGCATCCTCTTCTAAAGGGGGGGGGTATGGCCACCCTACCCATGCCAATCACGGCCACCTTGTCGCCCATCTGGCCTGCTCACAGGGCTGGCCTTAACCATGGCCCTGGCCCTGCTGGCAAAGGGGGCTCTGCAGGGATGCCAGTCCTGGTTAGGGTGGCCATACCTCCACTTTAAAAGAGGACATTTATGAAAAACGCATGGTGCAGTGCTGAACTGGAACTAATGCAGCCCTGCAACATGGATTTTTCATAAGTGTCCTCTTTTAAAGGGGAGTTATGGCCACCCTAGTCCTGGTAACCTTAGGTCCAGCACTCCTGAGGCCCCGGGATGAGTTGTTTCTGCAGGGCTCTCTCCCTGTCTGCGACTCTCATCTGCTGAGGTGGCTGCTTCCTGTGAAGCCCTGGAAACACCCCTTCCCTCACTTCACCTACTGGGGTTAGGGAGCAGGGCCCTGCAAGAAGCAGCAATCCCCAGGGCTTTAAAGGTTAACACCAACACCTTGAATTGGGCCCAGAAAACTATCGGCAGCCAGTGCACAGAATGGAGCACTGGTGTAATGTGCTCTTGTCGAAATACTGCCACTTATGTATATTTTTCCAGGCCACTTATAAAGAATACATGTTGCAGGCCCTGCATTGGATTTTCATGAGTGGCCTGGAAAAATATACATAGGTGGAAAAATGTATTTTTCATAAGTGGCCTGAAAAAATATACCTAAGGTGGCAACCCTATTTGCCCCCCAAGCAGGTATTCTGAGGGATCCTTCCCCTACCAGCAGTCTGGTGTAAACAAACCACCTGGTGTTTGCTTACACCAGACCAGGGTCATCCTTAAGCAGGGCCAGTAGGGTCCATGGCCCGGGCCCTGAAGTTGGAGGGGGTCCCACAGGGAGGCCAGTCATGGCACCCTCAGGTCCAGTGTTCCTGAGGTCCTGGGATGAACTATTTCTGTGGGGCCTTCTCCTTGTATGCAGTTCTCAGCCTTTATGGTGGCTGTTTCCTGTGGGCTCCTGCCCCACACCCGTTGCCTCACTTACTTAGGTGGGGGACCAGAGCCCTGCAGGCAGGGGTTAAAGTGGTGGAGCTATGGAGGCCAGGGCCATGAGGGCTCTGTATTTTAGTTTCACCCTCAGTCCCATAAATTCTAAAGTTGGCCCTGGCCTGCTCGCAGTCATGGCCTAAGTCTCTTCCCTCCCATCCCCAACCCACTCTACCCCCTTTTATCCAGCCCTGGCCTCTGCTGGCTCATCTTCTCTCACTGCTGAAACCCAATTCCCTTCCTACCCTACATCAGCCCCAGGGAGCTCACCCCCACCCGACAACTTGTATGGTGAGAGGGACGTTTGGCAGTGAATGAACAGGAATACCCTCTCTGCCCTGCCCTGCATCTACCCATAGTGCAGGCTCCAGCCCTGTGAGTGTTTTTAAATGGGAGTGCTATCTCCCTTATTTTAAAACTGTGAATGCTTCTCTGTGAACCACAAGTCACCCGGGCCCCATTAGAAACAGTGGTGCCAGGCAATTCCTGGATGTTTTGAGATGTGGGCTTGCAAGACCTTGGCTATTGGGGTCTTACCAGAACTACTTCTCAAAACACCCGGAAACTGCCCGGCGCTGCTGTCTTTAATGGTGTCCAGGCGATTTCTGGTTTGCGGAGAAGCGTCTAACCTTCCCCCTCCCCCCCACAGGGGCTTCACCAAGCTGCAGTTTTAAAATACAGGAGAAAGCACATCCATCTAAAAACACTCTGTGTCTTGCAAACCCCTGGCATTGTGTTAGTGATGCACAGTTTGGAAAACATTGTGCTGGGCCAGTAATTTCTGCTGAGTTGCATATTCATAGTAACACTCTAGTGTACATTTTGCTAACCACTGACAGAAGGCTGATTGGTCTATAGCAAGAGGGATCCCTGGAGTTCCCTTTTTTAAAAATGGGAATAATTATAGTGGTAGCCCATTCAGTTGGAGGTGTACCTGAGGAATGAATAGCCATGAAGAACCTAGCTAAGACCGAGCCCCACCCTCCATGGTTATCTTTGAATAACTCTGGAGGGATGCCATCTGCGCCGGGTGCTTAACCTGACCGCAGTCTACAGATGGTCTCATGGATCTGTCTTTCTCTGACAATTGGCAGGGAGGGTAGCTCGTCCCCTCCCTGGCCCATAGGTTCCGAAGGAAGCCAGTCAGGGGCTTCAGGGGAGGTTTCATGGTACAAGTTGCTATAAAAAGATATCCACTCCTCATCACTGATTAGGGCTATTTTGGGGACCCTGTTGACACCTTGCCGGCCATTCACAATTTTCCAGAATCTGGGAATATTTTGAATTCTTGCAGCGACCAAGAGGTCAGCCCAAGTTTGTGAGCAGCTGGCAGCTTTCTTGTCTCGCAGCAGGATAAAATACTCCCTCCTTTTGAGAACATAGAACTCCCAGTCAAGGATTTGATGACATCTGGTCCTGGCTCTTCTTGAGCTAGGTAGTGCCATCTTGGCAGATTTGCACTCTTGGTCGTACCAGGAGTTCCTAATGATCCGGCGTGCACCGCTGTCAGGCAGGGCTCTCCTGGTAACAGCCAGGCATAGATGGTCTAGGATAAGATTCATTAAGGAGATGACCTGCTCATTGCTCAGCCTTCAAGAGTGCATCACGCAAAAGTAGAAACTCCGAGGAGTACAACATCTGGGTGATCTGGCTCAAGATAAATGGTGTCCACTTCATAGGAACATAGGTCACATAAGCAGGGGCCAGGGGGGAAACCCACAGTCATGGTTCCTGCCCACCCCTTCGAGTTCTATATACAAGGGATAGTGATTTCCCTCTGGTCTAATAAGGACCTCAAAATTCTTTACAAGGGGAAAGTGGGCAGGAGGGATCAGAATATAATCAATTATGCTGGCACCCAGCCGCGAATCATATGTAAAATGGCCAAAGTGGTCAGATGAAAATCTCCCATTCAGAATCAGGAGGTCCTGCTTGAATAGTAGCTGTTTTAATTTCCTCCCATGAGCATTGATCACTGCATCCATAGATTGCTGCGAGGGTATTCCAAAGCAAGATTGCAAATAGGGCTCCCCTCATCCAGTGCTTGGTTGCCCATCCTCGCGTTAAAGTCCCCCATTAAAATTAGCATACAGTTAGGATAGTCCTGTGATAGTTTATTTATTTATTTATTTATTTCATGGATTTATACCCCGCTCCTCCTGCAAAAGCAGCCCGGGGCAGCTTACAACAATAAAAACAAATAAAAACAATTTAAAACATCCAATATAACAATATTAAAACAGGACTAAAATAACAATTAAGATAATAAATAGTAGATCAGGTGGGGGAGCTAAAAAACCCTCACCCTACCCTCCCACCCTCCCAAAGGCCTGGGCGAACAGCCAGGTTTTGCAAATTCGCCAAAATGTCAACAGGCTAGGGGCCAAGCGAGCTTCCTCCGGAAGGGAGTTTCAAAGGCGCGGCCCGGCCACCGAGAATGCCCTCTCCATTGTGGGCCCCCCGCTTAACACGGGGGACCTCCAAGAAGGCACCCCCGGCAGACCGAAGGAGCCGCTCTGGGGCACGGAGGGCGAGGCGATTCCTGAGGTATGAGGGGCCCAGACCGTGTAGGGCTTTATAGATCAACACCAACACCTTGAACCTGACTCGGCACGCTATCGGCAGCCAGTGCAGAGCTTGGAGCACAGGTGTAATATGCTCCCGATGGCCCGTCCCCATAAGGAGATGAGCCACCGCATTCTGCACTAGCTGCAACCTCCAGACCAGGAACAAGGGAAGCCCCACGTAGAGCGTGTTACAGTAGTCTAGCCTCGAGGTGATGAAGGCATGGATGAGGGAGGCCAGGTCCGGGCCGGAGAAGAATGGACGCAGCCTACGCACCAGATACAGTTGGCGGAAGGCAGCCTTAGTGACTGCCTCCACCTGCCACTCCAGGCAGAGGTCTGCATCCAATATCACCCTCAGACGCTGAACCTGCTGAGCTATAGGAGGGCGAACCCCCACAACCAGGAGGGCCACTACCTTCTTCGCTCTCCCCACCAAGGCATCATAGTTGATCCAAGGCATCATGGAGCTGATCCCAGATCGAGACTCCATTAAAAAGGGGAAGAATCAGGGGGAATATCATTATTAATCATCAGAAGATCAAGTTTCCACTAGAAACAAATGTAACTAGACCACCCGAGCAGTGTCCAGTCCTTGCCACCTTCAAGCCTGGAGCCTCAAAGGCTGACAAACCACTTAGAATGGGCGGGTCAGGGGAGCTTCTAGGGAACCAGGTCTCTTGAAGGCATTTAATGTAATAGTCTGATATAAATTCCAACCAGTCTCTATCTAAAAATCTTTGTCTAATGCTCTCGACATTCCACAACAGGAGATTGTCGTGGATTTTCAGGCTGAAATGAGAGGAGGTTGCAGCCAGAACGTTCCATCAGATTTATTCAGATGCACAGCTGTGGGACCACTGGAATTGTTACCAATGGACCCTGCCTTACAGCAGAGAGATTTCTTATATACCCAGTAGTACACGAGCAACCACACGTGGTCAGGATCTAATCATACATGTACACATATAACCATATCTGACAAAAATACTTCTTGTTACTGGGTTGTTGACGTAAGCAAGTCCAGTTCCTCAAAACTAGGGAGGAGGGGGAACATGGGTGTAGCAGGATATCTGGAAATGTAGCTAACCACAAAACCCACACACACATGTGTCAGCATTAGATATAGATAAGAGCCAGCACAAAGATGTCAACAGAAAACCTCCTGGAAAGCTTTGCAACATTATTTTCTTAATAGGTTACTTGAGCAAAAGGCAAGCTGCATTGCATAGTAATGGAATCTTAGGCCTAAAGCATTCTCAAGGATTTGTAGGCCAAAATACTATATAGCTTTGGGATTCTTCCATAATTCCCCCTTTTTGAGGCTTTTGAGGAAGCGAAAAGGCCTCAACCACTAAAGGGTTTTAAATGGGTATGCTTAACAGCTCTTTTGGGGCGGGTGCGCAATCCAGTGTTTCCTAGTGTCTGAGGGGACCCCTGTTTGAGGGCGTGTCTAGGAGACGGATGGCTGGGAGAACGTATCCTATATAGCAGCTGCCCCCCCAGTTGGCGGGCAACCATTTGTGGGCTGTGTAACCACAAATGTAATAGGTTAGGGTATGCATCCCAACCTTAGAGAAATCACAGGGAGCTGAAAAGTATAGATGTGTTACATGTGTATGATAAGGTGTAGTCACAGGTGCTATTCCTCACGAAGTGGGGGCCCTTGCTGGTGTAGTAAAGTAAGCCCTTCTGAATGACAGACACTAACAGAGGGGGAATCAGCAATACTGTCAGAAAGTTCAGTGAGACCCTTCTTTTTAGCCACTCTGGGCTTCACCCCCCACCCTCATGGGTTGTCCCATGACCAACTCGAAGGGGGACAGGCCGTGTTTTCAATTGGGGTTTGAACTGGTGGTCAAGAGGATGAGAGACAAGGCCTCAGGCTAGGGCAAACCGGTGTCATGCACAACCTTTGAAAATCTGATTTTGAGGTCACAGTTTTTGCATTTCAACTGGCCACTACTTTGTGGATGGTAGGGCATGTGGAAATAAAGGCTAATACCCAAAGTTTTACACAGAGTCTTAGTGAGCTGGGTGGTAAAATGAGAGCCCATGTCAGTCAATGGATAGGGGTATCCCAAACCTTGGGATAAAGTTTTCAAAGATGTTTGGCAACAGTGGTGGCGTCGGTCCTTCGACAGGGGAAGGTCTCAGTCCAGCCAGAGTAGAGACAAATGACCACCAGCATATGCTTATAGCCTTGTGCTGGAGGCAAATCAGCAAAGTCAATCTGTAGGTGAAGAAAAAAGGGACCCTCAGACCATGGTTTTGAAGAGCTGCGGACTGGGGTGGCCTTAACAATGTTGAACAGTTGACAAGTGGGGCAAGAATGGGTGAGTTGGCAAGCTTCCATGGTGACAAAAGGCACAAATCAGTGAGTGAAAATCTGGGTGGCGAACCCCTCTTTTGTTCATGTGGGAGCGTAGATGAGCCACATGAACAAGATGCTGTAGGAGGGCCCGCTGCATGACAGGACGTCCATCAGGGTGTTGGATGATGCCTTGAGAGTCAGGAACACAGTTGGCTTTGCTTTAAATGGCACATTTCGAAGGGTTGGCCTCCGACTGGAGCTGCAGGAGCTTAGAGGCATCAGGTGTAGAAGGTACAGGTCCTGAAAGAGATACTGCAATAACGAGAGTTGCGGGTGGGCTACACCTGGCTGCTCGTTATGCAGCCTTATGAGCCAGGTGATTACCAAGGGCCTCAGGAGTAGAAGCCCTGGTATGGGCCCGGACATGAATAACAGAGAGCAAAGGGGAGTAAAAGTGCTTTAAAAAGTTCAGAGATGTACAAAACAGGAGATCAGAGATTTAGTAGAAGTAGGGAATTCCTGTTTCTGCCAAATGGCATCAAAGGACTGACAGACACCAAACACATAGCGGGAGTTAGTGAAAATATTGGTAGACTGGCCCTCAGCTAGAGTACAGGCTCGGTTAAGGGCAATAAGCTCAGCAGCCTGGGCACTATGGAGGGCAGGAAGGGAAAATGCTTTAAGGGTTTCAAACTGAGTGCGAACAGAGTAGCCCACAGAGAGCTGGGTGCCAGTGTGAGAATGGGAACCATTAACAAACAATGACAAGGAGGGGTTTTGTAGGGGTGTGTCAGAAAGATCGGGACGGGGACGGGTAACCTGGTCCAGGAGGGAAAGACAGTCATGAGACAAACAATCAGGAGTTCCTTCAAGGGGAGTGGGGAGCAGAGAGGCAGGATTGAGGGGTGGAACACGAAGTAGGGTAACATTATCAGCAGACAGCAAAAGCTCATATTTAGTAAGACGGGCATGTGACAAAAATTGAGTTTTACCCTGATTAAGGAGAGCATATACAGAGTGTGGAACAGCAACAGTAAGGCGGTGGCCGAGGACAAGGGAAGCTGATTTTTGCACAAGTTCAGCTGCTGCTGCCACCGCTCGGAGACAACAAGGGAGTCCCTGGGCAACTTGGTCAAAATGAGCTGAGTAATAAGCCACAGGGCAGTGGAAGCCCGTAAATTCTTGAGTAAAAACTCCTAAAGCAAACCCCTCAGACTCATGACAAAATAAAGTGAAGGGTTTATTATATTCAGGACGAGCTAAAGCAGGCAGCGAGGCAAGAGCTTATTTAAGAGCATGAAAGGACATCAACGCTGTATCAGGAAAAACAAAGGCCTCTAAAGTTAAAGCAGAGTAAAGAGGTTGGGCCAGCTGGGCAGTTAGGCAAAGGAAAACCCTCTAGGACTTTAAACTGAGTGCAGACAGCATAAGCAACAGACAGTTTGTTATTTTCACGGAGGCAGGAGCCATCCACAAGCAACTTTAGAGCAGCATTTGGTTTAGGGCAATCAGAAAGGTCTGGACGGGGCCGGTAGGTTTGTGAAAGGACAGCAAAACAGTCATGTGGAAGGTAATTTGGCTTCCCATCAAGTGGGGTTGACAGCAGAGAGTCAGGGTTTAAAGGAGGCACCCTAAGAAGGGTGACATTATTGCCAAAAAGTCTGCAAGGGTTTGGGTAAGGACCCTAAGGACAAATTAATTAGATTCATGACAAAAAGGGTACTAAGAAGAGGAGGAAGGGTCAGTAAAGGCAAACAGGTACTGAGAATCAGGGTACAGTGGAACAAAGAAAAAGCCTTGAGAAAGGTTAACAACAGTAAAATACTTAGCAAAAACTCGAACATCAGGCTTTTTTTTGGCTTTTTGACAGGCAAAATGGGACTATTAACAGAAGAGCGAGTAGAAACCAATACCCCAGAGAGGAGAAAACAGAAATAACAGGTTAAATACCAGGAATAGCTTCTGTTGAAAGAGGATACTGAGGCACTGAAGGGAAGGACTTGCCGGTTTTAACCTGTATGGCAACTGGATCCACACCTCGCAGCAATCCAACATCACCAGGGTTGGTTGCCCACAATGCAGAAGGCAATTGGTCGAAGAGGGCCTGCTGGCCAAGCAGGCGCTCCTGTCCAGTTTCCTTAGTAGCGAGGGCCATCGCGAGAGATGGGGTTAAGAGGTCGGGTACAGTGACAAATACTCCAGGTGTACAGGAGATGTTTGTATTTAATTTACAGAACAAGTTTCTACCCAAGAGATTTACAGGGGTGTTCCAACTGAGTAAAAAAGGAATGCCTCTTAGTGAGCGGCCTGACAGTTACAGTGACCGGGTCAGTGAGAGGCTAGGAGCTGGGAACACCTTCAACTCCTATTGTGGGTATAACAGTAGTAAACACAAGTAAATGGGGAACTGCATTACTATGGAGCATAAAACACGTGGCCCCAGTATTAACTAGAAAGGGAACAGGGGTACCCCCAACAGAAACCTGAACATGGGGGCCTGACTGGTTAACAGACAACAAAAAGCAGACAAATAAGACAAACAAGGTGAGCTCACGTTTTTGGGGGTCCCAGGACCGAGTCAGTTGGACGATGTAAACCAGTTTGGCTGAAAGTTTTTTTGTTTTGTTTTGTTTTGTTTTGTTTTTTTAGTTCAAACGGGCTGCCTGTAGTTTCGTGTGTGTAGGGACTAAGTACATCAGCGTCAAACCCAGGGTCTTGGATTGTTCAGTCATATTAGAGTTCCCCTTTGTTTGGGTTAAGAGACCAAACAGACAGGGGAAATAGATGTTCCAAAGCGCTTTTTGACAGCAGGACTATAAGCCTCTGTATCCCATAGGTACCAAACATCCATTTGTTGGAGCTTTTTTCTCCAGTTCATTTTAGAAATGTTTTAAAATCGAGAAGGAAAAAGACCCCTCCAACGGGAATTGCAAATCTGGATTGTCAAAGGTATACAAGAGAGGAGCTTGGGGGAGCCCAGGGCTGGGATAGCAGGAGTTACAGGTGGAGATTGCAGGGCAGTGACAGAGCTGGGATAACGGGCTGCTGGGACTGAGGGGCAGCAGCAGAGCTGGGGGACAGGGCTAGACTAGCTGATGCTGCAGGTCAGGTTTATTTAACATGTATTTAATTGGGGTATTCCCTGGGGAATACCCCACATACTTGGAACGGGTGAGGGAAACAGACACATTTTACAAAATACAAACTGACAAGACCTTACAAATGAACACAAAAGGATCCTCTAAAGTCCCAGAAGTCCCAGTATTTGACTGGAAACAACGGATCTATAGAGACTCAGGTTGGAAGGAATTAGGTATTTACAAACACTCTCATACATTCACACAGGGGGAAGGAGGTCCATTTCCTCACAGAGTACCAGAAAGGGTAACTGACTGTAGGATCTGGCTCATACAGGGAAAGGAAAGGGTTTATACAATCACAGATAACAGGCTGCTGGGACTGAGGGGCAGCAGCAGAGCTGGGGGACAGGGCTAGACTAGCTGATGCTGCAGGTCAGGTTTATTTAACATGTATTTAATTGGGGTATTCCCTGGGGGTAATTTGGTAATTTGGAGGCACCTGAACCTATTTTAATTTTTAGTTCTCAAACTCGTTTCACAAACTAATTTACTAAAATTACAGATAACAAAGTTATACAGGGGATGGACAGACAGACAGACAGACAGACAGACAGAGGAGTCAAAGGAATACTGTCAGGGAGTGATGAACCGTCTGTTAATTAACAAGTAATCAACAGTTCATAGTGTTCGCACTACCCCACATACTTGGAACGGGTGAGGGAAACAGACACATTTTACAAAATACAAACTGACAAGACCTTACAAATGAACACAAAAGGATCCTCTAAAGTCCCAGAAGTCCCAGTATTTGACTGGAAACAACGGATCTATAGAGACTCAGGTTGGAAGGAATTAGGTATTTACAAACACTCTCATACATTCACACAGGGGGAAGGAGGTCCATTTCCTCACAGAGTACCAGAAAGGGTAACTGACTGTAGGATCTGGCTCATACAGGGAAAGGAAAGGGTTTATACAATCACACCCGTGGGGTACATGAGGTTCCACCAAGCCCCCTTGCGATAGAAACCAACCATATAGGATGGCCTCTGGGCGACTGAACTTGGATTAAGTCGCTAGACCTGGACCACGGTTATTAACATTCACACATTTATTTCAAACTATACCAGACAAAACATACACCAGACAAGACATAAACACTAATAAACAAGTCTAAAATAAATTTCTGATTCAGACAAGGCAGAGTCGGTGTTTTAAAACCGAGTTCCATCAAACAGGGCACCTGTTTCAGTCCCTAATTGACCACCAGGGTATTAGGGCAATTACCAGAACGGGGCTCAGTTATTAGCTGAAGTCCACCGTGAGTAAGGCGTCCCCCACTACCAGAACAGCACAGCACTTACCGCAGGAGTCTGTGGGATTCCTATGTTCCCCTCATCCTACTTCTGACACCAGAATTGTCGTGGATTTTCAGGCTGAAATGAGAGGAGGCTGCAGCCGGAACGTTCCATCAGGTTTATTCAGATGCACAGCTGTGGGACCACTGGAATTGTTACCAATGGACCCTGCCTTACAGCAGAGAGATTTCTTATATACCCAGTAGTAAACAAGCAACCACACGTGGTTGGGATCTAATCATACGTGTACACACATAACCATATCTGACAAAAATACTTCTTGTTACTGGTTTGTTGACGTAAGCAAGTCCAGTTCCTCAAAACTAGGGAGGAGGGGGTACATGGGTGTAGCAGGATATCTGGAAATGTAGCTAACCACAAAACCCACACACACATGTGTCAGCATTAGATATAGATAAGAGCCAGCACAAAGATGTCAACAGAAAACCTCCTGGAAAGCTTTGCAGCATTATTTTCTTAATAGGTTACTTGAGCAAAAGGCAAGCTGCATTGCATAGTAATGGAATCTTAGGCCTAAAGCATTCGCAAGGATTTGTAGGCCAAAATACTACATAGCTTTGGGATTCTTCCATAAGATGGATATTCGAGTCAGAAGGAGTCAAGGGGGGAGAGCAGATAAGGTCTCCCCTTGTGAGTGTCTTTCCCTTCTCCTGGGAGAGGGTGTGGGTTGGCCCGCTGGCCCACCACCCTCTAAAGAGTTATCCAAAGAATTCTCCTTGTGTCTCTCATCTGAGAGGCCAGGGGCTAAGCCTAAAAAGGAGGAGGATGGGCACAATACCTCATCTGCTTGTAGCTTCTCACCTCTTAGGCCAGCCGCCACATGTCTCGACTGCCCGAAGGGCTCGAAGAGGAGAGATGTTTTGCTGTGGAACCCCACGATGTCCACCACTTCCCATTCTTTTGTTCCATCAAGGGTGGAGTCCAGCTGTAAAAGGGAGGTCGTGGGATTAAGTGCTAGAAGCCTGATGTCCCATCCAGACTTTACTACAGGAGGATGCAGAATGACCCGAGCAAGGGAATTTTCAAGTTGTTGGATAAAAATCCCTGAGTCTTTGAGCCGCCTTCACCACTGCCATAGCTTACCTGCAATCGATCCCCTATTAAATAAAACTTCCCACCTCCAAAAGCAGCCCTTATCTAAGAGAGGGAGTGTATCCAGGATCTGAGTGCTGGCAATAGAGACGCCCATAGTATATATGATAAATTCTAAAAAGTGGGTCTGATCCAAAACTTGGTGCACTAAAAAATCTAAGTTTCTTCTTTTTATTAAAATGAAAAATAATGGCTGGGGCCCAGCGCCAAACTTTAGTTGGTACACGATTACAAATACTGAGGGGAGCAGAAGAATGTATGGGTAGAGTACGTCTGGCACTGCCCTCCTGGGATTGGGAATATATAAACACCTCCCTAGAGGAGGCGTGTAGGGCGGAAGTTAGAATCTGTCCTGGAGGTTACTGTGAAGGGGAGCTAAGGGCTGAGAATGATACTCGAAGTCTGCCCTCATGGGGGGAAGTTCTCTCATCCCCCTCGAGGCCTGGCTAAGGAGGGCCCCTTCCTCCCAGGAAAGTCCAGGGACGGGGGGGTGGGGAGGGAAGATAGAACTAAAGATTTTTCAAGAGTCAAAAAAGAGGCTGGTTCTGTCTGTGTTGCAATCTCGTGCTTACATTGGGCTACTGGAGAAGGAGGATGAGATGTAGAGGCAAATTTATTAAACTCCAGCCAGAGACCCCCGACCAGAACCTTCATTTAAAAAAGGAGATCGCTTGAATGCGGGAGCTTCTCCTCTAACTCTTTAAACTTTGTATCAAAATCTAACTCCTGTCTGATCACAAGGTCATCGAGCCTCCGGCTGAGAAACAAACATACCGGATAACATCCCCTATAGTAACACCAAGTTCTGGTGACCGGTGAGAAATATTGCAAGAAGGTGTTTCCAGATGTGGAGTCGGTGAGAGTCTGGGTAATGCCTGGTCAGTCAAAGGGGAAGGGGGGAAAAACTGGTAATTTTGGGTTGGGTGAGGACCACGCCCTTCAGCTTACCATGACCCAGTTCTGCTTCCTCAATTTCCTTTGTGAGGCTGGGGTGAGTAGATAAGGCCTGTGTTCTAGGTTCCATAGTACCAGACCGGTGAGATTAGAGGTCAGAGAAAAAAGGAAATGGCAGGGGATGCCCTTGCGCCCCACCAGCGCCTAAGGCCATGCACACAAGGGGGCCCTTGGCTTTTAAGTCTTATGGGCGGAAGCCCCCGCACGAGCTCCACCCCCTGGATCCGCCGCTGCTCCACGTTGCTTCGCTACCCGCCTCACTCTGTCGGTAGAGATTCGAGCTCACTCCGCTAGAGGAGTCGCTGCTGGAGCTGGAGCCGCTGGAGTTGCCGCTGTCCACCACCTAGCCGGAGCTCCTTTCCCCATCTGCCATCCGCTGATTCTGGCTCCCTCCCATTGGTTCCACCGGGCTACTCATCCTCACCGCCACCTCTCTGCTCTGCTGGTCCTGGGAGCGATAGCAACGGCTGTGCTCCCCTCAATGCACGCTGCTGCCACCTGAAGTAGGATTCACAGAAATTGCCTTAGGGTTCATGCTGCACAGTTCTCTCCAACAGCAATGTGCTCCCTTTAGTGTCCTGACAGCAATTCGTTTATATGCAGATGACGTCCTGCTTTTGTCCCAATCTGTTCTTTACATGTATACAAATTGTATACACTTTATACAATAAATGGTTAACTATGGGTATTTTCAGATGTTCACCACACTCAATACCCACATGGGGTCAATTTCAACCACGCTTCCCGGGCTCCCCGTGGGACAAGCTCCGAAAGTGTGGTCAAAGTGATTCCCGGCGAGAAGCAATAAAAAGTAATATCTGGCTGGTGATCATGGCCCGGAATCCCTGGCGGGATTCCGGGCCGTGGTCAAAGCGGCTGGGTGCTGCGGCCGCATTGGCTGCGGCGCCCGCCTGTCTCCCCACAGGGCAGGCGGCGAAGGAGCATGGGGGGTGGGGCCGTGCACCGGTGCACTGTGTGGTTCTGCCCCCTCCCCAATTCCCCACCGGGATCAGCCGGCACATCTATTCGGGCCATTTTTTGACCATGGGGTGTGGTTATTTCATTCTCCCCCACCGGGAATTCGCTGTGGTAAATCAGCCCAGCGTAATGTCTGAAAATACCCCAAGTCAGTGTAGAGAACATTATAGAATTCATTGTACAGAATAAGTATGGAGTTGGAATGTATTTCTAATTGTAATGATTTTGTATGTTTTGTGGAGTTTAAGCTAGAGTCAAAATGATTTTGTGATGTTTTTGAAGAGGAAAGTTTTTAGTTTTAAAAACTGTTGTGCATTTAACGTTTTTTTAAACTGTAAAGTTTTTTGTTTTGGTAAATTTCCAGGTTTTGTGCAATATGATATATCAGCACATTAATATATCAGTTGTTGCACAACTTTTAAGTTGTATATTTTACAGAACTTTTAACTTAAAAGTTGTGTAACATTTAAGTTGTGCATATATGAAGTTACTTGTTTATATTAGGGTCAATAGGAATGATTATCCCCATCTAACCCTAGTGTAAAGTAGGAGTAACTCTACAAGAGCCAAAGGAGTTTGAGGAGGAACTTGGTGTGTGACTTATTTTTAAAACATAGCCTCCACATCAAAACAGGAGGAGTTTGGGGAAAGATTATCCCAACTTCTTCTCCCCATCCCCCACTCAATCTCTCTCTCTCCCCCCCCCCCACATGCATGCACACAAACTCCCCCACCACTCTCACTCTCTCTCTCTCTCTGACACACACACACACACACACACACACTCTTCTCCCCCCAGCTGAGTCTCTCTCACAAACACACACACACACACATGCAGACTCTTCTGCCCCCCACTCTCTCACAAACACACACACATCCACTTTTCTCTCCCCCACTCTCACTCACTCTCACAAACATGCATGGGTCAGATGAAAAAGTGAGATAAAGCTGAGCATCATCAGCATATCGATGGCACCTCACTCCAAATCTACGTATGACCTTGCCCAGCAGCTTCAGATACACATTGAACAGGAGGGGAGACAGAATAGAACCCTGCAGGCACTGCAGGAGAAGTCCGGGGGGAGAGTGTTGATAAGCAGTTACCACCCACTGGGACCTCTCAGACAGGAAAGAACAGAACTACTCAAGAGCAGTCCCACCACCCTTGCTGGGTCCCATAGTCGTCTCAAAACCACCCCATGATCAACCGTAGCAAAGGCTGCTGAAAGATCTAATAAGATCAACAAGGGAGAATTCCCCTTGTCCATTTTGAAGCGGAGATCATCAGCCAAAGACACAAGCACAGTCTCCGTGCCATATCCAGGATGGAGTAAAACTAGGGGTAAAAACAGACATGACAGAAGTGAGGCATCTCCCCAGCCCGCCCTGGGGTGAACCACTACATCTGCCACTCCCCAGGTCAGCGTGTGGCACAGAACAAATGTGCAGGTGAACCCAGGCAGGCAGAAAGTCAGTCGACCATCCCCGCACCATGGGTAGGGCAGAGGACAGGAACACACGTATGAGTGTATGGCCCTGACCCACTCCCAGTACCCTGCACCTCTCCATGATGTACAGACATGGTGAACTGCGGACAAAAGAACACTTTTGCCCACCCTCCACAGTGCTCCAGGAGGTTGGTTGTGGAAACCAGGGAAGCAGTCCTGTCAGCACATGGAGGTGCCAGCCAACCACAGGGGGAACCAATTGTCACCCATCAAAAGCTGGTTGCATGGAACAAAGTGCATATTCCATGCCGAACAGAGGAAGAAAAGAGGAAATCAGAAGGGAGACATGAAAGCAGCCACACGCAAGCCAAACAATCAGTCCCCTTGACAGGCTGCCAGTCCAGTCCCTTCCAAACGCCATCTACACCACAGGTCACAAATCACTCACAATGGTAATCAATAGAGCAAAGTTCCAAGGGGTTCCCCACAGCTGGGGGGTTGGGGTGGGGAACTCCGCTCCTTCCACAGATCACTCACACTGGCAATCCATAGCAGAAACGTCTAACAGGGTCCTGGCTGCTGGGGAACCCTGCTCCCTCTACATACAATCCCTATTGAAACATGCCCCTCCAGTAGCCCCTTGCCAGCATATGCTGTACCACCATATAGTGGGGGTCAAAAGCATTGTTGTAGGTCAGAGAAACCTGCACCTTCAGATGTGTCCAGACCTTGTACAGGGCACCAAGCTTAACCGCACTCGGCTCCTCATCCACGTAGGCAGCCCTTCCAAGCCCCCCTGGACATCTAGCTCCAGCATCCGATCAAGGGATTTGTGCCAGTCCCAACCATGTCCCCTCATTCTCAGCAGGGCACTGGCAAAAGAAACTGGCAAAGAGGTTCCTCCCCTTCAAGGCACAGGTGAAGCTCTGGAAGCTCAGAAATCACCTGCAAAGTCATGCTCTTGTTTTTATCCCACAGTTCCATCACCTCTGGGGGAAGGGTGGGGGTAGACCAGTAGGCACTGGCACCCAGAAGCTCTGCTCAGCTGCCCGCTCCTCACACTCCATCTCACACACATGATGGTTCAGGAACTGCATATACCGGCTCACGAGCCCATAGTTAGCCACCCTGGAGGATGGGTCAGCCAGCAGCCTCTGCATATCCCCCCTCAGCCAAACATCAGCCAGGGCAAGCTGTCAGACACCCCCCACCCACAAATCTTATGTGCCCTATATGCCAGGCAGCAGCACAAGAAATGCCATTGGATACCAGCCATAGTTGGCTGGTCCAAGGTCAAGTACACAAAATAAACCTGGGATGGAAGAATGGAGGACAGGAGCAGTGGGGACTGCTTACAAGCAAGAAAAACAGTGTATTACATTTACTAGATAAGGAAATACTCCATGCCAACCATGGGGGAATATAGCTCCCACAGAGAAATCCCCAGATAGAGACCTTGAGTGTTCTGAGGAGTCACACACCTGGCCAATTCATTAAATGGAGGGCCATTCTGCACCCCTCCCTTTTCACTGGCGTAAACAGCAAGTGACAGAGACAGCTTTTTTTGTCAGTAATGACCAATCCGACACCACCTTAATGACATGGCAACCCTCATTGAAGCAGCAACACTTGTTGATATTTGCTGCCACTATCCGATCAAGCATGTCTCCCTTTTCGGCCTTTTTGAAAGTGCTGAATTTCCCATAAACTTGCACGAACTGCCATAAAATTTTGGAAACTGTCGTAAAGTTCTGTGAACTGTCATAAATGTATGTAAACTGTCATAAACGTTATGGGGGAACTGTCACAAATTGTTGTAAATGTCGCTAAAACTTGTAACTTTTACAAATTACCATAAACTGTCGTAAATGCCACAAACAGCTGTAAACTGCCACAACTTCTATAAACTGCTGTAAAATGCAGCAAATTTCCGTAAACTGTTGCAAATTGCCATGAAGTATCATAAATTGCCATTGGTTGTGTCAGACTCTGCTATTGTGTCCACCTGAATGAACCCATGCAGCAGGGGAGGGAGAGAGTTACTTTGTCACTGTGCAAGTCGAGGGTGCGGGGAAGCAGCTGTCACCCCACAGTTCCCTTGTCCCTCTGTCTCTCTCAAGCCCCTTCTCCTAACCCTCAAAGCTCCACCCTCTCCATCCCCCCAAGCCCAAACCCTGTCCATATGCTCATCACTGCATGTTCTTCCATTCCCTCCCACACTCCCAAAGCCTTGGTTCCTTCCCTCCTACAGCCCGTCACTCCATTTCCTCCGATCCCAGGAGACTGTGATCTCCTGGGATCACATAACAAACTGCACTGAAAAACGTATAGGGGGGAGGCAGCAAAGTTGTGACCATCTGTGACAAGTGGAAACAGGGTATCGCCCATACTATAATGTCACACTAATTTCTTTCTTTGCTTTTTTCAATTACATTTATAGGTTTGGAACTTGAAAAGATGTTTCATACCCATAATACATGGAATTCTACATTAGTGGTAATAACAAATGTGTGCAGAGGAAAGGGACGTAATTCGAGTGAAGGTTTTGGACGGAGTCTGTATTAGAGTGACCAACTGACAAAGGGACTTGGGGGTTTGAAATGGCAAAAAATATGACACACCTTATGGACAACTGCTTTCATCCTCCTTCCCCCTCTCTCCCCCATCTCACTGTATCAGTTCCTAACTTTCTCTTCTCGTTTGCAGAGTTAGGAGTATTTTCCCCTCTCTTACATTGCTGTACTCCATTGTGTGTAGCTGGGCTGTTGCAGAGGCTAGCATCTGCTAGTACCACTTCCCCTTGGCAGTGCCCTTGGTTCTCCCAGAGTAGCAGTTCTATTAGTGAAATGACATGGGCAAGGCTGGCTTTGATAGCAGGTATGGTAGGCTGAGACCTTGGGCAACAATTCTAAGAGAGCAAAATAAATCAGGCACGCCGTCTCCCCCGCTCACTACAAAAACCCCAGCTTAGAGGAGGGCTTACTCCAGGATGATTTTACTGCCCTATTAAATTCACTGTTAGGGGTTTGCCCTGGGGGAGCACACCTTCTTCCTTGCTGGATAGCTGCTCAGTGGGGAAGCAGGAAGCCTCCCTCCCCTGCCTGTAGTGCATGCCTCCATCTTGAGGGGTGCTGAGATGAGAGAGAGGAGACACATTTGCCTATTTTGTCTAGGGCTGCTAAATGTTTGACTGTCCGCGCTGAGCCATGCTGTTTCCTGGCCTCGAGCTGACTCTTCCACCCCTGTGCTGCTGCTGTCTCTGGGAGTCTCAGCTGCATCATCTCTCTGCTTCTCCAGGCCAGGGACAAGTCCTTGGCTCTCTGGCTCCCCCAGGCAGCTGCCAGTGGGACCTGCGTCACCATCTCTGTGCTGCTGCTTCTGCATCCAACTTCCCAGCCATCTTGCCTGTTGCTTCAGTCCATCTTGTCTGCTGGTAAAGAGGGGAAAGGGCTGTGGGGGACTGCTGCCACATCGGCCTTTTACTATTTGACAGCTGCTGTAGTAGCCCCCAAAGCAGGGCTGGACTTAGGAACTTTGCACCCTTAGGCCCTTCTCAGGGTGATGCCCCCAAGCCAAGCCCACCCACAAGCCCCATCTGCAAGCCAAACCCCACCCCTATGCTGCGTGTTTATGGGTGGGGGAGCCCCATGTTAACGATGCATCACACGCACCCACAGTGAATGGGGGTGCATGCATGTGCCCATGTAATGCATCCCCACTAACCCCCCACTCATCCTCATGCATGGAGAAAACAGGGAAAACAGCAGTTGCTCTGTGGGTGTGGATGAGTGGGGATGCTGTATTGAAATTGTTTGTTCTTTTGGATCAGTACAGTGAAAGCTCAAACAATATGATGCCAAGAAAGCTATTTTATTTTATATACAGCATAAAAAATAAAAGTACACAGCATAAAAGATATACAAAGCATCTCACATCCCTTTCTGCAAGCCGGAGAACCCCAACAACAGCTGCAAGACAATCCCCAGGTGGGCCCCAGGTTCTGCTGCGTCCACTCAACACATCCGTGAAGTGGCCAACAGTGAAGTTCTTTCAAAGATTGGACCCCAGCTGCTGTCTCTTATAGCATTCTGATATTACACACTCACTCTTACAAATCCTACACATGTGTGACCAATTCTAGCTAGCGCAGCTGCATCCTTTCTGCCTCAGTCATCCAATTAAGAAACCTTACTAGCAAGCTCAACTGATAAGAGCTTCCCATAACATCTCTGACTGGCCTTGACATCCTGAACAACAACTTATACAATACAGAAAAGTTGCCAAAGAGGCTTACATAAGATACATCCATTGCATGAAATGAGTTGCCAGTTCTCGATTTTTACATTACATATCTGTTTTTACACACATGTCAATCAAGATGGATTCTACAGCATATACAGGCCCAAATAAGCCACTACTCTGGGTCCACCGGTGCACAAAGGTCTTTTCACAATCTTTTCACTACAGATGCGTGTGTGGACGTGTGCATGCTTTGCCCACGTACCAGCACATCCATGGACCCCCCCCACCTGGCGGAGCCATGTAAAAAGAGCATGTGAGGAGCCACTCACAGAAGAACAGAAGGTTGCTGCCTTGTAAATAAGGTTCTTCAAGATGGCTCCGAACATTCTCACAACCACCACCCTTCCAGCCCCGCATGGAATTTTTTCTTATATTCCTAGAAAGAGTTGGAAGGAACTGTCATTCTGAGGGGGGAAGTGCTTTTTATACTAAGAGGAGCTCGAGACCATCACATGGTCTATTTGAATAGGGTGAGCATGCACAACTCAGTTGTGAGAATGTTAGACACCATCTCGAAGAACCTTTTTTACAAGGTAACAACCTTCTGATCACTTGCATGGGGATGAGTTGTTTGTAAACAAAGAGCTTTATCTCCCAGTCCGATCGGTGTCCTGGTATCCCACTGCTGCTGCTGCACTGCTAGCAGGCAGCGAGAAGGCAGAGACAGGTGAGGGATGGGGACCCAGGCAGCAGGGTTCAGCTGTGGGCAGCAGCCTCCAGCCATGCAGGGAGGAAAAAAAAATGGAGCGGGTGGTGCCAGCAATTGCTGACCCCCCAGAAAATGCCACCCGAGGCCTGCCCCTAAGTCGGGGCCTGCGCCAAAGCACTGAGGTGACTATGCTTTTGGCTTCTTTACTGTCCAGATGGGCCATGTCCTGCAATAAAGAACCAGTGGAGAGGGCAGAGTGGGGAAGGGGGGGATCAATGTCTGCACCTGGGCCCACGCCAGCCTAGCTATGCCCCTGACCACTGCCACATGCTGCCACATCCACCCCTTATCACTCTCCCTTCCTTTATATTTATTTATTTTATTTATTTATTACTATCATTTATACCCCACCCCTCCTGCAAACAGCTCGCTCCTGCAAACAGTTGTTGCTCCTTGTATCAGTGTAGTGGGCAGGAAGGGCCCTTAGCAATCACAGATCACCACCAAATCCAGATGGTGGTGTGGTGGCCAGATATGCAAATTTTAGAGGAAACCTATGAGAAATGCAGGTTGCAGAGCTGCACTGGAGCCATTGCAGCCCTGCAACCTGTATTTTATTTATTTATTTCATTATATTTCTATCCTGCACCCTCCTGCTCACTGAGAAGCACTTATTTCTCATAAGTGTACTCTAAAATGTGCATATCTGGCTACCCTAGATGGTAGTCATGCTGCTACTGCTATTTCCTGTGGGCCTTCTGTGTCCTTCATTCCCATGTGTCCCTCACAGCAGGGTGCTGAGTAGGGGTGTATCTCTGGCTTGCAAGAGGGGTTATGGTATGGCTATGAGAGTCAAGACCATGTATGGATTTATTTCCTTACAGACCAGACTTGGGGTTCAAGAAGAATGCCCAACCTCACAGGTCCCTCAGTGTTTATGTGCATGTTATGCCCATTGTGTGCTGCAATGTGTTCCCATATGATGATGGCTCATGGTGTCCCGTGATTTGGGATTTCCGGTCTCTGTTTTCCAGGACCTGGGATTTAGTGGTATGCTCCCACCTGGCGTGGAATAATGACAGACACCATGGTTGCCATAACAGAAAAACAGTTTACTCACTTTTTAATGTTTTAACAAAGCATGCAGTTTTTAAAATTTCTAGCCCCCCTCTCTCTCCTGCACACAACTGGCCATGGGCTTTTGGGGGGCAGTCCAACCTGGGGGTGAGAGGGGTTTTGTTGTCTCCTTCTCCTCCTGGGGCTCTGCAGTTGTGGGTTGGGTTGCTGCAGCAGCTGGCGGGGTGCCTGAGTGACTGGTTCTGGGATGGGCCTGTGGGTCTGGTTGGTCCTGAATGGGTGCAGGGATTGGGGTCCTCGGGGCCCGTGGCCATGGGGCTGGCTGGAAGCGAGACCTGGTCGGGCGTTTGAGATCGGGGTAGGGGTAATGGTGGGAGCTCCTGGGGGCAAGTTGGCAACAGGAACCCTCTCTTGTGCAGACATTATAGCAGTACTTGCAGGGGCCACGTGGCGGAGGAGGGCACGCTGCATCTCCAAGGACTGTAGCAGGATGCCCCACAGCCTATTGTCTTACCTTTCCACCTCTCCATCTGGCATTCCCTGTGGGCCTCAGTGGTGAGGTCCTTGTGTTGGGTGGTGCACTGCCACAAGAAATGCTGGTGCTCCTTGACTAGCACAAGGATGGCATCCCAGCTCTTGTCTGCCCGGCACATGGTTTCATCCAGCATCTGCTGTGCCAGATCCTCCCTGTGCTGTTGGGTCTGTGCCTACAGGGCCTGGTCTTCTGTGTGCCCACGGATGTTCTTGCTGGTGCAGGCAGCCCTCCCAATGTGAGACCTGTAGCGGGATGGAAAGGAGAGCCATTGGTTGGGGCTGCCCCACACCCACCTTCCCCTCCCAGTGTTTTGCCCCTGGCCATCATGCCTGTTGCCTCAGTGCCCCTGACTGTCACCTCTGCCCTCCATGCCCGCCCCCCAGCCCGCCGTGGTGTCCTCCTGCCCACTGTCCATGCCTACCATACCCAGGTGGTGCCTCTGTGTCCTGGGGGTCCTCAGGTGGCTCCTCCTTGCTGTCCCAGCCACCTGTGAACACAGTGAGGAGTGAGAGCCATGAAGGTGGTGTTGCTGTCCTCTAAGTTGGAGGCTGGCTTGGGGGAGTGACGAGAAGGGCCTGGCCTCCTCAGATGGGAGAGGGGGGACACTGCTGGAATTAGTGAGTGCTTCAGGGACTGGCAGTGGGGGAGGAGAGTGCACTCAATTGTGTCCCTTGATGAGCCTGGTGCTGGCGAGCCATGTGACCATGATGGAACGGTCCATTCACAAGAACTTATGAAGGAGGTCCATGTACTGCATGGTTTGGCATCTGCAGCCCGAATTCATGTTGTCTTTGATCTTGTTGAATTCATGTTGTTGTTTCCTTGTAGCATGTTGTTGTGTCCTTGGCTTGCTGCTGGCACTGGCTCATGTCCCAGTGGTGGCCGAGCTCTGCCTTCCAGGTGGTGAGCTGCTGGAACACCCACTTATTCTGGTACGTTAGGCAGAGGTCATACTGGACCTGTGTATCCCCCCCCCCGAGGCCGATGAAGGCCCTTGTCTCCTCCTTGCTCCAGGGTATTCTCTTCTGGCAGGTGATTCAGGGGTCTTCTCCCAGCTTGGTGGGGTGGCAGGGTTGGTGGATGCCTGTGAACACAGTGATAAACGAGCAACACATATAACATCTGCATACTGTGGGACGGCTGCCATATCTCCTACCTCCATGCTGCTGTTCTCGTGGGTCCATTGTGGGATGAACATTGGGTACGAGCTCCTATACAGACTGGAGATGCCCAACACGGTGTTGCCTTTGCTGCCAGTTCTCTTTAAAGGTGCCAGGCCCGTCTTGTGGGGTGGGGCACTGAGGCGTGGCTGCTCCATTGACCGCTCTGGGCTTTTTGCCTGCAGCTCTGTGGTCGTGGCAGACCTCACCCCGCGGCGGGGCTGGGTGGGGCCTAACAGACCTGATAGTTCCCGTTAGCCTGGATTGGTCTAGGTGTTGTTGCTGAGCTTCTCCGAGCTTCTCCAGAGGACGCATAAGAACATAAGTCAGACCAACGGTCCATCGAGCCCAGCATCCTGTCTCCAACAGTGGCCAATATCTGTCTCTCGGGAGAAGTACCCAACAGGCCACAATGGGTAAGCCATTCCCTGTTGTTCCAGCCTCCAACGGTAAGAGGTTATGTCCCCCAAACCTACTTGGCTAATAGCCATTAATGGACCTATCGTCCAAGAACTTACCCAGGCCCTTTTAAAAACTAGCTACACTACTGACCTTGATCACTACTTATGGCAGGAAATTTCACAAGTTAATTGTGTGCTTAGTGAAAAAATATTTTCTCTTACTTGTTTTAAATCTGTCGTGTTTTCTCCAAGCTGAAGAGCCCCAACCTATCAAGCCTCTCTTCATATAGAATTCATTCCATACCCTTGATCATTTTTGTTTCCCATCTCTGTACTTTTTCTAGTTTTACTGTGTCTTTTTTGAGATGGGGTGACCAGAACTGTAAACAATACTCCAGGTGCAGTCATACCATAGATCTATATAAAGGCATTACAATATTTTCAGTTTTATTCTCTTTCCCTTTCTGAATGATTCCCTTTCCTCTTCTCCCTCACTCAGAATCTAGTTTCCTGTAATTAAGCAAAGCACGTGCACTTGCAACTTCTCAACCTCATGAACGTACTCTTGTCTCTCCCAATGTTCACCTCTCCCTTGTCTCTCCATCCCTTGTCTGTTAGATTGTAAGCCCCTGGGGGTAGGGACCTGTCTATAATTATTGATTTTACAGTGCCAGGTATACTGCTGGTGCTATAATAAAATAGTAATAATAAAATAATAATAATACATTCCTAAGATTCCATTTTCTTTTTTGACTACTGCTGCATACTGAGCTGAGGATTTCAATGTATTGTTCACAATGACTCCAAGATCCTTTTCCTGAGTAGTAACTCCTAATTTAGAACCCAGCATTGTATTAATAGTTTGGGAACTTTTTCCCTATGTGCATCACTTTGCACTTGTCCACATTAATTTTCATCTGTCATTTTGATGCCCAGTCACCCAGTCTCGCAAGATCCTCCTGCAATTCTTCACATAATTGCATCTGGCAATTGCAGCCCACCAGCCCGCACCAGGGTGGGTGTGGGAAAACATCTGGCGGCAACAGAACAAACATGCAGGTGGCTCCTGGGCTAATGCAGGTGACTGTCACATCTGTTTTCACCCTAGGAGAAGCACAATGGAATTTGCTATGAAACTGGATTGAATTCCCTCCATGTGTGAACATGCCCAGACTTGGGGAAAGTTGTGTCCAGAACGTTGGTAGCTGGACTGTGGCTCATATCTGTTAAAATGTTTGGTCTTGCTCTCTATTAATATTCCAGGTATAAATAGTTTATAAAGGTTAATAAGTGTTAATCAACTATTGTAGCATCCAGCAGTCTCCTTATGACCATCTGCAGTACTTTCTCCTAGTGTGCTTGTGTATTGAGAGCCATTTTGAGTCTCCTCTAGGGGCTTAAAGCAGGAGCTGCCAGAGCTAAGCACACAGCTTGACCGTAGCTTTTAGACGAGCAGGTCACGTGATTTTTCAAAATCCCACAAGGCGGGATTTAGACGAGCCGATGGCTGCAATCAGGTGCATCAAAGGCAGTCACGCATTGTTTGCTGACCGTGAATAAAATACCTGGTATTTAATTTGCGGTCAGCAAACAATGCGCGACCGCCTTTCATGCGCCTGATTGCAGCCATTGGCTTGTCTAAATCCTGCCTTGCGGGATTTTGAAAAATCACATGAGCGGGTCGCACGATAGCGACTCGCTCATCTAAAAGCAGCCTCCACAGCAGCCTGTAACAGACTTGAATGTGCTCTGTGTATCTGGTATCACACAGGAAAGTCACCCGTCTTGGTGAGCCCAGGAGTAAGGTTTGGGGGGCTGAGGGAGCAGATATGTCCCCCCTCAGACTGGACTGTTTTGCCTACCCTGCTCACAAAATTGGGTTTTTGTTTTTTTAAAGCAACAGCCCCTACAGTCCTGTGATGACGTGGGAAACTCAGCATGTACATTCATTTACAAAGTAAGGTTCCAACCTCAGGGTTGTTTTGAAACTATGATCCCAAAAGAGTGAGACTGAATAAATGGAAATAGAGATGTTTAAAAATGTTTATAATGTTTAAATTGCATGCTTTTCCACACCAACCTCATGATTTTGAGGGACACATGCTTTTGGAATGCTTAGGTCTAATAATACATAATGGGTGAATCACTGCAACCCCTCTTACGTTTGATTCTACAATGCATCACTTCTTCTACCCTCATTTACCCAGTCCAAATCCACAACCAATATTCCCCACTCCCTCACAACATGCACTTTGCCTGGTAGAAATAACCACTGCGATGAAAGGCTCACCCAGTGTCCCTCCCCACCTTTTCCCTCTGTAAGGGTATGGAGGAGCACAGTGCTGCCAAACCATTCCTATGTTAGTGCCTCTTAAAGTTTTTAGTTACATCTTAATTAATACTGGGTGTCTTAAGTGCTCGTACTGCTAATGTGCTCTCCACTGCTAGTTTCTAGCTTAATCATGTGCTGCAGCTCATTGTATTTAATTGAGATGCTTGATTAATCACAATTTTATTTATATGAAAGCTCATTTGTCTAAGGCTGGCTTCGCCCTGGAGAGCTGAGTTTCTGTTCCAAGGTGATCTCCCCTGAGAGGAAGCCTAGCTGGTTTTGCTGGTGTTTACCCTGAGCTGTATGAGTTAGTGTGAGCTGAGTCCCTCCCTCCCCTTTCCTTTCCCTGTGCCTCCCTGCCACAGAGCGTACAGGAGCTGCAGGGGCAGAAGAGAGCACCACTGAATGCTTCTATCTCAATGTCCCCTGCTGTGCAGAAACAGAAGCCACACTACACCATGTGGCATTGTGTCTAGGGTTGCCACCCAGTCCATAGTTTAATGAACTGTACCGTATTGAATATTAAAATGTAGTGTTCCATTTCAAGTTAATACAGAATGTTTGTTCCTTATTTTGCTAAATGCCTTGTTCCCATGATGCAGTGTGGCTCCCCTGCCTGGGGTAACTGGATAACTTATTTTGGAGCTCCTCAACTGGCAACCCTAATTGTGTTCCACTTTAGTGGTTCAGTTGTGCATAGAGGTTTATCAACCTGCTTCTGCCTTC
Source organism: Sphenodon punctatus (assembly GCA_003113815.1). Taxonomy (NCBI): domain Eukaryota; kingdom Metazoa; phylum Chordata; class Lepidosauria; order Sphenodontia; family Sphenodontidae; genus Sphenodon; species Sphenodon punctatus. Next base: position 2,737,242 of record QEPC01001500.1, read on the forward strand.
CAATTAACAGGACGACTATTTTGGAAGCTGGTGAATCCAGGGGTTCAGTACTTGTAAACTAGCAAGGCAGTTGCCCCATAAGCACTGGTCCCGAGGTAGCGTTTTGAAGCGTCCCCTGCTCCATGTGAAAGGCAAAGATCTACTGGGGCTGTGAGTCTTGCTCCTGTCCCAGGGAACCAATGCCCTGCTGGCTCCAGCACAAATTAAAACAAGCAGCACTCTCTTTCCATCCAGTCACTTAGGAACACTCACAGGATCTTCCTCCATTATTCACCGGTAGTCGTGTTCTGTGCTGCTGTGAAGGTCAGGCCAATCTGGTGTAGCCATATATCACACCCAAGTGTACTCAACAAACAAGCTGCCCGAGATTGCTTTCCTGAGATTCCCGACTCAATGCAATTCAACATCTTTGTGCTTCTTAGAAGAGTTTGCAGTTCAATCAGTCTGGCTGTGCCTGCCTCATTCACTGGACTGGGCTGCCATGAGGGGTGGGCGGTTTGCTCTCCTTTAGGGACAGATTCTATTGTTTAGATTGAATCTATCAGGACAATTCATGGATTTTAAGGGAGCACTACAATCCTCGTACCCCATCCTTTCTCATAACACAGACCAGAGAATTTCTCCAATCTGAGCCATTCCCACCTTCTCATTGAGCTGGAGCAGGGGTGGGCAACCTAAGCTAATCAGGGGGCTATAGGTCGCTCTCAAGCACTCCCAACGGCCACAAGACCCCCTTTCCTCATCCTCGGTGAGACTAGTCTGACTTAGTGGAGCACGCCAGAAGGAGGAGGGGCGATGTCATGAGCATGCTCCACTGCCCCTCCCTCTTGTGACATAGCCCCACTTTTTGCAGAGCACCAGGATGTCATAGTGCTCCACAAAGATGGGGCCACATCTGGCCAGTTGGCTAAATGATCTGGCCCCAGTCAATATGGGTGAAAGTTAGACCTGTCAGGCCTGGATCAGATCTGCAGGGGCTGCAGAAAAGGTTCCCAGCCATCCAGGTATTAGCAGGATAGCCCTGATTTTCCTTGAGTTGTCCCAAAAGGGGGGGAAAAGTGTTTTCTAGATAGCAATGTGTTCTGATTTATTTTTTTTTTAAAAAAAGAGAGATCCCAGCCATTACACCTACTTCTGTCCCAGGCATCAGTACCTCGTGTACTGATGCAGTGTCCAGTAGCCTCCCAAATGTATTACTGTAATGCTTGACAACAAATGTAGAACTATAATCTCAGTTCTTAAGCCAAATAAAGATTTCACCAAATAATACAATTTTAAAAGTATCACAGTTGAATTGGAAACTGATAGTTAGCTCCAAATTCTAAAGGGCATTTGTTCCCTGGGACAGGAGCAAGACTCACAGCCTCAGTAGGTCTTTGCCTTTCATATGGAGCAGGGGACGCTTCAAAACGCTACCTTGGGACCAGTGCTTATGGGGCAACTGCCTTGCTAGTTTACAAGGACTGAACCCCTGGATTCACCAGCTTCCAAAATAGTCGTCCTGTTAATTGGAAGGCAGTTGTCATTTGGCATGTTGCAGGCTGTCTACCACTGAGATACAGCATACCTTTAAAAAGGGCCACTAAATATTTCTGAGGGATTTGAAACCAATGTTTTCTTATGTGACAATGGCCGGCTTTAACATGCTTTACTCTGCAGACCAACATTGCATCAATTTGTGCCCACCAGATATTAGCGTGGGCTGGATCCCGACTGTGGTGGCACTGGAAGCTAGCCCGGGATGTGACTTGGGGAAGTCCCTGGGCTAGATGCCACCACGGTCAGGATCCTGCTGCCTGACTGGGAGTAAAGCAGACTTTCACGTTTGAAAGCCTGCTTTACTCACCCCGGTCTAGAGTGGCCAGTGGCTGGGCGCCATGGCCACTGTCATTGGCCACCATTGCCGCCCATTAGGGAAAGGGATGGACCTCTGGGTGCAGCATGGGGGTGGGTTGCTACATGGCTTCCTGCCCTCCCCAGCGGCCAGGCCTCCATCACATTAGTTTGGGGGCCTGGCTGGATCCTGGCCACAGTGGCAGCCCCACTCTGGAGGGGGTAAGTCTGTGGAGGCACTTCAGTGCCCTGATGCCATCACATTAGAAACCACCCCAAATCCTCATGCACCCTAAGGAAGGTTTTCCCCTCCAACCAACAAGCAGGTATAATCCAATGCAGTGCTTCTCCTCTTTGAATAGGGACTAGAACTAGCTCTTTTAAAAAACATTTCATGAAATTTGTCAAAATCCTAACTAATATCTTTGTTTCACACATCTCCTTTTCCACTTTTGGACATTTTTCATGTTTCCCTGAAAGAAAAACTTTTCCCCCCTTGATTTTGCTGAAAAAATGTATCCTTTTCACAGAAACTTTCCATTCTCAAAATAATAGTGTCAAATTTTGCCAACTAAATATCTCCTCAAACTGTCAGGGTTGGTCAATGGATTGGGGCCAGGAGGAGCAAGCCCAGGATTAGGGCCAAAGAGTGTAGGTATAGAATATGGGCCAGATGCAGAGCAAGGCCCAGGGGCAGGGCAGGGCAGGGCAGGGCAGAGACAAAGGCAGAGTAGGTTCAGAGAAAAGGAAGTGGACAATGATCCCCCAGCTTGTGAGGAGAGACTGTTTCCTGGGTTAAATGGGAGCACATATACGACATCACTTCCTGTACTCTGGGGGAAGGGCTCAGGCTGCTTTTAAACGAGACAAGAAACGCGGCTGATCCTTTGATCAGCCGCGTTTCTTTGCGCTCGTTTAAATTGCCAACTCACAATTAAGCCGGCTCTTCCCCGCGTCAGACCGGGCAGGCGATCCTGCCCCGTCCAACGCGGATCGCTGCTGTGCCGGCTTCACAGCACACTTCCAGGCTATTTTTCCGAGTGCGCATGCGCACTGAGTCTCTACGCCGGGTCTGATGCTCTTCTGAGCATCAGACCCGGCGTAGAGAGAAAGGCGGGTGCCTGATCACACCTCTGAACAATCCCGCTTGTCAGCGGGATCGTCTAAAAGCAGCCTCAGTCTGTGTATGCTGTCAGACAAACCAGTGGAACACTGGCTGCCTTCAGACAAGACGCTAATTGTGTGATTGTAATTTGCTCCGGCAAGTTAACTGCACGTGTGGATGCACCATTCTGCATTCATCCTGTGAATTATGTCTTCAGGGCGCAAAATCTCTGGTCGCCAAGTCGCCATTGGCGACCAGAAAATGAGGGCTGGCGACCTGTCCTTAATGCAGTTGTATTTTATTGTTTTTTTTTATTTTTTGGTTGCACGCTGCTGTCTTTGGGCCGAGGGGAGGGGAAGGAGAGAGAGCGTATGGAGCATGCGTGTGGTGACAGAGCGAGGCAGCGAGCGGAGCTGAAGGAGGTGAAGCAAAGCAAGGCAGGTTGGTAGGTTAGGCTGGGGGGCTAGTTTCTTTTTTATTGTTGGAGCCTGAGGAAGGAAGGGCTTGCATGATGAGAGCACAGCAGTTCCCCCCACCTTGAATGCTCTCGTGAGTTTTTCAAAGCTGGGACAGGAGTCCCATTTCAGTTCCCTCCCTACTCTCTGCCTGGGGTGTCGCGCCCTCCTGCCCACCTGCCTTCCCACCTGCTTCCCTCCCGCCCCACCCCGCTCTGGCACCTCTGGCACCATGTGGGTGCCCGCAAGCCGGATCGGAGCACTTGGGCTTGGCGCGCTGCTCGAGCAGAACCAAGTGGGGGCTGACCTGTGCAGGTCTGGGGTCACCAGCGGCAGGGGGTTCAGCACGTTTGCAGCAGAGTGGGGGGGGGAGTCTTTGGCTAGTCCCTTGTTCCCTCCCTATGTGGGTTTCTCCCCGGTGCGCGGAGCCTGGAGGGGGGGCATTTTGTCAGTATTGTGCTCCCTTCCTACATTGGTTTCTGAGCTGGGGCAGGGGGCTTTTGCCAGTCCTGTTCCCCCCCCACCGCCAAGGCTGCCCCATTCCATCATGGGGCTATTCATGCTATGCCCCTCTGGAAAAACCCTTTGCCCCCCTCACAGGCAACTAGCACTGTTTTACTCCTGCTCCTACTGCTGATCGGAAAGGGAGATAATGCTGTTTATTTACAAATGTCTCCTCCCCATGTGCTGATCAGAAGATTGTAACTTTCTAAAGAAGGTTCTTTGAGATGGCACCCAAAACATTCCCACAACTGGGTTGTGCATGGGAACCAGGAAAGGAAACACATCCTTGCCCTTTCTTTTAACAAGAGGTACACAAACATCCATGATTAAGTGTGAGTAGTTTTTAGTAGCTATTAAAATGTATGTGCGCAGATGAGGAACACTTATTTATGCACAAATATGCAAATGTGTATATTTGCATAAATAGGTGGTGGCCAATTATGCAAATTTGCAGTTTAATTTACCCTTGGCGACCAGAATTTTTTTTGGCTACTAGACTTGGATCTGAAATTTCATGCCCTTGAGTGCTTGCACATTACTGGGTTCCAAAATCCTACTCTTACAATGACTAGTGTTATCGCGACGTAAAATTGTGAATAACAGTTAGTAGTACAATTGCGGGATAGTAGGTGTGCAAATCAGCAGGACTGAGTGGTGGTTTGTTCCCTGCTAGTTAATTTCAGATAGTTTGTTGATGATAACTGTCCTATTCCCTGAGGCTCAGGATAACTTACAATAAATACATAAAATACAAATATAAAATAAATAATTAAAACCCCACAAGACTAAAAACACCCCCACTCTCCCAGTCTATTCCTGCCCCTTGAATGCCCAGTCAAATAAAAAGGTCTTACACTACCTCTGGAAGACATGCAAATTAGGACTTAGAGGAGCCTCCAAAGGAAGGGAGTTCCAAAGCTTTGGGGCAGCTACCAAAAATGCCTCTCCGCGGGCCCAAGTCGTATGAACTAAGCTACTGACCGAACCTGCTAAAGGGCATCCTCGACAGATCTTAAGGGCCGTGAAGGGACATAAAGAGAAAGATGGTCCTTCAGGTATGTAGGGCCCAAGCTGTTTAGGACTTTAAATGTCAAAACAACCATCTCTCAGGGATGCTGTAGATTTCCTGCATTGAGCAGGGGGTTGGACTACAGGACCTCTGAGGTCTCTTCCAACTCTATGAAGAGGAACAAGGCAGTCTTTCAGATATGACACCCTATCAGTATGTTATATTCCTCCTCACTGTGACAGAGAGGTTAGATGGGCTAGTTTAGCAAGACAGACTGGCTAAATGAGACAGACAGTGGGATAAAAACTTTATGATTATTATTACTGTTTGTTTGTTTGTTTGTTTATATAGTATGAGCAATTGTGCCCTGAGGAGCTTACAGTCTAGAATGGATGAGGGAGAAGAGACAAGAAGGGAAGATAGACGCAGGGAGGGACACATTCACAAAGTTGAGAAGTCACAGGTGCATGTGCTTAATTTAGGCCGTTTTTAGATGGGAACCATCCACATGGGTCCACCCATCCCCCATGGACCCAGGTCCTTGGCTGAAGGCAGCATGGGTGGAGGCACGCTCCTGCGACCCACGCACCTTCCACCCAGGGCCCCACACGTAGCAACCTGGGTTTTTCCTGGCTGCTCCGTGCAGGGGCATGGGTAGGTGGTGCGTGGGTGCACACCCAGCACACACCCATCCCCCGCTGTATGAATGCACCCCCCCCGGAAGTGCACTGGCACTCCACCCAGCACACACAGACCCACCCAGGAAGTGGGTCTGTCTGAAAATGGCCTTAGTTACAGGCAAAAAGGGGTCACTGGATGAAAGAACAGTAGAGAGAACATCCGAGAACAAGATATTGTGGTGAAGTGCTATGGAAAGCCTGATGGAAGAGAGGTTTTCAGGGGGTATTTGAAGGTTGGAAGAGAGCAGAGCAAATGTGTTCAAGATTTGATTAAATCCATTTCTGAAAACTCCATCTCCACTGTCTTCCCCGGCCCACCTCACATCTGCTGCTTGGCCTGACACTCCCTGCCTCTCATATCCATAGCAGACCTCAAAGCATCTGACCTTCAGCAGGCCTGGGTGAGAGCGAGTCTTGACAGGGCAGGGGTGCAAGCACAGGCTGCAATGCAATAATCAGGAGCAGCTGCAGCAAAGGAGAGGGTGCCCGGAGGAACACAAACTAATTATCTCCCTGCCAGTGTCTTTCGCCATCAGTGCACTGACCTCACTGACCCCAGAGTCATTTATACGGTGGGGCGGCTGGAGGACTGCACTCCCTGGGAATTAGGGAAGAGGAAAGGCAATTACTGGGGGCCCCAGCGTGCAGGAAGACAGCAGTCAGGGTGGGGGTTAATGTGCTGAATGTCACATGCTGAGCAGGAAATGGCTGGATCCGTCAGGGAAGGCAGCATGGTTCAGGTGGGCTGGCCACTCTCCTTGTCCTTTGACAGCCCTACAGATTAATTCATATCCCTGATCTCTGTTTGCCTGACCTCCAGACACATCTGTCTCTCTCCATCCATTCCCCACAGAGCTCTCTTTCAGCTTCATGGAGAGCACACTGGAGGCAGGTAGAGGTAGGGTGGCCAGATATGCAAATTTGAGAGGACACATGAGAAATACAGGTTGCAGGGCTGCATTAAAAGCAATGCTGCCCTGTAACCTGTATTTCTCATAAGTGTCATCTAAATGTGCATATCTGGCCACCCTAGAGGACAGGCCAGTTCAGTGGACTGTGCCATCTGTTCCACTCCCTGCCTTTTCCATGTTGTCTCCCCATCCTGTCTGCTGGGAGTAGAGCAATGTACAGCTAAGTCATGTTTCAGGTGAATCAGCATCTCGAGAGATGCTGAAGGAAGGAACTGTCCTGGAAGTATGATGTGTTAAGCAGGGGAGGGAGAGTTAGCAAAATGGTGACAATTTCATTTGTGACAAGGGGGGAGAGACCACTGGTCACACCTGACATCACAATCATGTTTGCTTCTTCAGCAGAATCATTTAGTCTCTAGTTGCCTTAGGTACTTTACCTTGCTTCCACCTCCTTCTCCAAACAGCTTACCAGTTGGCTTCATCTTTACCCATTCTACTCCTCCATCTTCCCTCTCTGCTGCCCTCCTTCCACCATGATCTGGCTGTGACAAGATGATGCCAGTACATTAGACAGGGTGGAAAGGGTGTCTTTGCTTCAACTCACAGGCTTCCTTCTCCCACCCCTCTTTCTCTCTTCTTCACCCCCAACCACTGTTGTCTTGCAAGGCCACACAAAGCTTTCAAAAGTGAAAATAAATGTTTTTGATCACTTGTTCCCCAATAAATGCTCTATACTTGGCAAAAGAAGATATTCCTTATGTGCAATAGATTATACATCACAGTGTGCTAAGGAGGTTATATGCTTTGTATGACACTTTGTTTGGGAGGGGGGCTGTCCTAGTGTGACCAAAAAATGGCTTAAAAATACAACTTACTTTATGGAAACTAAGCCTCTAACCTTATTTGGAGGGGATGTCACAACAGGGTGTGTCTGTTAGGGTAATGGGTAGCCTTGTGCATTAGACCTAGGGGACAGAATGATGCCAGTCCGATAGACAGAGGAGACATCTTGTCCAGGGTGATGGCACTGAGGAGCTTCTAAGGTGCCTTTAGTGCTCTGAGAAAGTCCAAAAGCCATGCAGATGCCCCAGGGCTTCCTCTAAAACGTTGGCTGCAATCCCCATAGCTTCCAGTTGCTGCTGAGCAGCTGTTGGAATGGGGGCAGCAAGCAAATCGTAACTTAGATGGCAAAATACCTAGGACTGGCACTATGCCAGCATGGCCTGACTGCTGCCATGTGACAGGGCTTTAATGAGGCCTGCTGGCTGATGACCTCTGTGAGACGTGTTGGTCTCAGTCCAGTTCAGAGCAGGCAGGAGTCCAGCTCAGAGAGCTGCCATCCCAGCTGTTGCTAATCAGCCTCCTTGTTGGCAGTCTCAGCAGAGGCCAAAAGACTGAACGAGCCCCAGATTCCTCACTTCTGAACCCATGGTGTCAGCAGGTTGCCCTGTGCCCTCCACTCCCCACAGGGCCTGGGGTCAAACTTTGGAAGAGGGAGCAGGGGCCACCACATTCTAGTTCTTTCCTGCTGACTTGATACGAAGGAATGGAGTCGGGGTGGCGTGCAGGAGAAGGTATCAATTACCAAAGTCACTTTTACTGGTGCTTGCTTTGCTCTGGGCCAGTCCAGCATTTAGGAGCTATTCAAAACACTGAGGTCTGAGCACAGTTACCCAAGGTCTCTGCACAATGGGTTGGCTCATAAAGGGGCCTAATAGGGGCCATAAGTGTAAGCTACACCAAATCTAAGTGTAAGCTACACCAAATCTAAGTGTAAGCTACACCAAATCTAAGGCCCTTTCTCCATGACAGGATCTAGGTCTCAGGGTGCTAGCACTTATCATGGTTTCAATCCCATTGCAATCAATGGAGCTTGCACCTGTGCTGCTAGTGCAAGCACTATGATCCCAGAGGATTGCACTCTTGCATCTCCAGCCTGCCACTGATGTTATTACAAATGTCTCTACTGCCATCCTGCTGCCTCAGGTTGCTTTCTGTCAAACAGAACTCACTACTAAGCCAGTAAAATACTAGCCAGGCAGCTGCGCATGCAAGTGTGGCACTCTGCTGTTGGGGGTTGGACTCTTAGTGTCAGGGATTACAGATTGGCAGCTGCCCTCCTACACACCTGGACCCCCATCTCATCCCACCTGTCAGGGACTTCTGGGCCTCTTGCAATAAATAGATTGTTCTTAACTCATTCACTACTGGTCCTTCCCAAATCTGCTGATCTTCTGTCGTCTCGTCTATTAACATTTCACTGACTTTAAAGTCGAAAGCATTAATAGGTTAATCATTCAGATCAATCAATTAGTGAATTGACTGCAAACTAAAACAGAGGCTGTACAAAATTTTAAAAATTGAATTTTTGAAATGATTCTAAGTCATTCAATAAATGTATTTAAGGCAGGCCATTATTATTTCCATTTTATAGATGGGGAACTGAGGTTGAGAGAGAATGACTTACCTAAGGCCATCCAGTGAGACCTTTTTTACATGAGATGCTCCCACACATGGACACTCATTGTCCAAATGGTGGAGCATCTCATGTAAATGTGTGGGTGCAACCCATGCATCCCCACCCATCCCCCCACCCATGGAGCAACCAGTGGCAATGCTGGTTGCTCCATGTGTGTGTGTGGGGGGGGATCGGTGTGTGCCTGTGGACACATGCGCCCATGCGGACAGTGCTCCACCCGCTGCCCACGGACCCGGCCTGCTTGCCCCCACCGCCCCATTTAAAAAGGGCCTGTGTTTGGGGTTTAAGCCAGGATTTTAAACCCTCATCTCCTAAGTCCAAGTCTAGCACATTATCCAATAGGCTACAAGATGCCCATATTTGAAAAGCTTGGAAATGAAAATTTTAGTGATGTGTTTGAAAATTCCCTCTAAATAGAGAATCAGATTTCAAACAGCTCCCAACATATGGCTTTTCACTTGAGCACAGCTGCACAGCCTCCTGAAAAATTTATCATGACACTCAACAGCATGGTCAGTGCACTCTGGCTCACAGGCAAGCAGTGTCCACTTTGCAATACCCCATCTTCATGTCAGGGCCATCAACTGCACCCAGGCTACTATTACTAGGGAAAAGAGACCAGCTCAGTGACTGAAGGTACTCTCAGACAGAATTTACAAAGTTTCACAGATTTCAAGTACAGAATTTATAAAGTTGGACCTTGATAAATGGGTGCAACTTTTGTTTTAGACAATGTACACTACAAATATGGACACTTTGTAGAGGCTTTACAGTTGCTTTTTTCCCTTTCTTTCTCATTTGAGTGGTGGTTCCCACAAGAGGGCACTCCTGGGTGACTGCAGGGGCCACAGTATAGCATGGAAGAAGAGGCCCAAGCCATTTAGCGCTTTAAAGGTCAAAGCCACCACCTTGAATTGTATCCAGAAAGCTATAGGAAGGCAATGCAGACTATAGAGCACAGGTGTAATGTGTTCACAGCAATCGACCCCTGAAATGAGCGGGGTCTGCTGTATTTTGCACCAGCTGCAGCTTCTGAACAGTCACCAAGGGCAGCCCCACGTAGAGCACATTCCAGTAGTCTAGCCTTGAGATAATGAAAGCATGAATGATGGTGGGCAGTTCTGAGTCAGAAAGAAAAGGCCGCAGCCTTCTCACCAGATGGAGTTGATGAAAGGCGTTCCTGGACACTGCCATAACCTGAAAATCCTGGCACAGCAGAGGGTCCAGAAGCACACTAAGGCCACTTTCACATCTGCCCTGCCGCACATATCCTGGCTGCGGGAGGGTATGTGCAAGCCAGGATATGTGCGGGGTTTGGCCAGTCTGAAAGGCACCCCCCCCCCCGCCACGGCTTTGCTGGCAAACACATGCAACGAGACATAGTTGGATTTCAGAGCCGGTGGGGGGAGGTCTGAAAACCTGTGGCTGCAAACCTGAGTAACTGGTGGCGGGGCTGGACCCCCTTGATAACAGACATCCCAATCTCCCCAAGTCAAAGATTGGCCAACCATCATCATTTCAGTCTTGTCTGGATTCATTATCAATTGGCTTACCCTCATCTCACTTACCCCAAAACTTCCCCTACCTTCACAGCATTCAGCAATTCTTCCCTATTGGTTAGGTTCAAGTCCAAGATAGCTTTTAGAGCAAATTGACAAAATATTAACCGTTCACCAGGACATGATAGTATTTAACCCAAGAGTTCTAATATGAAATTGCAGAACTACTATTGGTAATTTATAACTTATTGCTTAAATCCTCTGCTGTACCTGAGGATTGGAGTGTACCAAACGTAATGCCCATTTTTAAAGAAAGGCTTTAGACCTGACCCTAGAAACTACAGGCCAGTGAGCCTAACATCAGTGCCAGGCAAACTGGTGGAGACAGTTGTGAAGAACAGAATTATGGGGCATATTAATAAACACAACATAATGGGAAAGAACCAACATGGTTTAGCAAAGGGAAGTCATGCCTCACTAATCTGTTGGAATTCTTTGAGGATGTCAACAAGCATGTGCATAAGGGTGAGCCAGTTGATATAGAATATCTGGATTTTCGGAAGGTGTCTGATAAGGTCTCCCATGAGAGACTCATGAGGAAACTAAGTAGTCATGGGATAGGAGGCAGTGTTCTGTCAGGGACTGGTAACTGGTTACAGAATAGGAAGCTAAGGATAGGACTAATTGTCACTTTTCACAATGGAGAAGAGTAAATAGCGGGGTGCCCCAGAGGTATATACTGGGACCAGTGGAACTGATCCCATGCTCCACGCTTTTCCATTGAGAGCACATTGTGCCATGCGGAATCCACGTGGAACCCTCATGAATCCCACACAGATCCCCGCATGGAGGGGGTTTGGGATTGTGGCCAGTGTTGTTTAATATAGTCATTAATGATCAGGAAAAAGGAGTAAAGAGTGAGGTGATCAGATTTGCAGATGACACAAAGTTATTCAAGATAGTTAAGACCAGGGTGGACTGTGAGAAATTACAGGAAGATCTGGCAAGACTGGGTGAATGGGCAACTAAATGGCAGATGAAATTCAATGTTGACAAGTGCAAAGTAATACTCATAGAGAAAAACAATCCCAACTATACTTACACAATGGGTTCTAAATTAGGAGATACCACTCACGAAAAGAATCTTTGAGTCATTGTGAACAATTCATTGGAAGCCTCAGCTCAGTGTGTGGCAGCAGTCAAAAAGGCAAACAGAATGTTAGGGATTATTTGTAAAGGGATACAGAATAAAACAGAAAATATCACAATGCCACTATATACATCTACAGTGCCATCACACCTTGAATATTATGTGCTATTCTAGTTGTCCCACCTGAAAAAAAGATATAGTAGAACTGGAAAGGTCCAGAAAAGGGCAAAAAAAATGATCAAAGGTATGGAACAGCTTCCATAGAGGGGAGGCTTGATACATTAGGGCCAGTGTGGTGTAATGGCTAAGTGCACAGTACTTGGAGCCTGGTTCAAGTCTTGCCTTAGCTAGAAACTCACTAGGTGACTGTGGGCCAGTCACAATATTCTCTTAGCCTAACCTACCTCTTAGGATTGTTGTGAGAATTAAAAGTTGTGTTTATTAGTTATATGCAAGCGCTCAGAGTACCATGGCAGGAGTGGTGGTGGTATATAATAATAAAAAACTTGGAGAAGAGATCACTGAAAGGGGATATGATAGAAGTTTATAAAATCATAAGTGGTGTGGAACAGGCAAATAGGGAGCATCCTGTCAGGGCTGAGGCCTCTTTAAGAGTGCCAGCTGGAATGGGATAGGCTGGAGGGCACAAGACAATCAGCTGGAGAGGGGCTTTTATGCTTCGGGAAATTATCCCCGAAGCATGAAGAAAACTCCATTTAAAAGACAGTTGGGAGTGTGGCAGGGTCCTGGCCCTTTAAGGGCTGGAGGCCTGAAGGGCTGGTCACACCCCCTTGGATTGTATAACGAGAGGGCAGTCTAACGCTGGCAGGAGGCCTGAGAGGACCTTTCTTCCTCTCCAGGGTTCTGAAACCTAACTGTGTTGCTGAGATAGTCTGGGTCTGTAGGCTGGCTGAGACCAAAGCTTTACTTCGTGCAAGGTACTGAAGGCAGCTCTGTGGGCTGCTTGGAGAGACCCAGGGCATGGGACAGAGCTGAGATCTGCTTGCAGCCTGGAAGAGCTCTATGTAGGTTAAAGAGGCTTAGTGCCAAAGGGACTGTGGCCCAGAGACAATGGGAGTTGCCAGCCCAAGGAGACAGCCTAGCAGACTCCTTGAAAGATTATTGGAAGCCAGAGGACTGGAGCCTGGCTGAATGTGTGGCTCTATAGGGCGTTGCCAGAGGGGTTGCATTCCCAGTGTTAGTGAGAGTATTGAGAGTGTTGTGAGACTCGCACTGTTGCTGTGGGAATTGCATGAACTAGGAGAGGTGGAAGCCTGGGACTATGATAACTGTGGAGTGAACTAAAACTGAGCTAATTTCTAGGTGGACTGGCTTTGAGGGGCCTGATCCTGCAAGGACTCGCCCAGGCCAAGCCTGCCCTGTTACAAGTTATTACCATCTCAAAGAGTAGTAGAACTAGGGAACACTCTGTGAAACTAACTAGCAGCAGATTTAAAACAAATAAAAGTATTTTTTTTGTTCTATGTACAAGTAACTTGTGGAATTTGTCACCAGAGGATGTAGTCAAGCCAGCAGCAGGAAAACTAGGTTTAAAAAAAGGATGGGATAAATTCTTGGAGGACAGGTCCATTAATGACTATTAGCCAAATTGGTTGGGGGACATAACCTCTGACTGCCAGGAGCTGGAAGTGAACGGCAGGGACTGGATCACCCCGTTATTACCTATTAGGTACTTCTCCAAAGCGAAGGAGAGTGACCACTGTCAGATACAAGATGCTGGGCGTGATGTACTACTTGTCTGACCCACTATAGCATTTTTTATGTTCTTAATTACCTGGTTCCTGCTTGAACCTTCTTCAAATGCAATCACCAGTGCAATCCAATAATTTGTTGGACATACTTTGCATAGTCATTAGGGTTGGGCTCCTGCAAGTAGCACTGAATCAAGTTTCTTCAAAACTGAGGAATGTACAGAGCTTGGTGAAAGGGTGAGGACGACAGCGAGCCCGTGTCTGTGCCAGGGAGGTAGGATGCTCACAGTACAATGGATTCAAAAATAGTGCCCCTCCCACCTCCACAAATCATCAAATTATTTTCCTCTCTTTTGTCTTTTTGCTGTTTTTCTGGTCAAGTTTCCCTGTTGGCTTCTGCTGGCAAGTGCTATGACTTAAATCCAATGTGAATGGAGTTACACTGGCAGGAGGAAAGGAAGCACTGGGCCTCATTGTTTTTAGCTCCACCATCCTGCAATTACCTAACAAGTCCCTCCAGCAAACATGGATTGCCTCCTTTGTGGCTATCGCAGGGGTCCACTGATGCATTTGGAAAATGCAGGGCTGTGATTTAATCTCAAAAATTAAATTCTCCCCAGAGAGCCCATTAGGTGCCAGGTGCTGGAAGGTTCTTGGGTCCCCTGATAGTCTGGCCCTTTCTGTCAGCTGAGAGCTCTTTGATCAGTAACTGCTGTCATTAAAGAGGTTGCTCTTGAAAGAACATTGTTAATGTTTTGCTTCCAAGCTGCTTGAACGTGTTGTCTACTCCCGCTGCCTTGACTTCTTATCCTCCAACTCCTCCCTTGACCCCCTCCAATCTGGCTTCCGCCCCCTTCATTCTACTGAAACTGCTCTCGCTAAGATCACCAATGATCTTCTGGTGGCTAAATCTAAACGTCTCTATTCCATTCTTGTCCTCCTTGATCTCTCTGCTGCCTTCGATACTGTTGACCACTCACTCTTGCTGGATTCCCTTCACTCCCTTGGCTTTTGTGGCTCTGTCCATAACTGGTTCTCCTCCTACCTCTCTGACCGCTCCTTTAATGTGTCTCTCTCCAACTCCGCCTCCTCCTCCTTCCCCCTCTCAGTTGGTGTTCCTCAAGGCTCTGTTCTTGGCCCTCTCCTCTTCTCGATCTATACCTCATCCTTAGGCAAACTCATTGCCTCCCATGGCTTCCAATACCACCTCTATGCTGATGACACTCAACTCTATCTCTCTACTCCCTCTCTCTCTCCCTCTGTTCAAGCTCGTCTCATCAACTGTCTCTCTGACATCTCTACCTGGATGTCTCAACGTCAACTCAAACTCAACATGGCTAAAACTGAACTCCTTATCTTCCCCCCTCATCCTTCCTCTCCTTCCTCACTGTCAATAACTATTGATGGAGTCACCATCCTGCCTGTCCCCCAAGCCCGTAGCCTAGGCTTCATCTTTGACTCAGCCCTTTCTTTTAAACCCTACATTGACTCTGTTGCTAAATCCTGTCGCTTCTCCCTCCATAACATTGCTAAGATTCGCCCTTTTCTCTCTGTCTCGTCTGCCAAAACTCTTGTTCATGCTCTGGTCATCTCTCGCCTCGATTACTGTAACCTCCTTCTCACTGGCCTTCCCCGGTCTCACCTTTCTCCCCTCATCTCTGTCCAAAACTCTGCTGCCAGGGTCATCTACCTCGCCAGTCGCTTCGACCATGTGCAGCCCCTCCTCTCTTCGCTTCACTGGCTTCCCCTTCCTGAACGAATCCTGCACAAGCTCCTAGTCTTCACCTATAAAGCTCTTCACAACCTTGCTCCCCCCTACCTCTCTGCACTTATCGCCCTCCATACTCCAGCCCGTGCACTTCGCTCCTCCTCTGTCCCTTCTCTCACCCTTCCACGCCTTCCCTGCTCCCCTAAGCGCCTTCGTCCCTTCTCACTTGCTGCCCCCCATGCCTGGAACTCCCTCCCTGTCCACATCCGCCTTGCCCCCTCCCTTCATACCTTCAAATCTCTCCTTAAAACTCACCTCTTTCGCTCTGCTCTGTCTGACTCTTTATCCTGCTGAGCCACTATTCCTATACCTACGATCGGTTTACCCTTATCCTTGCAACATGGACCTGCCTGCTGTCATTCTCATCGTAACCAAGCCAAGTACGTGCACTTGAGACCTCGCATCTTCATGAATGTTAGACCCCTTGTCTCTCCCTCTGTTCCCCTTCCTAAGTCTCTCCCCCAGCTCCTGTCTCTCAGATTGTAAGCCCTAGGGGCAGGGACCGTGTCTATTTTATTACTTTGTAAAGTGCCAGGTACACTGCTGGCGCTATATAAATGTTTATTAATAATAATAATAATAATGGAACCAGTTTGTCCTTGTACTCAAGTGTCTGTTATAAGCAGCCTCCAGATTGCTTCTTGCTGAAGAGATCCTTCACGTTAACTCTGCAAGGCCAGACACTGCAATGATAACGTTTTGCTGGTGTGTGTCAGTCCTACTGGGCTTGAATACATTAGAAAACAGGTGTGGTGACTTTTGTGGTAAAAATGAGTGACGACAAGGCTCTGCAATTTTTGCATGAAGGTAGCAAGCTGAAGCCAACCCTATATACCCCACCACAACTGTGATTGAGTCCAACTTTCCAAGCCAAGGGGAGAAACTACAGAGTCTTCACTCCATTTTTACGATGAGGTAGAAAACAGCCTATGGCCTAAGAGATCCCTGACAATTTTATGGCCTGTTAGCTTATGTAACGTCAGATGCTTTGTACCACTGAAAAGGAGGGAACCTTACCTTTCAAGGGTACATGTTTTTTGTTTCTAGACCTGGCAGGTTATAAGGCATTTGTTAATAAATGGTACGCTAACCACACTGGAGTCAATGGGTGTCCTTAGATAGGTGCAAGACTGACCATCTCCAGAGATGCTCCCATGGTGCACCCCTATGGCTGCCCGTGCCCAGTGGTTGCCCAGCCTGTAGCCTGCCCATGTGGCACCCCACCCCCTGAACCATAGAGTTGCAGGCGGGTTGCCTGATTTAGTTTGAATTTGGAATCGTTCCCTGAGATTAACCCATATAATATGGAGTGGATAGATTTATGGGTTGTTCAGCCTCAAGAGAAGAGATCCTTCACATTAACTCATTCTCTCTTGCCCAGCTGTTCTGAAGATTTCCCACTATGTTACCCACATGCCTGGAAGGACACAAACCAAACAGACAGGTGTCTCCCTTTTTTCTTGCACTCTGTGCACAACTGGTATTAGGACTGAAACTCAGTTGGGAAAATCTGATTTCAGTGCCAGATACAAAGCAGTTGTGTACTGGTTCCTCTCTGACTAGAGGTCTGGATACTCATAGGAAAGAGAACTTTAGGGACCACAGATCACGTGTTAAGGAGGCCTAAAGTAAGATCCCCCAACACTGGTGGGAAACAGCTGTCTGACATGTGTGGGCTGTTGCCCCTAATGTCCTGTGATTCATCTAACCTGAAGGAGTTACAGGAGCTAGACCCTCTCCCCCTACCTTCTTTCCGCCTGCACACACACCAGGAGGTGAAAAGGCAGTGGGGAGGTGGGCGTAGCTACCATTGATTGAGCAAGGAGGCTCAGTTGAGACTGGGCCAGGACTCTGAGGGGACCCTTTGCAAGTTGCCCAAGTACCACTAGGAAATTCTCAAAGGGGGTGAAGTGGGGGCAGCACACCATCTCTACCCACTTTGAAATGTTTCTAGTGGCACTCAGGCTGCTTGCAAAGGGCCCTACCAAGAAGGATGTTTTCAAAGGGAGTGGGGGTGGAGCACTGTCTCCATCCCCTCCCATGCTTTTGTGGGACTGCTGCCAATCTGGATAAGGTGGCCAGATATGCAAATTATAGCAGCCACATCAGAAATACAGGTTGCAGGGCTGCATTGGAATCAGTGCAGGCCTGCAACCTGTATTTCTCATGTATCCTCTACAATTTACATATGTGGCCACCCTAGCTCTAGGGTGGGGGGATCACTATGAGCTAATGTGATGTGACTTACCCTTCATTGGTAAGCCCTGCCCCAACCCCAGAGACCCCACCCTCTTGCTCTTAGGAAGGGCTATAAGGGTGCTGGCAAGGGTAGTGAATGCATCCTTACAGCAGGCGAGGTTGTCGCCCAGTCTCAAGGAGACTGTGGTGCGTCCCATACTGAAGAAACCATCATTGGACGTGGAAGCCCTTGCCAGCTACCGACCTGTCTCTAACCTTAGGGAAGGTTATTGAGCAGACGGTGGCTTGCCAGCTCCAGGTGCATCTCAACAGCATTGGTTTCCTAGACCCGTTTCAATCTGGGTTCTGCCCTGGCCATGGCACCGAGACTGCGTTGGTGGCCTTGGTTGACAATCTCTGCCGGGAGATGGATGCAGGATGTGCAACATTTCTCATCCTGCTAGATCTCTCGGCCGCTTTTGACACCGTGGACCATGGGCTGCTGCTGAGATGGCTGCGTGACCTGGGGGGTCTGGATGGGACTATTCTTGAATGGTTCCGTTCATTCCTCTTGGGGAGAAGCCAGCAGGTGGTGCTGGGGGAGGAGACATCTTGCCCCCGCGCCTTATCATGCAGCGTTCTGCAGGGTTCCAGTCTGTCTCCATTATTGTTTAATGTTTATGTCCAGCCCTTGGGGTAGGTCATGAGTGGGTCCGGGTGCGTTGTCACCAATATGCTGCTGATACTCAGCTGTACCTCTCTTTTTCAACGGACCCAGACCCTGCTATCTCGGTGCTATCCCAGTGTTTGGAGGCCGTGGCGGAATGGATGTGGCAGAGCAGACTGAAGCTTAACCCTGATAAGATGGAGGTGATGGTGGTGGGGAGAGTGAGGGAGGTGTCAGCCCCCCTTATTGGGGGGGTTCACCCTCCTACAGCTCAACAGGTCCGGAGTCTGGGGGTGGAGTTGGATGCGGATCTCCGCCTAGGGTGGCAGGTGGAGGCGGTCGCTAAGGCGGCCTTTCGCCAGTTGTGTCTGGTGCGGAGGCTGCGTCCATTCGTCTCCAGCCCGGACCTGGCCTCCCTCATCCATGCCCTCATCACCTCGAGGCTGGACTACTGTAACGCGCTCTACGTGACACTTCCCTTGTGCCTGGTTCGGAGGCTGCAGCTAGTGCAGAATGTGGCGGCCCGTCTCCTTTTGGGGATGGGTTTCCGGGAGCACATAATACCAGTGCTCCAGGCTCTGCGCTGGCTGCCAATAGCGGGCCGAGCCAGGTTCAAGGTGCTGGTATTGGTTTATAAAGCCCGTCACGGTCTCAGCCCCTCATACCTCAGGGACTGCTTTGCCCTCCGCGCCCCGGAGCGGCTCCTTCGGTCTGCCGGGGGTGCCTTCTTGGAGGTCCCCCGCGTTAAGCGTGGGGGCCACAATGGAGAGGGCATTCTCGGTGGCCGGGCCACGCCTCTGGAACTCCCTACCGGAGGAGGCCCGTCTGGCCCCGAGCTTGTTGGTATTTCGGTGAAAATGCAAGACCTGGCTGTTTGCCCAGGCCTTTGGGGGGGGAGGTAGGAGGGGGAGGTGATTTTATCTCCCTCATCCGAATGGTTTTATATCCCAGGCCCTGTTTATTTTATGTTTGAAATTTCTTGGAATGTTTTATGTATTTTAAACTGTTTTATATTGTTTTGTGATTGTAAGCTGCCCCAAGCTGTGTGCAGGAGGGACGGGGTAGAAATATAATAATAAATATAAATAAATAAATATAAATAAATAAATAACTTGGGGCATGAGCCTAGGACCACCACAACTTTGCTACACCACCCTGATCCCATTAATGAACTCCTGAGTCCGCCAATGTCTTCATGTGGAAACACTAACAGTTCTTCTAGTGCAGGGATGGGAACATCAGGTCCAGGGGCCAAATGTGGCCCATAGCTAGTTTTTATTTGGCCCTTTTCCAGTTCCTGTCTCTGGCCTGAAGCAGAACCAGCCCCAGGGTTTGTGAGGCCATGTGCGAAGTCTTGGTGCAGGGCCTAATTTGCATTATTTGCATAGTTGTGTCCCCATAATCAGTTCATGCTGCCCCCACCCCATAACCAATTCATTTGTGCCCCTGCCCCCATATAATCGTCATGGTGCCCCCCACCCATAACCTTTTAATTTGTGCCCCCAGGGCAGTGTGAATTGATTATATGGGGGACACAAATGAACTGGTTATGGGGTGCTGGTTTAAAGACAGTATTCCTGTTAGCAATAACTTCATTAAGAAGAGTTAGTGAAATAGCAGCCATAATAATCTCAGAACCATATTTGCAGATTTATCTTCCAAGATAGAATAGATATTGCTTTACATTCCAAATTCCTACCTAAGATAGTATAAGTAAGACAGTTGTGAGAATGTGGCCCTTTTTACACGGGCCTCTCCCACCCATGAACACACAGATTTCTGTGCATTCATGGGTGGGGGAGCCCCGTGTGAACAACATGGTGCATGCGCCCATGATGAGTGGGGGTGCGTGCGCGCCCACCTAACATGCATCCCCACTCACCCCCCCCACTTGTCCCCATGCACAGAGAAACCAGGGGAAATGGTGGTTACTCTGGGGGTGTGGCTGAGTGGGGGGTGAGTGGAGATGCTTGTGCAGCCGTGTACGTGCCCCGCCCATGCATTGGCATGCCCACGGACCCCCCACCTGGTGGAGCCATGTAAAAATAGCGTGTGAGGAGCCACTCGAAGAAGAACAGAATGTTGCTACCTTGCAAACAAGGTTCTTTGAGATGGCTCTGAACATTCTTACAACACCCACCTTCCAGCCCTGCATGGAATTTTTTTTCTTATATTCCTAGAAAAGGTTGGAAGGAACTGTCATTCAGAGGGGGAGAGTCAGTGCTTTTTATACTAGAGGAACTCGAAACGATCATGTGGTCTGTTTGAATAGGGTGAGCATGCACAACCCAGTTTTGAGAATGTTTGGAGCCATCTCAAAGAACCTTCTTTACAAGGTAACAACCTTCTGATCACTCACATGGGGAGGAGTTGTTTGTAAACTAGTAGTGCTGCTGGAGGACTACTAGCAGGCAAAGGCAGGTGAGGGATGGGGACCGGAGCCAGGGAGGGGAGGCAGAAGAACTTATTGGGGAGAAGCTGGCTGCAGCCTGCTGCTCAGCCATGCAAGCGCGGGGCCCCAGCTGGCTGCCATGTGAAGATCTGTTTCCTACCCCCAAAACACTAAAAGACTGGGGATCAGGGCAGAGATGAGGGCATACATACAACAAGAATAGGGGACATAATCTGAACTCTCCTCTTCCTGAGTGCATCCCTTAAGCGCCCAGTGTCCGAACTTTTATGCAACCCTCAGAGTATGTGCTAATTTTCAAAATGGCCCCTGGGAGGGAAAAGCTTCCCCACTCCTGGGCTAGACTTTGAGTGCTTGACATGTAGAGAGACTCTATCCTCCTCCTAAATCCTGCTCAAGCAGAAAAATTAGGGACTGAAGGATGGTGCTACACTTCACAGAGCTCACTGCTCTCAGCTGGGGAGAGAGATACACTCCATACCTGTTTGCATGTGGTGATGGCCATTCCTCAAAACTCCTGCTCTGCCTGTCTGAGCCTTATGGGAAAGGGTTTAGCTACCATATGTGAAGGTGGTGCAGTTGCACCAGGGCCTGGAAAACTGGGCCCACACATACCACATGCACATATAGCACAGCTATACCAGGTGCCCTTTGCTGAGGCTGGGGTGGGGTGGGGGATCCCATTTAATGGATGCCTCCATGTCAGGATTAGGCTAATTCCTATTTGGGCCAAATGAAGAGCTCACACGGGCCATTTTTAGACAATCGCGGCCGTGCTTGTTTTGAAAAAATGCCAGGAGCCAGGGTCAGACGATACACTCCTGGGATTCACGCTTCCAGAAGGGGGACGTGCATGCTTTTCCAGCTGCGATTTGACTGGGTTGAAAAATTGACCCGGTTAAACGCGGCCGGAAAAGCATGCGCATCCCCATTCCGGGCACGTGATTGATGGGAGTGTATCGCCTGATCCCAGCTCCCGGCATTTTTCAAAACAAGCGTGGGCACGGCCGCAATAATCTAAAAACGGCCACAGTTACAGCCTGTTTCTAAGGGAAATGCTTGTTTATTGACAGTCATGTCCACACAGCCCCTCAGGTCACAGGTTAGAGAGTGAGACTTAGGACCATTTTTATTGGAACAGCTGAGTGTGAGCAACCACACACGAGGCTAGTCCAGGCAAGAGGAGTTGGTGGCTTCAGGTCCCTGCAAACAAGTGTTGACCTCCCTCCCTAGGGAGGCCAGAGACTATTAGGCTGAGGAGCCTAAAACCGTCTCAGGGACCAGTAGCAGGTGCCTATGTATCTGGAAGCTGGCACTTCCACTCACTGTGTTGTGAGGAAACAGAGCATCTGCAGCTCTTAGTCTGGTACCTAAATCAAACTTAAAACACAATACAGGCGACATGCAGCCAGCAACTGGGCCGATTTCCATGCTGTGCTCTTGAGTGAACTGATAAAAGAAGCTAGCACAGGTTTCTAATTGCAGGTAGTATGGGGCAGAGGGTGGCAAAGTGGAGCTGCTATCCTAAAATGATGTGCCTGTAGTGTCCTATGGCAGAGGCTGGCAGGAATGTTGGCTCGGGCCAATCAGGAGAGAGGAACTGAAAAGGACTTTTTTATAAGAATCATTTGGGGAAGAACAGTTGGGCTGGTGCTGAAAGTGAATGACCAAGTAACTGTGATGAGAGAATTAACTTCAAAGGTATCACCTTCAGGAACAGTGGTAAAAGCGGCCTCAGACTTGTATTGAATAATAATATTGGGCCTGCAGCAGCCTGGAGTACATTCCTGAGGTTTTAAGGGAGCCAAGCAGCAATCATCCAGGTTAAGTGACAGGGATAGCCTTGTGCTTCACTGGATTGCAATACTGGGTTCCAGGTGATTTTGAAAGTGTTCAGAGATTCCAGAAGTGCAAGCAGCTGCCATCCAGACATTGTGGCAATATATGCAAAAAAACACAAGCAAACAAGTAAGCAAAAGGAATTCGTTATAAGCAGGGACCCTAGTTTTCTGTAAAAAAAATTGGAAATTCTTTGATAAAAAAACATACATTCTCTGATTAAACCCCACCCAAATCTCTCTGTTTCTGTGAATTAATGTAACTCTTACCACAATATATATAGGTATGAGTTAGAACACCACATTTTATTGTAATATTTTCATTATCATGCAGTTTTGCAGCTACCTGTCCCACCAACAGTTCCCGCTCCCCTCCACAAAAAAAATTGTGGTCTGTGGCAACCCTCCAAATGCAGAGCCCCTCCCGCCACAGCACATTTATTTATTTATTCCATTTATATCCTGCGCCTCTTGCAAAGGGACTTTGGGTGGCTTACAAGTTATAAAACAGTAAAACAATAATCACAATAAAAATACAACAATATTATAAAATAACACTACAAATTCTTATAAAACTCTGGCTAGTGCATAAAAAACAAAAAATAACAAAAAAAGAAGTCCCTTCCCCCCAACCTATCCCCCCTCCCCCACAAAATGCCTGGCGGAAGAGCCAGGTCTTACAATTTCATTGGAAGGTGAGAAAATTCAGATTGAGGCGAACCTCCACTGGGAGTGAATTCCAGACTGATGGTGCGGCTGCCAAGAACACCCTCCTGTCCAGTGTCCATCCGAACTCACCGATAACATGGGACTACCAGGAGGACACCCCCAGATGACCGCAGGGACCACCCAGGGGGTGAGGCGATTGCTCAGATAAGCAGGGCCTAGGCCATGAAGGGCTTTGTAGGTTAACATCAGAACCTTTAATTGGGCCCGGAAGACAATAGGAAACCAGTGCAGTGCTCGTAGCACAGGTGTTATGTACTTCCTGAGGCCTGTCCCAGTAAGGAGGTGGGCTGCTGCATTCTGCACTAGCTGCAGCTTCTGAATCATCATGATGGGCAGCCCCACATAGAGCGCATTGCAATCGTCTAGCCTCACGGTGACGAACGCATGGATAATAGTGGCAAGATTGGAGTCTGAGACATATGGGCAGAGCCTCTTCACCAGATGTAATTGATGGAAGGCACCCCTGGCCACAGTCAACACCTGGGAATCCAGGTCTAGCTGTGGATCCAGGAGCACCCCCGGGCTCCGCACAGATGAAGCCAAAGGAGGGCGGATACCCCCAATAACAGGGGAGACCTCTTCACCCAGATCACCAGTCCCACCCACTAACATCACTTCTGTCGTATCAGGATTGAGCTTCAATCGGCTCACCTCATCCAATCCCCCGTAGTGGCCAAGCACTGGGACATCAACAAGACAGGGTCTGGTCGGATGAAAATGACAAATACAGCTGGGTGTCATCAGCATACTGATGGCAGCGACCCCACCCCCCAGTTGCACATGACCTCCCCAAGCGGCTTCATATACACATTTAACAAGAGAGGGGACAAAATAAAACCTGTGGGACCCCACATGGGAGGCCACCAGGGGACGATGTTCAGTCCTTAAGCACCACCCACTGGGATCTATCTGTGAGGTAGGAACGGAAACGTTGTAGGACAGTTCCATCCTCCCCCACCAGGTCCTGCTGGTGTTTCACAGGCAGCTCATGGTTAACAGTGTGTGTCGAAGGTCGCAGATAGATCCAATAGGACCAAATGGTCATACAACTTCTGTCCAATTCTATAAGGCCACAAGCGCTGTCTCCATGCCGCAACCCGGGCAAAAGCCAGACTGTGTGGGATCAAGAATACTGATGCTATCCAAATGCGCCTTGAGCTGATGAGCCACTACGTGTTCAATAACCTTCTCTAAAAAGGGAATGTTAGAGACAGGTCAGTAACTGGCCGGGGCACCAATGTCAAGAATGGTTTTTTGAGAAGGGGCCGAACCACAACCTCCTTGAGGCAAACCGGCACCCTCCCTTCAAGAAGGGAGGCATTGATAACTCCCGCAAGCACTGGCCCCACTGTCTCCCTGGTAGCTCTTACTAACCAGGATGGGCACGAGTCTAATTCACAAGTTGTGGCTTGAACAGACCCCAGTACATCGGCTGCATCGGCAGGCGTCATCAATTGAAATTCCTCCTACAAAACATGACCAGACAGGGCATTCTTAACCTCTGGCTCAGCCACTGCCCCTAAAATGGCAGAGTCAAAGTCATGCTCATGTCACAACAGGCTGTGGACAAATCCGTTTCCAGATGGAGACAGGCTGGACCAACCCAGACCTCTTATCACCTGGAACAGCTCCGGTGGACGAGACTGAGCGGACGCGATGAGTGCAGCAAAGAACCACTTCTTTGCTGCCCTCACCGCCATGGCATAGGACTTCACAAATGCTCTATGCCACAATCGGTCATCTTGGGTGCGAGTATGGCACCACCAACGTTCCCACCACCTCCCTTCACGCTTCAGTCATCCCAGGTCCTTCATGAGCACCTGCGGAGCTGATGTGATGGAAGCGGATGCTTAGGAGCCACCTGATCAGTGGCTTCAGCCACCCAGTTATTCCAGATGGCCATGAGGTCATCAATGGAGCGACCATTGAGGTCGATAGGTAATTCCCCAAGAACATTCTGGAATCCTTCCGGGTCCATAAGTCTCCTGGGGCAGAGCATCTGAATTGGTCCTGAACCCCTATGGTGAGGCAGGCGCACTAGGATGCAGGTTCACACATGCCTTTAGGTTGCTTCCCCTCCACTGCCCTGCGCTCACTGCCTCCTCCTCCCAGCCTGTTCCTAGACTGCTCTGCCAACCAGAAAGGGGGCCCATATAGGCTGGCACTTGGGGAAGCTGCTATGGGCCCAATTAGGCCCACCTCCTGTCCCCTCTTCCAAAAGTCCACAAGATCTGACCACCCCAATTCATAGTTCCCCTGTCCCTCCAAACCACAGGAGGTCTGTAGCATTCCTCGAAATGCAGAGCCCCTAAGCCTCCACAGCACATGCCTTCAGGTTGCTTCCCCTCAGCTCCATGTCCTCGCTGCCTTGCGCTCAGTGTCTTCCTCCCACACCTGTACGTTTTTGACATTTTCTGCAAAATTCTTTCAAAAAAGGCAAAATCTCTGTTTTTCTGTCACAAAGAGAAAACTAGGAAGCCTTTTTATAAGCAGGGTTTAGGGTAATGCAAAACAGAAGACCCGGCTGGGTGCTTGGTTGGGAAATTGGGCAAGAAAAGTAAAGTTATAAGTAACTGTTGTATAGCATGTGGTGATTTTCTTCCAGCAGTAGCTGGAAGAAAGTTAAATGCACAACCACTCTTCATTATAAACAGGGGACTGCTGAAGCCCCGATTTTGAGGAAACTGCTTGAGCTACATTTCTGAAAATTTAACTATGGCTGAAGGTTGTGAGAACCATCATAAACACAAAGTTTGAAGAAGACCCATCAGGAAAATAAAATGTTATGATTGTTCAAAAGTTAATTGATTTTGTTCAAAATGCACACATCCTCACGATTTTGAATCATCAAGATCTCCTCCCCCTCAATGACTTGAGCCCCCAAACTTCACAGGCTTCGAACATGAGATCAATAACAAGTGCTTCTGAAATATGATAGTGATTGGTACAGCCAAACCCGAGTAATTAATTATTATAAAATTGATTCTGCAGGCTCGCACATGTGCACTTGAGCAGCTGCTGAAGCGATTCTGCTCGCTCGCACATGCACACTTGAAGTTTTATGTCACACTTCCAGATCACCAGATTCGAGTCCGGCTGCTTCCTGCTCCTCCGCACCGCTCGCCCGCAGTCCAGCCTGCCTCCAGCCCAGTTGCCCCACCAGCCCCGCCACCCACTCACTCTCTCATACTGGGGCCCCGTGCACTCTGGGGGATGCCTGAAACCCCCCCCAGGATGCATCTGCTGTTGCTGGGCAGCGGCGGCAAATCCGCGTGCTTGGTGGCTTCAGCGGCCGCCGCCCTGCCCACCTCCATGGAGCACGCCACCAGTCCTGTTGCCTAAGGCTGATCCCCCCTGCTAATGCATGGGATCTGGAGCCAGCCTTCTGCCACCACCACTACCCAGGATTAAATGGTCTCGGCTCCAGCAGTGTGTTTAAGCCTGGGTGGTGGTGGCGGCAGAGGGCCGGCTCTGGATCCCATGCATTAGCACCGGGGGGTGGGTGGGGTGGGAACAGGGGATCAGCCTTAGGCAACAGAACTGGCAGCACGCTCCACAGTGGAGGCCAGGGCGGTGGGAGTGGGGGGGGCTTGATGTGGGAGCCATAGCAGCCAAGCATGAGGAGCAGCCACCGCTGTGCTGCTGCTGCCTGGACCACTGCCGCTGCATGGGCTTAAAGTCTGCAGGGGTAGAAAGGGGGGGCTAGGGCAGGAGCAGGGGGCCATGGGGGTAAAAAGAGGAGATTGGGCAGGAATGGGGTAGGAAGGGGGGA
>QEPC01001500.1:2764675-2779498 GCA_003113815.1 Sphenodon punctatus
CAGACTCTTTACTCTCTGGGTTCGCAAGAGCTTGAGGGCTCTTGTAGCTCACTTGTGTTCCAATATTAGACACTAGATCACTTCTTTATAAAGTAAGAAGTATATTTATTGATTACATAACAAGATAGTTGAAACAGAGTGTTATTAGAAATAAAAGGTAAATATAACGCATTCCTAACTTATACTGTTGAGTTCCTAAACTATTAATCTTACCCTAAGCAAAGTCCATAAGTTCTGGTTTACTCAGCCATAAGGAAACTGACTGGGCTCTGGCTTCTTAGAGCGAAAGCTGTCTCTCACTTCATCTTCCCCCAGCCTGCTGTTTAGGCTGGTTCTTTCGTATGCAGATGTTCTCTCCAAGAAGCTTTGCAAGAAGTCTCCAAGCAGTCTCTCTTCTCCCCTCTGGGATATCTGTCCTTATATAGCATTTATCTCTCTTTGTCTGGATTTTCCCGCCTTTAGGGAATGTGTCCCAGAGCATGTAGGCAACCCAGGTAAACATGGAAGTTAATTAACATTTCCATAGGCTGTCTAGCAAGGCAGCTTTCAGTCCACATTCTGTTATCTCTTGTAGTTCCTGCAGACTTATGACGTGTGAGAGGCCCAACCTGAGCTGTAATTTGAGTTCTACCATTCTCAGAGTTGACATTACAAACATGTGGAACCTTTGACATTACACATTTACCAAACATGTAGTCCCGTTTTGCACGTATGTGACCCCATGTTTCCCCATGACAGGCCCCCCGTAAGATAGCATATGGAGTGGGCTCGACAGGGTCCCGTAACATGCTTAGACTGGTGTGTCTTTGCGTGATAGTGCATCTGCAATCACATTCTGTTTACCCTTTACGTGCTCAATTCTCATGTCAAACTCTTGCAAGAACAGGCTCCATCTCAGCAGTTTGGAGTTGGAGTCCTGCACGCTATTGAGCCATTTGAGGGGTGAGTGATCGGTGTGGACTGTGAATGTTCTACCAAATACATATGGTTTGAGTTTCTTCACAGCCCAGACTATGGCGAGACACTCTCTTTCTATCGTTGCTAGATTTTTTTCCCTTGGGATCAGTTTTTTGCTAAAGTAAGCAATGGGATGGTGTATTCCCTCTTCCCCTTCTTGTGTGAGGGTTGCTCCCAGGCCGGTGTCAGAGGCATCAGTCCAGATGTGGAATTCTCTCTCATAATCTGGACTGATTAACACTGGTGCCTCAGACAGGGCCCTCTTAAGTTTGTCAAATGCGCTGTTGCACTCGTCTGACCATTGTACCTTCTCTGGGCATCGTTTCTTGCATTTGTCTGTTAAGGGGGTCACTATGGTACTGAAGTGTGGAACATAGTGGCGAAAGTAAGTAGTCATGCCCATGAACCTTTGGATTTGCTTTTTGGTGGTGGGTGCAGGCCAGGAGCAAATAGCCTCTACTTTGTCTTTTCGAGGACACAATTTGCCACTTCCCACCTCGTGCCCTAGGTATGTAACGGTACCCATAGCAACTTTACACTTTGCTGGTTTGATAGTTAGTCCTGCCTCCTGAATCCTGTGCAGTACCTTGTTTACGTGTGTCACGTGTGTATCCCATGTTTCACTGTAGATCACCAAGTCATCTATGTAAGATAAGGCAAAATTGCGCATCTGTTCTAGGATGTGATCCATTAACCTCATGAATGTAGACCCACTGTTCTTTAAGCCAAAAGGCATCACAGTGAATTCGTACAGGCCTTTGTCAGTAATGAATGCTGTTTTGGACCTGTCCCCCGGGTTCATTTTAATCTGCCAATACCCCTTGGTCATGTCTAGGGTAGTCAGATATTTAGCCCCGGCGATCCTTTCAATCATGTCATCTGTTCTAGGCATGGGATATGCATCTGACACAGTTATCTCATTTAGTTTGCGATAATCAACACAGAACCTTATGGAGCCATCAGGTTTAGGCACTAAAACCACAGGGCTCGCCCATGGACTCTTTGAGACCTGTATGACTCCCAGTTGCAACATTTCCTCGATCTCTTGGTGGATCTGTGTCTGAATTTTCCCGTTTGTGCGGAAGGGACTGGACTTGACTGGACCCTTGGTTCCTGTCTCAATGGCGTGCACAATAATATCTGTTTCTCCAGGTTTGTTTGAAAAGATTCCTTTGTATTCCTGCAGGAGTTGCATCATCTCATGCCTTTGGGAGGTGCTGATGTCTGTGGAAATGCCAATTTCCTCCAGAGATTCAGTTCCCTGGCTCTCCTGCAGGAGGTTTGGTAGGGGGTCATTCAAGCCATCCTCCGTAGCATCTCCCTCTGCCACTGCAGCTAAACAAGCCTGTATGTCCCTGTCATGGTAATCTTTGATTCTATTTACGTGAAACTCTTGTGCCTGTGTTCTGGAGCAACATCTCCCCCCCACACACTCATTCCCCACAGACACCATCAACACATAGACACCAACAAACACCCCACACCCTCATGGGCTCCCATACCTGCACAGACATCCACAAACATCCATAGACACCCCTTCACACAAAGGTAAACAGACATCCACCCTCACAGACACCCCCCACAGACACACACACCTCACAGAGAGAGCGAGAGAGATACACACACACACACACCAGATGTGGGTCTTACGTAAACCAACAAATCATGTCACAAAAAACAATAAAATTAACCAAAACAAAAAACTTGACAGTTTAAAAAAAGTTAAATGCACAAGAGTTTTTAAAACTAAAAAATTACCTCGCCAAAAATAGCACAAAATCATTTACAATCTAGCTTAAACTCCACAAAACATACAAAATCATTACAATTAGAAATACATTCCAACTCCATACTTTGCAACAAGACATAAACACATGGAAATTATTTCATAATTGGAGGAATACTTAATATTTTATCCTCATCAACATAAATATAATATATGTACTTAATTCCGTACCATACATACTTTTATTCATTTTTACCAATAACTAAACTTACACATTTTAAAAATTATTAAACTTTAATTTATTATCATAATTCAACAATGAACAACTTTTTCAGAGTGCATTAACTCTGTCCTTTACATGTATATGAATTATATATATATAATTCGGGTCTGCAGTTATTGCAGAGGATCATCTTGGGGCTATGGATGCCCCGTCCTGTCCTGTTTTGTGGGATCGGTTTCAGATGGTATCACCTGCCGATGTGGAGTCCTTGTTGGGATCTGTTCATGCCACTACTTGTGAACAAGATCCTTGCCCATCCTGGCTGGTGAAAGCCAGCCAGGAGATGTTACGGCTGTTGCTGGATGGGGTGGTTAGTGCCTCCCTTCGGGAGGGCAGGGTGTCTGAATGCCTGAAGAAGGCTGTGGTTAGGCCCCTGCTCAAGAAACCATCTCTTGATACTGATGCTCCTGCCAGTTATCGGCCAGAACGGGCTGTGGCACGGCAGCTCCAAGAACACCTGGACCGCACCGGTTTCCTTGACCCCTCTCAGACCAGGTTTCGGCCTGGGTATGGTACGGAGACTGCATTGGTGGCCTTGGTTGACGATCTCCATCTGGCATTGGACCAGGGTCATCAGATCTTACTGGTCCTGCTGCATCTTTTGTCATGAGTAAGGGGGGGATGGAATGGGGGTTTCAGGGAGTGGGTTAAGGGGAAGGGGAACACCACTATCAATCCAGGAATAGGAGGTGGCTTGCTCTCACTAGTGGGTTGGCCTCCGGTAAGGATGTCCCTCAGGTTGGTGGGTGGGCTTTCCCTCATTAATGGAAGGCAACCCTTATCATCACTGGGACTCGGAGAGCAAGCCAATTGCCCCACAGGATAAGGGAAAAACACACACGAGGTAACCACGCTATCAGGGGAATACTCGGAACCCAGGAAACCATGCCAGGCTGTGGGGGGAAAAGGGAAGGGAAGGGGATGCTCAAGGGGCTGGACCACAGGGAAGGAGGAGGGAGGGATAGGACCTAGCAATCCAGGGAAGGGAACAGGGGAGGGGGGAGGCTCTGAAGGGAACAACAGATGAGTACAGGAAAACAACACCAGGACTCCCAAGGGCTTCACTACTCTCGCTCCACAACACAGGGATATCACTCACTCACCACTCACACTGCAGGCTCAGCCAGGAAAAGGAATGGGATCCAGACACACTTCCACACTATCCGTTCAACTCTGCTCAAGATCAGGGTCACAAGGCTCCAGGGGCCAGTCTCTCGTAAACGATTACCGGCGGGGGCTTCAGGCCCCACCAGCACTATTTATAGTCTGGGTCCTAAGGCAATCCATGGGGCGGAGCTCTCCACTTGCCTCCCCTGTCGGCACGCACTGCAGAGCGTCTGACGCCAAGAGGGGGCGGGGCCCCACCCCGTCTCTCGCCGAGGCTTGGCTCCGCCCCCTAATCCTCCCAAGGATCCTGCCTCCGCCCCCCCTGGGCCATCCGCCCTGTGCAAAGCCCTGCTGACCCGGACCGCTGCAGCTGCGATCACGGGTCGCCTCCTGACAGTCCCCCCCCCCGTCCAAGCCCTCCCCACCAAGGTCCATAGACCAGGCTTAGAAGGGTGGCGGAGGTGGAATCTACGAAGGAGGTGAGGAGTGTGCACATTGATCGCGGGTTCCCATGAACACTCAGCAGGCCCATAGTGCTTCCAGTCAATTAAATAATAAAGTCGAGACCCAGAAATACGAGAATCCAAGATAGCTCTGATTTCATATTCAGAGTCATCAGGTAACAATGTGGGAGGGGCGGGAGTTCCCCATTGATGGGCATAGGCCAGGGTCACGACCCTTTTTAACAAAGAAATGTGAAAAGAGGGATGTATACGCATATGAGCAGGTAACCCTACCGTATAAGTGACATTGTTCAATTTTCAGGTGATGGGAAAAGGGTCCATGTAGGCATCATCAAGCTTGGTTGAGGGTCGTAGGGAAGGGTAGTGGCATTTACGTACCCAAACTAGGTCCCCTACCTTAAATGAAGGCCCTGGAAGTCTCCTTTTATCTGCTGAGGCCTTGTAACGGGACCGAGCCTGTTGTAGATGGTGTACAGCTAGTTTTTGAGCCTTATGAATGTCTCGTACCAATGCCCCAGCAGCAGGGACCATTGTAAGGGGGGCCTCTGGAAAACAAAGAGGTGGATGAAAACCATAAGAGACATTAAAGGGGGAGTTCCCTAGAGATGCGTTAGGTCCATTATTGTAAGTAAATTCGGCAAGAGGCAAATGTTCAGTCCAGTCATCTTGGAGAAAGTAACAAAAACAATGGAGATATTGTTCTATATGTTCCTTGGTACGTTCCACTTGGCCATTTGCCTGGGGGTGATACGCTGTCGTTGGGCTAAGTTTAACCTTTAAACTAACTTTAAACTTAAGTTTAACCTTTAAGTGAGAAGAAGGCTTTCCAAAAACAGGAGATGAACTGAGGACCCCGGTCTGATACTATCTCCTTCAGAAGTCCATGGAGGCGTACTACTTCACGGAATAGGAGACGTGCCATGACCGGAGCCAAGGGTACTCCAGTGCAGGGGACAAAATGTCCCATTTTTGTAAAATAATCCACGATGACGAGGATAGTATCATTGCCCTTTGATTGTGGTAGGCCCACAATAAAGTCCATCGCCACCTTCTGCCATGGTCCCTTAGGGTCCTTCGTCAGCTGTAATAATCCTACCAGTAGCGTCCGGGGAGTCTTGGTACGAGCACAAGTAGTGCATCCGGTTACATATCGGTCCACATCTTTACGTAAGGTAGGCCACCAAAAGGTTCGGTGGATTAATTCAAATGTACGTTGGCGTCCAGGGTGTCCTGCAAGGGGAGAGTCATGGTGTGCCCACATTACATGGGGTCTAAATCGAGGAGGAATAACGACTTTACCTTTATAGTAATACAGACCTTGTTTCTGGTAATATTCAGGGCGAGTCGTTCCCTCTGGCTCCAGGTTTTCAGTTTGGCCAAGGAGGGAAGGGTTGCCGTGAACACCCGAGGGGGCAAGATAGGTCCGTGTAGGTCGTCGTCTCTTCCCGAGGTGGTATAATACCGAGATAAGGCATCTGCCATTGTATTTTGAGCCCCCGGATGATACTGTATAGAAAAATGGAACCGAGCAAAGAATAAGGCCCATCTAGCATGTCTGGCGTTGTTAATACGGGCTGTCTGGAGATAAGCTAAATTCTTATGGTAGGTATATACCAATATGGGATGGGGAGCTCCCTCGAGAAAGTGTTGCCAGGCCTCAAAAGCCGCTTTGATGGCCAATAACTCTTTGTCGAATATAGGATAGTTACGTTCTGCGAGAGTCAATAGGCGTGAATAAAGGGCGCAAGGGAGTCGACACCCTGAAGGGTTTACCGCCTGTGTTAGTACTGTCCCGATGGCCACATCTGAAGCGTCCACTTCTACTATGAAGGGCTGGGTAACATCGGGGTGTTGTAGTAACGGGGCTGACATGAAAGCTCGTTTCAAGTGGCTGAAAGCCTCATCTTGGGATTCTCCCCATACAAAACTTATCCCTTTCCACAATAATATGGTAAGGGGTTTGGTGAGATTTTCATACCTGGGAATATATTGGCGATAGTAATTCACACTTCCCAGGAACCGTTGTAAGGCTTTCACGGTGGTAGAAGTGGGCCATTTATTAATGGCTTCTAGTTTACTAGGGTCCATATGAATTCCCTGGGAGGAAATGATGAATCCCAGGAAAGGGACCGAGGAGGCATGGAATATACATTTCTCCAATTTACAATACAACCGATGCTGTAATAGACGTTCAAGAACCGTACGGACGTGCTGGATGTGCTCCTCTAGAGAGATGGAGAAAATTAGTATATCGTCTAGATAGGCGATGACATACACATCCAATAAGTCTCTTAAAATGTCATTAATAAGATGTTGAAAAGTAGCTGGTGCATTCACCAGCCCATAGGGCATAACGCAATACTCGAAATGTCCAAACCTGGTACGGAAGGCTGTCTTCCATTCATCCCCCTCCTTGATCCTGACCAGATTGTAGGTGCCCCTAAGGTCGAGTTTGGTAAAGACTTTGGCACCTTGGAGTTTCCCAAGGAGTTCAGGGATGAGGGGAGGAGGGTATCTATTTTTTACAGTAATCTGATTAAGGCCTCGATAGTCAATACAAGGGCGGAGGTCCCCCTCCTTCTTAGGAACAAAAAAAAGGGGGGCCCCGCAGGGGAAGTAGAATGATGGATAAAGCCCTTGGCCAAGTTCTCTTTAATATAAGTTCTAAGAGTTTCCGTCTCCCCTGGGGATAGATTATAGATTCTTCCATGAGGGGGTTCGCTATTAGGTACAAGGTCTATTGGGCAATCATAGGAACGGTGGTGGGGAAGTTCTGCGGCTTCACATTTACTGAATACCATCGCTAGGTCAATGTACTGGGGGGACATCCGGATGTTTGGGGAGGCCACTATGGTTACAGGAGCAGAAACCGGACATGAGGGGGAGGAGACCATGTGTGGAACACATGATGGGGAAAGGAAACAGAGAGTTTTCAGAACCCAATCAATACTAGGGTTATGAGCTTGTAACCAAGGTAAGTCAAGAACAAGGGGGAACAAGGGAGAAGCTATAACATCGAAATGAATCACCTCGGTATGGGACCCATAGGCACACCGCAAAGGGATAGAGCATGTTAATAGGGGCCCTGAGGTTAGGGGGGATCCATCAGTGGTCTGGACCACCTCGACAGAGGGTCGTGTCTGCAAGGGGATTCCACAAGAAGAAGCAAAGGTAGCGTCCATGAAATTCCCTGATGCCCCCGAGTCCACCAGGGCCCAGACTATAAGAGAGTGGTCCATAGACCACTGAAGGGTGAGGGGAATCCGAAGTTGGTTTACAAGGGAGGGTCGAGGACCCAACTGTAGGAGGGGACCACAACACGTCACTGGGAGGTTCCCCCCAACTCCCGGTCCCTGGCATTTCCCGACCCCCCCGAGCGGGGCGGCTTAGCAGGACACTCCCAAGAGAAATGTGTACCGGCTCCACAATAGAAGCAAAGTCGCAGTTGGCGACGCCGTTCCCTTTCCTCTGGGGTGAGGGGGCCCCACAGAGCTCCTGTCTCCATAGGCTCTGGTCCCCCAGGACTCATAGGAACTGGGGGGGAACTAATAGGGCCCCTTGACACCCAAGCCCCCATTCCCCTACCTTGATCTCTACGTTTTTTGCGTTTTCACTCTGTAAGGCGTTCATCGATTTGTAGGGAGACACTAACCATGTCTTCCAAGGTCCCAGGGGTCGTGGTAAAACAGGCCAACTGATCTTTAATTTATCGTTCAACCCTTGGCAAAACATAGCCCGTAGGGCAGAATCACTCCACCCTAATTCAAAGGCTAGTTTCCAAACTGGGTGATCTAACAAGGGTGTTTTACCTTGCCGAAGGTGTAATATCGCTTGTTCGGCATCCCTAACTCTGTGAGGGTAGTTGAATAGGAAGCAAAATTGTTTCAAGAACCCTTTATAATCATGCAGCAACGCATCGTCTGCTGCAAGTAGAGGGGTCGCCCAATCTAGGGCTATGCCGCCTAATAACCCCACAATATAGGCTATCTTGGCCTGGTCCGAATTATATGTCTGGAAGGTAAGTTTGCACAGAGCCAGAAACCCCTGACAAGCCTTCCTATCCCCATAAAATTTATCAGGGCGTGGGGCCTTGGGCTCTCGGGGAAAAGGAGCCGGGTGCGCAGGAGTTGAAGGAGCAGGGGCAGATGCCGCGGTAAGGTCTCCTTCTCCCTCCATACGAGCTAAGGCTGTGCCTCCCATGGAGTCTTGGAGTGCTCGGCATCTAGCCCTTAACTCCTTATTCTCTTCCCGTAGGTCTTGTACCTCCATGGTGAGGGATTGCACTGTGTGCATTAGCTCTTGTATTTGCTCTTCTGAGGCCATGTTTTTGGCCTAGAAGGAAGGGGGTGCCGGTAATTCTGTCACCAGTAAGGGGGGGATGGAATGGGGGTTTCAGGGAGGGGGTTAAGGGGAAGGGGAACACCACTCTCAATCCAGGAATAGGAGGCGGCTTGCTCTCACTAGTGGGTTGGCCTCTGGTAAGGATGTCCCTCAGGTTGGTGGGTGGGCTTTCCCTCATTAATGGAAGGCAACCCTTATCATCACTGGGACTCGGAGAGCAAGCCAGTTGCCCCAAAGGGTAAGGGAAAAACACACACGAGGTAACCACGCTATCAGGGGAATACTCGGGACCCAGGAAACCGTGCCAGGCTGTGGGGGAAAAAGGGAAGGGAAGGGGATGCTCAAGGGGCTGGACCACAGGGAAGGAGGAGGGAGGGATAGGACCTAGCAATCCAGGGAAAGGAACAGGGGAGGGGGGAGGCTCTGAAGGGAACAACAGATGAGTACAGGAAAACAACACCAGGACTCCCAAGGGCTTCACTACTCTCGCTCCACAACACAGGGCTATCACTCACTCACCACTCACACTGCAGGCTCAGCCAGGAAAAGGAATGGGATCCAGACACACTTCCACGCTATCCGTTCAACTCTGCTCAAGATCAGGGTCACAAGGCTCCAGGGGCCAGTCTCTCGTAAACGATTACCGGCGGGGGCTTCAGGCCCCACCAGCACTATTTATAGCCTGGGTCTTAAGGCAATCCCCAGGGCAGGGCTCTCCACCTGCCTCCCCTGTCGGTGCGCGCTGCAGAGCGTCTGATGCCAAGAGGGGGTGGGGCCGGCCCCGCCCCCGTCTCTCGCCGAGGATTGGCTCCGCCCCCTAATCCTCCCAAGGATCCTGCCTCCGCCCCCCCCGGGCCGTCTTCCCTGTGCAAAGCCCTGCCGACCCGGACTGCTGCAGCTGTGATCATGGGTCGCCTCCTGACACCTTTCAGCTGCGTTCGACACAGTCGATCATGAGGTGTTGGTGACTCGCCTGCGAGATTGTGCCGGGATTGGTGGGATGGTCTTGGACTGGTTTTGTTTGTTCCTGGCCGGGAGAACTCACCGGGTGGTCTTCAGGGAGTGTACGTCTTCCCCCCGGGACCTCACGTGTGGAGTCCCGCAGGGTGCCATTCTGTCCTCCCCTCTTGTTTAACATTTATATGCAGCCATTAGGTGAGATCGTGAGAGGGTTTCAGGGCATGCAGTGTCATCAGTATGCTGATCACACTCAGCTCTACCTCTCTTTTTCCATTGACCCAGACCATGCAGTCTCTTTATTTTCCCAGTGCCTGACGGCTGTGGGGGCTTGGATGAGGTTGAGCCATCCGCAGCTGAATCCTGACAAGATGGAGGTGATGTTGGTGAGTGAGGGCCTGGGGGGCATGGGAGTGGTTGAATCTCCTCTTGTGGGGGGTTCGCCCTCCCATGGTCTCTCAGGTACGGAGTCTGGGTGTGCTCCTTGATTCACGGCTCAGCCTGGAATCTCAGGTTGTGGCTGTGGCAGGGAGTGCGTTTCGGCAGTTACATCTTGTCTGGCGGCCTTGGCTGTATTTCTCAGATTCTGACCTCGCCACTGTCATCCATGCCTTCATCACCTCGAGGCTGGATTACTGCAATGCGCTTTACCTGGGGCTGCCCGAGAAGCTGGTCCGGAGGCTGCAGCTGGTGAAGAATGCCGCGGCCCGTCTCCTTACTGCTGTGGGCCGCAGGGAGCACATGACACCAGTGCTCCGGGCTCTGCATTGGCTGCCTATAAAGCACCGGGCCAGGTTCAAGGTGCTGGTTTTGACCTTCAAAGCCCTTCACGGCCTGGGCCCTGCCTATCTGTGGGATCGCCTCACTCCCCATGTGCCCGTGCAACCCCTGAGATCGTCCGTGGGGGCCTTTTTGGAGGTTCCCCGGGTGAGACGGGTGGCCACTGATATGAGAACTTTTTCGGTGGCTGCCCCTGTGCTGTGGAATTCACTCCCCGAGGAGGCTCGGTTGGCCCCCACCCTCCTGTTGTTTCGACGTTTGTGTAAGACCTGGCTGTTCTGCCAGACTTTCAGCGAGGGTGGTGGTGGTAGGGTTTGGGAGGGAGGGTGAGTTTTTATGATTTGTTTTAAAATTTGTTGATTTATTTTAAAATGTTTTATTGTTAATTTTTTTGTGTTGTTTGCTGCCCCAAGCTGCCTTTGGGCAGGAGGGGCGGGATATAAGTTTTAAATAAATAAATATACATTTCATACAATAAACTGTTAACAATCTTAGTGTAGACAACATTATAAAATTAGTTGTACAGAATACTGTTCTGTAGAAACAGATTTAATACACTGAAAAAGTTGTTCATTGTTGAATTATGATACTATATTAAAGTTTAATAATTTTAAAAATGTGTACGTTTAGTTATTGGTAAAAATGAATAAAAGTATGTATGGTAAGAAATTAAGTACATATATTACATTTATGTTGATGAGGATAAAATATTAAATATTCCTCCAATTATGAAATAATTTCTGTTTTTTGTCATTTATGTCTTGTTACAATGTATGGAGGTGGAATGTTTTTTTAATTGTAATTGTAATGATTTTGTATGTTTGTGGAGTTTAAGCTAGATTGTAAATGATTTTGTGCTGTTTTTGGCGAGGTAATTTTTTAGTTTTAAAAACTCTTGTGCATTTAACGTTTTTTTAAATTGTCAAGTTTTTTGTTTTGGTTATTTATTTAAATGTAGTAAAAAATAGGGTGCTTAGCTGCTAATATAAGTAACTTGGAAAATTGATATTCTTAGGGTTTTTTTATTTTTTCATTAAAGTTAGTTCCACTAGAGTCAAAGTGGTATCCTCTCCTGCTCGCTTTGGTGTGCCCCTGCCTTTCCTCATATTTCTAGAATCTAATCATTCCCATCATTGCATCCCCATCAGCCATCATGTGAGTGATTAGCAGTAGACATGGGCACACAGGAGCAACTGGCATTGGGGTACGTTCATATGGCAGTGATTGGCATGGGCCACAGAGTGTGTGGGCGTGAGGGGTATTACATAAGGAGCAGCTGGCACAGTACAGTGGGCACCTGGGAGCAACTGGCATTGAGCACATGGAAGCAGCTGGCACAGTGCACTGAGCATTCAGGAGAGGCTGGCAGGGGAGTGCCAAGTACCCTATGTCACAGCAGCTAATGATCCTGGGCAAAAGTGAGGGGTCAGGCTAAAGTTGGCATGGGGTGCAGAGCACAGGGGAGCGTTATGTGTCTGGGGTGCTTCCTGCTTCGTGGCCCTTATGCATTATTAATTTGAGACCATACCTTGTGGTGGGCTTCTGGGATTCAGCATCTAGACAGAAGGAGCATGCTACTGAAGGTCCACCTCACCAGGGATCCAGGCTGCAGCTATTCTCATGGCAACCAGAGCCAGATCAAGCAGCCAGGGATAAAAATAATAATAAAACAATAAAGAGGAAGGAGTGGGACGGGCAGAGCAAGTGGAAGGGTAGATGGAGAAGTGGGGATCAGGTTAAAAATTGAAAAGGAGGTGGGAACAGAGGGCCATCTGTGCAGTTAGTGAATGAACAGCAACACTATCAGAGGAGTGAATGCAGACCTGTGGATGAAGGGTACTAATCCCCATGCTCTCTGGGAACCAGCTCTTGATTAATTAAAGCCCTGCTTAATCATTCTTCAAGGGCAGAGCTGACTTCTAAAGAATTAATATCTCAAAAGCTTTGCTGTAAAACCATTGAGGTTGGCTCCACACATATGGGAGCTAACCCCAATAGGATGGGAGCTCCACACACCTTAATAGAATCCACAGAAGCCAGCAAATGGGAAGATAACAGCACATAACTACAGGCAGGTACTCCCTGATCCACCGCAGAGCACACACTGCAAAACTCAGCCCTCTCTTCACCACATGGGCCTTTCCCACACTGCTCTCACCTGCAATAAAAAGGGCACATTCACACATAATTGTCTGAGAGCAAGGGAAGGAACACCAAGTGCAGACTAAGCATCCTTCTTGCTCTGTCAACAGATTATGTGAAGGGGCTTTTCAGTGAGCAAATCTTTCCTGTGCTCCTGCCACAGGAGACTTCATTACATCATGTGCAGCAGGCCCATTCCAACCTAGTTATACCTCTGGCCTGTGGGGTGGATATAAATGCAAATGCTGATTGAGAGATCTTTATACACTATACCTTCTCTGTTATTATTAATCATTTCCATAACCCTTTTAGGGTTCAAAGTGCTTTACAATCCTAATCTAGTTTTACCCTCATAACAACCCTGTGAGGTAGGTCCTTATTATAGCCATTTTACAGCCGAGCAACTGAAGCTGGGATAGTGGCTTGCCCATTCATTGAGTTCATGGTGAAGCTGGGATTTGAACCCTGCTTTCGCAGGTTCAAGTAGAATTCTTTGTCCAGTAGACCACTCTGGCTCTCAGATGCAGAAGCTGCCCACAAACTCTCAGGAGTTAGCTGGATACAAAAAAAAAACACCACCAAAAACCCCCACACCTTCCTATCAGCACATCATGCCTGCTGCTAGACAGATTCCACAGAGTCCATATCTATCACCAGTGCTTTCTTTGCACTTGCCTCCACCACTGATAAAAGAGTCTCAAGGCATAGGGATAATTTTATCTAACAACATTTATTCTCAGCCACTGAAGAGGCCCTCTAGCATTGGGCACTTTGGTTTCTCCTGCCCTATGCTTGTGATGGTGTAGCAGGGTCCAGCCTTGCAGGGCTGCTGCTCCTGTAAGAGCAGAGGGTGCCAGTGGCAAGCTGAACAGAGACTGTGTAAGGCAGTGGCGGCTGGTGGGTTTGGATGTTGGAGGGGCACTGGGGCAGTAAGGCCGGCGGGCCTAGGGGCGGAGCCAGGGGGATGGTGGGCGGAGTCAGGGGGACGGTGGGCCACTGGCATGGCATAATCCAACAGATACACCGGATCAAGGTTTGGAAGACAAAACCATTTGCGTTCACACATAGAGCTTTACAAAAAAGGCCCAACACACAGGCACCCTGTGTAAAAGCACCCCACCCACTCTGAGTCCAGTAGTACATGATACTGAGGAGGAGGAGGAGGCTTGACAATGGCATGCATAACCAATTAACCATGCAAGAGAGGTGCCAATAAAACCAGAAATTGAAACCCCCCAAATCACTGTTCTTTTTACGCCAGATCAAGGTTTGGAAAACAAAACCACAGCACAGTTTGCGTTTGCACATAGAGCCTTAAAAAACAGGCCCAACACACAGGCACCCTGTGTAAAAGCACCCCACCCACTCTGAGTTCAGAAGTTCATGAAGTACTATTGGACTGAGAGTGGGTGGGGTGCTTTTACACATGATATTGAGGAGAGGAGGCGGCTTGACAATGGCATGCATAACCAATTAACCATGCAAGAGAGGTGCCAAATTAAAACCAGCGATTGAACCCCCCCCAAATCACTGTTCTTTTTACACCAGATCAAGGTTTGGAAAACAAAACCACAGCACAGTTTGCGTTTGCACATAGAGCTTTAAAAACAGGCCCAACACACAGGCACCCTGTGTAAAAGCACCCCACCCACTCTGAGTCCAGAAGTTCATGAAGTACTATTGGACTGAGAGTGGGTGGGGTGCTTTTACACACGATACTGAGGAGGAGGAGGCAGGGCATGCATAACCAATTAAACATGCAAGATTGGTCCCATTAAAACCAGAGACTGAAACCCCCCCAAATCACTGTTCTTTTTACACCAGATCAAGGCTTGGAAGAAAAAAAACACAACACAGTTTGCGTTCACACCTTGAGCTTTAAAAAAAGCCCCATACAGAAGTCCCTTCTGAAACAGGGAATGGGATTGCGCACCCAGCGGAGGGCATGAACACAAGAACGTGTACCTGAGTTCTCGCATCCTCGTGAATGTTGCATCCCTTGTCTCTCCCTCTGTTCCCCCTTCCCTGTCTCCCCCCCCCCCCCCCCCCCCCCCCCCCCTCTATCT
>QEPC01001500.1:2780251-2808972 GCA_003113815.1 Sphenodon punctatus
ACAAAAAGCAAACACTACATGACAAAATACATTAAAATAAACCAAAATCCTTTAAAATAGAACAAAGGAATAAAAAATTAAAATAAACCAAAACCATCACCTACCTTTACTTGCTGCCTGGAGTTCAGCTCAGGTACAGCAGCCCAGGCCTGGCTGGCTCCCAGTTCCCGCTCAGAGTCTGAGTCTCTCAGTCTCTCCCCTTCCACCCTCCCACAGTCTGAGTCACACATCCCCCACGTTTTTCTGTGGCCACTGATTGGCCAAGGCTATGGCTGTGGAGCCCAAAAACGTGTTTTTTTTTCCTGGAGGATTCCTAAAGGAATCCTCAAGCACCTCCTCCCTGACCTCCCCCAAAATGCAAGTGAGCATGTGCGAGAAAGCAAGAAAAAGGGCTCTAAGACTATCGCCCATCGCACATGCTCACTTGCCGCCTTGCTCTGTCTTTACTGGGCCCTCGCCCCCTCCCTAAGTGGGCCTGCCCGCAGGGCCCCAATTCACAGACCTGGCTGTCACTCTCAGACTCTCCACGAGTTGGCTCACGAGTCGCTTCCTTTCATCGTGCCGCTGCAGCAGCACCAGTCCACCACGTTCCACGCACGCACCATGCCGCCGCTGCTCCTCTGCTTCTGCGCAAGTCGCAATGTTCAGCTCCTCCCCCGGACCACGCGCTGCCGGCTTCTGGTGACCTGGTCAGTTTCTGTAGCTGGAGAGCGTGGCTGGGGAAGCCTACGACTGTGTGGAGGCTGGAGGGTAGCCTGCGCTGCGCATGCGCTCACCTCTCCCAGCCAGGGAATTCCCCACTCAGCGCTGCAGCCCGCAGCAGCAGGAGCCCAGCCAGCAGGGACACACAGAGCTCCAGTCCACAGTGCAGAGGTAATGCCGGTGGACTCGCGGCCAACGGCCAAGCCCCCCCCCCACGAAAAAAAATCAGGGACAAGAGGGGTCGGGAAGGAATTTAAAAAACAAAACAAAAAAAACCCAACAGCAGCCGGCGCCGCCTGGGCTTGTGGGTGGGCACTGCCCCCACATCCCTCAATGAGGAGCCACCACTGGTGTAAGGGCTTGGCAGAGTCAGCCCAGTGGGCAATGTGAAAACCCGGCATAGACATAAAGGAGTGTGGGGGAGGACACTGCTGCCCCTTTAAGGTCTGGCAGCCTGGAGGGCTAGCCACGCCCCTCTGGCATGTATAAGTAGGGAACCTGCTGTCCATGGACCACATCTGACCTGTGGCTGGTGTTTATTTTGCTCTTTTCTAATTCCTTGATCTAGGCCCATGGATCTAGTTCCTACACCTAAGCACTGAAAGTATGATCTTTGGGACAGGGAGCCAAGATGAGTGTATGGATTGAATAGAGGGATGGATTCATGGCATAGGTTCATGATCTAGACCAATTTTTCTTATTAGGTGGCCTGGGGGGCAAATCTGGCCCAGAGATTGTTCTTATGGCCGTTGACTCACACACATGTAGCTCAGTGGTGGCTGGTGGACTCTTAGGTTGGTCGGGCAGTGGGTGGGGCCAAGGATAAAATTTCACACATTACAATGGAATGAGACGGTGGGGTGCTGTGCATGTGGACCACAGGCCACAGAACCCACCGAGTCCATCTAAAGCCCAGGTGAGGCTGCAAGCAGATGGACATAGGAGTGCACACCCAGAGCAGCTCTGGGGGTAGTGGTCTCCATATCCATCTAAAAGCACCCAATGTTGGTGGCATGCAATAGTGAGAAAACTGCAAAGCTCTATAGGCAAATCAAAAAGTGGAAATCAGCAGTTGCTTCTGTAGGCCAAGTGGTAGAAAAGAAAATTGGCAGGTTAAGTGTTCAAGGTCAAGGGTTAGGCAAGTGGGCATTACATGTGTGTGTGATTTCTTACAGTTCTAAAATTTGCTAGTTTAAAAATAAGAATGCACACAGGAGAAAACCTCTGTTCACACCAGGAGTGTGAGGAAAGCTTCAGGAGAAATTGGGACATCGAATATACATCAGAGAATCCTCACAAGAGATAATCCTTACATGTTCCCTCACTGGGAAATGCTACACGATGAGCTCAGCCTTCAGAACACACCAGAGAATCCAACATACAGGAGACAGGCCCTATAAATGACCAACTGTGGGCAAAGCTTCCATGTGAACTACAGTATTCAAAGAACCCAAACAGTTCCCCCATTGCCACCTCAGCTGCAGTTGGGAGACAGGAGGGTATGAATAGTAGGTACAGTTCACTTGGGAGGAAGCATGGACCAGAATAGTTTAGGAAACACTATAG
The DNA here is from genome assembly GCA_003113815.1 of Sphenodon punctatus. Lineage (NCBI taxonomy): Eukaryota > Metazoa > Chordata > Lepidosauria > Sphenodontia > Sphenodontidae > Sphenodon > Sphenodon punctatus. The sequence continues at coordinate 2,782,520 of QEPC01001500.1, forward strand.
TAGTCTTAAATCATAGCTAATGAGTCACACTAATGGTGCTGCATTCCTTCCAGCCCTAATCCTTCATCCCAGAGAAGCCCCTCCCACTATGGAAAGTAATTGAGTAACACTGATTTAGACCCTTCCTTTCCTTCCCCCATCCTGAGAACCCACCCTTTCCTTCCCCCATCCTTAAGCATCTTGGCTCCCAACTCACATCAACCCCTGGGAGCTTGTACTAATTTTCAAAGTGGCCCATGAGAGAGAAGGTTCCCAACCCCTGCTTTACCTTCTCCCAGACTGGGGGAGGAGCCTGGAGAGTTGGTTAATAATTTGCATCAACTTTGGCTGGTTTTGAAGTAGCCACACAATGCCGAGAAGCTCTCTCCAGCACCTAATTCCCTGGTCCATTCAGATTCCCGAGCAAATGGAGTTAATCTTTTCCTGGCACATTTAACACCTACAGTTAAAAATAAATCAGTGCAGAGCAATAAAAGCCAAGGAGAAATGTTCTGATCATCAGATCAATTGGACTCTGCACTAGTCTCCCCAGGGGGAAGCTCCATCTCTTGTGCTGTGTCAGAGCAGGTTGGCGTAAATATACTGCAGGGAACACACCATGCCACCCCCTGGCAGCAGGGATAACCTGCTAACCTCTGTCTTTAGCTAACTGCCCAACCACAGACTGCTCCCTGGTCAGCCTTTCCAGCCAGGTAACCATCTTTGCCTGTCTGCAATACCCAGCATGTCCCTGCTGCTATTATAATCAAATGTGAATAAATCTGTTAAGTCATTGGCTAATTAACTCGTTTACTTGCACATTCACCGGATCTGGCGAAGAGATGTGGTATTCGTTATGCAGGCATCCCCGCTTCACCTGCAATGCACAGGTCTGCTAGAGTGGGGGAGCAGCATGCAGGGCGTGGGTAATAACCGTGGAAAGAAAGTGGGGTCTGTGGTGCTCTGGGCCTTGGCTTGGTCTAGATAGGAGCTTAGGAGCCCATGGCAAAGCATTAAAGTTACATTCAGCTTCTGCAGCTAAGAGCTGGCTACTATGGGCATGGTGCTGCTATACAGCACTGAGCCCAGCCATTGTAATAACAGCCTTGTTGCAGCCTTGCTGGGGAAGATTGCAGGTATACATGTTGCAGGGCCTGCATTGGTACCATAGGTGCCAGTGCAGGCCCTGCAACATGTATTTTTCATAAGTGGCCTGAAAAAATATACATAGGTGGAAACATGTATTTTTCATAAGTGGCCTGGAAAAATATACCTAAGGTGGCAACTCTGATTGCAGGTGCAAAGCTAAACGGTGTCTCCTTCACTGCCATGCAGATATGGAGACAGGAGTTGCTGACGTAAGAATCTGTGTGTTTTTCTATTGATGGATTCATCTGTTGGGACAGTTAGGTATGGTGAAGCCTGCACTGGAGCAGGGGTTGGATGAGGTAGCCCTTTAGGTCCCATCTAGCCCTGTGATTCTGTGAGTCCTGACGCCCAGGTAGTCACCAGATCAAAAATAAGGATCATTTATGGAGATGAAATGTGACATCTGTTCAGTTATAGGGCATCTGGCAACCCTGCTCTGATTCCTCCCTATGCCTTGTCCATCAGGCTAATGCTCCAATTAAAACCTAGTGTAGCTGTCCCATAAGCTCTTGCTTCTGGAAGAAGCTCTCCACAAAATACATCTTAGCTGTCCAGCCTTTGTGCAACTCTTGTGGTCATTTACTGACTTATATGTGTGTGATAACAGTGAGAAAATGTTGCTGCCCACAGGGTAAACATGAGACCCTCTACATGTAGACCAGAGAAATATTCAGCCTCAGAAGTGATGGCCTCTAGTGGCCAGGAATGAGAACTGGAGTGATTTCCCCTCCCACCCACCCCCCAATGAACTGAGATTGAGACCGTCACTTGTGGCTAAAGCCCTGCTGAAGAAGCAGATCCCTGGACAGAGGGAGAGGTGGAATATTTGTAGAAGTAGGAGATTATTTGCTGAATTGTCTTCATCTTGCAGGGCAATCAAGGACCAGCTGCAGGCTCTTCCTTGCCAGAGCTAGGAGTTGCACAACAAGCAGGGTAGCCACTCCTACCCACAGCACTGGGGATAGCAAGGGCTGTCCTACTTCTACAAGAGCACCATCCGCTGCTTTCAGTGGAAGCCTCAGCCCTGGCCAGGAAGAGACTTGAGGCTGGGGCATGGATTGTTCCTTCCCATACTACACTCAGCCCTGTCTCTTCCCAGATGGGAATACATTGGATGGGAGTGAAATGTGGTTCCAGGAGTGAGCTTATGAGAAAGATAGAAAAGCATATTCTGTGCAGGTCTGTACTGGGGATCCTGGCTGTTGCTCTTCTTGGGGCTAGGAGGAAGCTCATCTCATCTGACCAGATGCACAGTGCAGTCACAAAAGGTGTCTTCAGATGGACCTGGGACTGGTCATCCCTGGCCCTGTTCCAGGGATGTCCAGCCCTGCATCCCGTGTCCAGCCCCACCTGCGCCTGGTTTAATGGACCCGGCAGCTTCTGCAGCTTGTGGTCCACCCATGCAGTGTTCCCTCTCCCACACTATAGAGTTGCAGGCAGATAGCCTGATGCTCTAGGCTGTCGCCTGCAACTCTATGGGGTGGCCAGGGCAACCGCTGGCCAAGAGCAGCGCTGCAGCAGCCATCCGCTGAGCAGATGGACAGCTGGTCTACTTCCGGCTGGTACCCCAGGTTTGGGTGGCCTGCTCTGCTGGCAGTGCTCTGGGATGTTCTGGAGCACCGCAAGTGGGGCTGGAGTGGACTAGGTGGTACCTCCTCTGCTTCTGCTCTGCCTGCACATCTGGAAGCCCACTTTTGCATGGATGGGCCACCTGGGGGTGAAGCAGAGCAGAGGTGGGACTGCAGGGGTGTGCAGTTATGAAAATGTTCATATTCATTATTGTAATAACAAAATAAAATATAATAATGAAAACAAATACAAAAATGAATTTTTGTTTTTGAAATAATGAGAATACACTGAAAAACATATTTCTGGCTATAATGTTTTTGTTTCTTATTCACTTCTGATGAAACTTGGGGAGATTGTATCCCCAATGGAGGGCACTATGTGTACCGTATTTTGGAAAGTTTGAATAATGGGAACTAATTTTATAAGCACTTGAATGTTTTAATTTTAAGAAAAGCTGCATACACATTATCTTCCTTCCATCCTTTTTGCACGAAACCTAGGAAGATGATGTCCCTCCCCAAGATTACATTCCTGCCAAATTCCAGAAAGATTGGATAAAGGGTCCTGATGTTATAAGCCATTAACTTCAAAATGCCTTTTAGGCTGTAACATTTTTATATTCCATCCTGTGTACAAGACATTTGGCAGGAATGTACCCCACAACTTCCCTGTCATCTCTGCCAAACTACAGGCCAATTTGATAAAGGGATTCAATTTTATAAGCAATTGAATTTGTTCCCTTGAAAACTAGTATTCAGTTAAATAGCAGCACATGCAGTGCCAATCAGAGGCAGACACTTGGCATGGCAGGGGGAGGGAGGCTGTACGAGGGAGGATGGGGAGCAACCCAACAGACTGACAGACACATTCACTGGCCAATTACTGCATGCTTCCAGCTTTACAGGACCAATCGGTGGTGGCTTTGAGGTAGGCATAAGGGGCAGCCCTGAGGCGAACATAAAAGGGACATAACTGGGACTTTGGGGATAGCATCCCAGCAATCAGGAGACATGGTTTACACATCCAGGCTGGCCAATTATCATCACAATTGCATCCTACAGCACTATGACAGAGGACATAAGAATCTCTAGTGACTCTTTCCTAAACAGATGCTTCCAACTTCCCAGTAACAAGTGTGGGAGAGAATTTTGGGTGGTCAGAGCACAGAATTAGGATATTTGGTTGACATTTCTGCTCATAAGCTGGCATCAGAAACAGATGTTATACCACAATGACACATAAGAGAATCTCTGGCATAGGCTCATTTTCTGCTCATGCTGTGCAGACTTTATGACATCTTTCCGATATTTGGCAGAGATGATCCTGAAGGTCCCACATAAAAGACTCTTGAGAAAATTAAAAAGTCACGGAATAGGTGGTAGAGTCTTACTATGGATTGGTAACTGGTGAAAGGATAGGAAGGAAAGAGTAGGACTGAATGGTTGGTTTTCACAATGAAGAGATTAAAAAGTGGTGTGCCCCAAGGATCTGTATTGGGACCGGTGCTGTTTAATGTATTCATTAATGATCTGGGAAAGTTCAGTTCAGTTCAGTTCAGTTTATTAAGGGTGGCTGAAGACCATTGCATCCAGAAACAGAAAACATACAACATACACAGTAAAACAAGATTCATACAAGGTTCATACATAGCAAATTGTAGCAAAATGTCATAAGACACATATCCACGGGATATAGGCAATACCAATTGCCAAAATAAGGAACCACAGCCAAACCCAAAGTTCAAGTAACCCAGTTCCCTATATAATTAAGGGATGTCATTAGTAGGCTGAATTGGGTAAATAGCTTTAAATTCCAGAAATTTTACCATAGAGGACACTGCTTGCAGTAGGAAAGAGGCGACATCTTGGATAGTTAAGGGATCTGCACTATTAATAAGTAACCCCAAAAGGGTACCTGCTGATCTACTAGGGAATCTGGCGACATGGGGCGCAATAAACCGGACTCTGATATCGTCATGCATGTGGCAAGAGAGAACAATGTGCTCCACCGTCTCAACTGCCCCCTGGTCAAACGGGCACAACCTTTCCGTAAAGGGAATACCCTGGAATCGACCCTCCAGAACACTAGAGGGAAGGAGTTCACTCAAGCTGGAAAAGGGCATTAAAAGTGAGGTGATCAAATTTGCAGATGACACCAATTATTCAAGGTAGTAAAAACACGAGCAGACTGTGAAACACTGCAACAAGATCTTACGAGACTGGATACGTTGGCATCTAAATGGCAGATGAGATTTAATGTGGACGAGTGCAAAGTGATGCACATAGGGAAAAATAACCCAAACTATGAGTACACAATTCTGGGTACTAAGCTAGGAGTTACCACTTAGGGAAAGGATCTGGGAGTGATTGTGGACAATACACTGAAATCCTCAGCCCAGTGTGCAGCAGCAGTCAAAAAAGTGAACAGAATGTTTGGAGTTATTCGCAAAGGGATAGAGAATAAAACTGAGGATGTCATAAGGCCTCTATACAAATCAGTGGTGCGACCGCACCTGGAATATTGTGTGCAGTTCTGGTCGCCCCATCTCATAAAAGATATAGCTGAACTAGAAAAGGTACAGGGAAGGGCAACAAGAATGATAAAGGGTATGGAACGGCTTCCATACAAAGAGAGACTTGACAAGCTGGGTCTCTTCAGCTTAGAGAAGACTGAGAGGGGACATGATAGAGGTTTATAAAATCTTGAGTAGTGTGGAATGAGTAGATACTATAGGGAACAGTTATTTACCCTCTCAAATAGTACTAGAACTAGGGGACAATTGATTGAAACTAGCTGCCGGCAGAATTAAAACAAATAAAAGGAAGTACTTTTTCACTCAATGCATAATTAACCTATGGAATTTGTTGCCAGAGGACGTTGTCAGGGCTAGTAGTATAGCTGGCTTTAAAAAATGACTGGATAAGTTCTTAGAGAGTAGGTCCATTAATGGCTATTAACCAAGTAGCTTATGGGATAAACTTACTGTCGGCAGCTGGGAGTGAACAATGGGAAATGGATTGCCCATTGTGACTGTTGGTTCTTCTCCCATGCAATAGAGATTGGCCACTGTTGGAGGAAGGGATGCTAGGCCACTGCCACTGCCCCCCCCTCGCTCCCCTTACCTGTTTCCGGGGTGCCTCGGCCCCCGGGCCGGCTGTCGTCTCTGGGGCGGCCTGTCCCGGCTGCTGCTGCTGCTGCTCTCCCTCCACCGCCTCCATGTGCAGCAGGACCACCTCCTCCACCTGCACCTCCTCCTCCCTTGCTCGCTCGCTCGCCCTCTGCTCTCCTTTCCCTTCTGCCTCGCTCCGTCCTGCCATGTCCCCCTGCTGCTGTGTGCCCTTTAAATCTCCCTCCCCGGCCTGTGTTGTTGCTCGTTGCCTGGAAGCGACGCTGCGTGCTTTGTCCCCGGCTGGGAATCGTTTTGTTTGATTCCAGCTGGTGGTTGCTGTTCAGTCGTTACATTTTGTTGTTTCCCGGTGGGAATTGCATTGACCACCCTTTCGGAGATGGTCTGGGCCGGGCCTCCGGAAGGGTGGTCAATTTTGTCCCCTGCTGGGGATTGTCTGTGGTGAACATCTGGCGACCACTGAACAGACGTTCGGGGCCCTTTGGCCCCGCCGCGGGGTTGTGTGTGGTTCACTCTGGTTGACTGTGATCTCATAACGTCTGAAAACACCCATAGAGTTGTGAACGATCCGCCAGCAACTCTATGGTGTGGGGGAGGGGGCGCCGCTGAACATGCGGGTGGGCGGAACATGTGGGCGGAACATTTAAACCTGACCTGGATTGCAAGTGAGCAGATGCGGAGATGTACCCCTGGACCAGCTCTGGGGGTGATCACCCCTGCATCCATGTGAAAACACCCTTTGTGCCTGAGGCAGGCTGGGCATGGTATAAGTCTATGAAATAAATAAATAAATAAATAAATGATAATTGTGAAGAGTAGTACTCCCTCCCCTTTCCCAGTGCATCACTAGTGGGAAGCCTGAATTTGCATTTGCAGTGGAAGTATCTAAGGGACCACAGTGCTTTCTACTAGTTTTGGCTAGAGACATTTAGAGGGTTCCACACAGTTTATCTAGTCAATAACCACTGCTTGGCAAAATCCTATCCTCCAAGCAGAGGGTGGGAGATGCTTCCCCTCTCAGTGGCTGGCAGCATGAATCTCTCTACTCATCTCATTTGCTGCTGGGAAGGGCTTAAAGCTCCTCAGCACAGTCTCAGCTCTTCTGAGGAGGACTGTGGAGTGGTTCTCACTTCATTAGCTCCCCAAGCACTCAGCCCTGCCATCTGCTTGGTGTAAGTGTGGCTTCCTGGTCTCTTTGCCTTCTTTCGACAATGGAGGGAAGTCAGTTTCTCTAAGTCCCTGGCAGTTTGGGGGTTACTCCACCATATGAAGGTAGTAAGGGGTAGGGACTGCACTGGCAGCCTTCTGGGTGGCTCCAGAAGGGGTTTTGCTGTGGAAAAGGTTATTCAAATACAGCTAAATGAAATCAAATCCCTGGTGAACCCAAGGCGTATGGCATTCAAAATGCAATAGCCCAGCTGAAATGGTCCATCAGGGTGCAATTAATCTCTGGGCTCTTCTGATAGTGTGCAGCAATGACAGCGCCAAGGCAAACGAATGACATGGATATAGATGGGCTTCTAAAATGCATGCTGCACTGTTCAAAGGGGCTTTATCCAGAGGTCTGTACACCAGGGTCACAAATCCAGCACACGAGGCCTGGCTGGGATCAAGGGCAGGAGCAGAGAGCAGGAACCCTTGTCTGCACTTGCAGGGTGGATGGGCTGGGCTCTGCGATAAAAGAGGGATTCTGGGATCATCAGAGGGACTTGGGTCGAATGCCTCACTCATTAGGAAACTTCCTGTCATGGAGCAGCTTCAACTGCACTGGCTGAAGCTCTGAGTTGCTCCTGGTTAGGTCACCAGCACTGCTAAGCAAGAGATCCAATCTGGGGAAACCTTGTGCTAAGCTAAGGTACTACATGGGTGTTTTAGCGCAGATTAACACATTATCATGTCTGAATGCGCCTGCCAGATGTTAGCACAGTCTGGCTCCTGACCGCAGTGAGGGCTAGCCCAGGCTGTGACTCGGGGAAATCATCACAGTCCAGGCTAACATCCACCATGTTCAGGAATCAGCTGCCGAAGTAAAGCGGGCTATCACGTTAGATACGCAGTTGTACTTATCGTGGTCTGGAATGGTGGTGGGGAGCTGGGTGCCATGGCAGCCATCATTGGCCGTCATGACGATTTGTCAGCTGGGTAGCTGGGTGGGGCCAGGTGTATGCACGTCCATGCGTCTCCTTGCCCTCTCTCTAGCCCAGCCACTGTAACGTTTGTTTTGCAGCTGAGATGAGTCTCAGTCAAAGTGACAGCTCCTGCCACTGCCCGGAGCAGTCTGATGACGGCGGGAGCTATCCTATCAGAAAGCACCCCTTGTTTCACTCTGTATGTGCAAGCTTGTGTCCTTGTGAGATTATCTATACATGCTCCTCTGTTGAGGAGCTGTCTGTGTGTAAGCATGTGTGTGTGCACATATACTTGTGGGTGTGGGTGCATGTGTCTGTATCTATGCATGTATGAGGAGATATGTTTATGTGTGTGCAGGTTTTGTGTGCTTGTGTGTGTGCATGCGCAAATTGTGTGCTAGTGAGACTGTGTACATATGCTGCATGCATGTGTATTGGGGGTATTTGTGGGGGGTTCTTGTCATAGTCACAAGGCTAGAAGGGACATCAAGGGCCATATAATCCAGTCCCCTGCACCTCTGCAGGACCTGCCACACCCCAACCATCCGCACAGAGAAATCCCACCAATAGCTACAAATAGAGACAGGGACCAACCAGAGCACACCGATGCCTGAAATAACAGGAAATAATTTTAGGGGGAAAAAAATCCAGGTGTCCCAAATAGGTGAGCCACACCCATGCGACAGGGGAAGGCAAAAAACCCTCAGAGTCAACTGCCAACATGCCCAGAGGTAAAATTCTATGGCAGAAACTCGACTCGTAATTCTCACTGGTTCTTGCCAAGGTTTTTTCCCCTTCATATGATCTCGAAATGAGAACCACCTCCTCCTTCTCATCAGGAACTGAAAAGAATTTGAGGGGGCTGGGTGGGAGCCAGGGTTACAGGAGTGGGGGCCAGCACAGGGGCTGGAGGTAAGCAGGGGGCAAAGACAAGCCCCCTGGGTACCTCCGGCCCCTGCCTAGGGGGAAGAAAAGCTGGGGTGGGCAGGACCAGGAGCGGGGTTTTGGGGGCCTAGTGGGGGTCAGGCAGAGGTTGTCACAGTGCACTGCCGCTTGCCCTCCTGGCAGCGTGAGCCATGGGTTGCTAGGCAACCCAACGCTGACAACACAGCAGCAGCAGCAGGGCTGACACAGCTGTTGCAGCCGGCCACCACAGGTCCTTGCAAAGCAGTCCTGCCCAGACGTAGTGCAAGACTGGTGGGGATGCGTATCACGTAAGGGGGTGGAGTCGGGTTTCATCTCCGAATGCCCTCACCAGTTTGCATAGGGATAAAAGAACTGGCGGGGCAGCAGCTCCCCGCTGGTAATCGTATGTGTCAGAGGGCGCCCCCCCCCCGCGGAACAGTAAGCGGGCGGGCTGGTGCGCGCCCGCAATAAGCGGGCGGGTATCTAGGCCAGCAGTGAATTGAGCGTGCTGGCTGCGGGGGGGCGGGGCACCACCACGTTCTTAGAGGAGGCCCCGCCCCTACGCAGGGCGGGCTGAGGTAATCACTGGGATTGAAGGCAGGCAGGGGACCCCGCCCGGCCTGCCACAGCTGGGTCTCACACAGGGGCCTATAAAGGTTGCCGGCAGGGCCTGAAGCCCCTGCCGGTAATAGTATTCAAGAGACTGGCCCCTTGGTTTTGCCTGGAGATCTGAAGTTGCCTGTGGACTCCTGGAAGAGTGATTGTGGTCGTGATTGAACTCCCTTTGTACCCCCCCCCTGTGTGACCGTCGTGCGAAGTGAGGAGAGAGTGGATGAGTGTTTGGCTGTGGGTGAGTGTTTGGTTGTGAGAGCGCTTTGTCTTGTCTAGATTGCTTGTAGGTGTACCCCCTTGAACCCCCGCCCCACCTTCCCCTTCTTGATCTTGGGATCCTAGCTAAGTTATCCTCCATCAGCCTCCCTTGTAACGTTGTCTGCTCCTACCCCTCACCTCTGTTCCCCCTGGTCCTTAACCCCTGTGCCTTTCCCTTGTCCCCTCCCCTGGCCCTGTTTTTCCTTCCCCCCTATTCCCTCACTGACACTCACGGTGCCCAGGGTCCTGTGTATTTCCCTGAGAGAGTGGGTCTTGTGTCTACTGTTTTTCCCTCCCTTCTTCCCTCTGGGGCAATTGGTTGCTCTCGTAGTCCCTACGATGATTCGGGTTGCCTTCTAACTAAGAGGGAAAGCCCACCTACCAACCTGAGGGACCGTTTACTAACCCAGAGAGATCCACTCATACGAGACTGCCGCCCCTTTCCAGGGAGAGGGTTCCTTGTGGTTATCCCATCTCGCACGTGCCTTTCCCTTCATTCTTGCTCCTTTCCCCCCCCCCCTTTACCGTGACAGTATGAGAGGCTGGCCCCTATTGCAATGCTCCCGCATCCTGGTCCTGTGTCTAAGTATTCGTGTTTGTTCATGGTATTGTTCCCTGTTGTGTGTTCCCCTTCATTGGTCACCCCTTGTTCTCCTTCCCTTACTAAGTGCCCGTGCTTTTGTGTGTGTCTGGTTTCTGAGCCCCTGTGTATTTCCCCCCCATGTACCTTAGTCTAGGTCCAACTCCTTACTTTCCTATTCCCCCCATCCCTGGATGCCTGCCCCTCCTTGCCCTCCCCTTCCCCGTACCCTCCCTCCTCCCTCTCACCCCTTGGGGTCCCTGGGAAACCCCCTTCTACGCACCAGTTGGATCACTATGCCCTGGACCCGCGTGAATCTGTGAGTAGTAGTGTGAGGTCAAGGGCACCCCACAAGGGAGGAAGGGAAGGTGAGGGGAAGGGAGACTGCCACAACCCACGCTCTCGGGGGCTTTGGTCGCAAGGCAGTGCCTGGAAGGCAACCCTCAGGATCTTATATGGCCTTTGGAATCGTACAGATCCCCAGCCTAGATCATCATGGGGTATCTGGAATAGTGCACGCCTTAGACTGCTTCCCTTAATCCAAGAACTCAGGGGTTCCAGATGGGGAAGGATAAGGGGAGGAACAATGTGGGGCACAGGGAGTGGGAAGCCCTGGGAAAAGGTAGAGGGAATGGATAGGGCTCTCACTCCACGGGCCCAGGGAAACCAACAGTGAACCAATGGGGGAAACATCCTTACCTGAATCAGTCTAGCCACGCAGCTCACTCTCACACCTGTCACACAACCAATCACTCACACACAGTCACACCAAAGAGGGAAGATATGAAAAGGACAGAGTCATAGTCTAAACGGGCAGGGGGCCGGTCTCCCAGGCAGAGCACCGTTCACCAGCCCTGAGCGTTCCCCTGTGCTCTGCTTAAGTACCTTAGTGGGGGGGGGAGGCAGAGTCGTAGACACTCTGACCGCCGCGGCCCCGTTGCGGGGTGTGTGTCCTGCGCCGCTGCAGAGGGCACCTGAGGAATCCCGCTTCCGGGAGCTGCACCTGTTTCAGGGGGTAGGGCTGGCATGCGAGGGAACGCTGTCAGCACGGCTCTGTTCCGTCCTTCCTGGTGGCAGTAAGTGCAGCATTGGGAGGGGGTCCCTATGCCCCATGGGAGGTTTGGGGCTCTGGGGATGCACCTAGTGTGCCCGTGCGGCTGAACCTGACAGCACTCCCCCTCCAAGAGCAGCGATACATGGTAGGCTGAGGTTTCAAAGGGTACCGCATGTGAAATAATTGAAGAAGACAAGGAGCGTGAACATCGGTGGTCTTTTCCCAGGACCTATCTGTTGGTCCATAGCCCTTCCAATCAATAAGGTAATACAACTGTCCTCTTAGCCGTCGGGAGTCCAGGACGTGGTGGACTTCGTATTCAGGGTCCGTGCCTGGAGGGAACATTGCAGGAGGTTTTGGTGTGCATGGAGCAGGTGCGGCCTTCAGAAGAGATACGTGGAAGGAAGGGTGGCTATTTAGCCCTGGTGGTAAGCGGACCCTGTACGTGACATCATTAATTTGTCGGAGGATTTGAAAAGGTCCCATGTAGCGATGATCTAGTTTTGCTGATGGTCTTCAGGAGGCATAATTCCGGCGATCCACCCATACCCAGTCCTTGGGTTGGAATGTTGGTGCAGTACACCTACGGGCGTTGGCTTGGTCTGTATACCGTTGTCTCGCTTGCCAAAGGATAAGCGTTGCCACTGCTTGGGCTTTTTGGATCCGCTGAATTAGGGCCCCGGCTGCAGGAAGGGTTAATGGAGTGCTTTCGGGTAAACAGATACGTGGGTGATATACATATGTAACATGGAACGGAGATGTACCAATGGATGCATGTAAGGTGTTATTATAGACGAATTCTGCTAAAGGGAGAAGTTCAAACCAGTCATCTTGTAGATAGTCAATGTAGCAGCGTAAGTATTGTTCTAAGGTCTGGTTGGTTCTTTCGACTTGGCCATTGGCCTGGGGATGATAGGTGGATGTTAGGTTGCCTTTGACCTGGAGGCTGACTAGTAAGGCCTTTCAGAAGCGAGAAGTAAATTGTGTTCCTCTGTCGGTGATGATTTCCTGGGTCCATACAATGTTTTGTAGAAAGAGGAGGGCCGTTTGTCTGGTGGTAGGGAGTTTTGCGCAGGCTATAAAGTGCCCCATCTTAGTGAAGTGATCCACTACCACTAAAATAGTGGTACACCCGTGAGAAGGGGGAAGGTCCACAATAAAGTCCAGTCCCACCCACTACCATGGTCCTTGGGGTTGTGTCATTAGTTGGAGGAGCCCTTGTGGTCGTTGTCTCGGTATTTTGGTACGGGCGCAGGTTTCTCATTTCCCTACGTATTGTATAACGTCTTTCCTGACGTTGGAGGGCCACCAAAAGTGTCGTTGAAGGAGGTGTAAGGTTTGTTTACCCCCAGGATGTCCTGCAAGAGGGGCATCGTGATGCCCCCATAGGATAGCGGTGTGTGCAGCTCGAGGACCTATAATCCTTCCCTGATGATAGTACAGCCATCTCTTCGGGGGTAGAGGCCTCTTTCAACTGTTCTACCGTTGGTATAGTGGCTAAAAAGGAAGTCCACTGTAGCAAGAGGTCTCCGCGGTTTTCAGGGGGATCACCTTCTTCAGTACACCTTGATAAGGCGTCTGCCAATACATTTTGGTGGCCTGGCCGGTATACAATTCGAAAGTTGAAACGTGCAAAGAACAGGGCCCAACGTCCATGGCGTGCATTAGAGATGCAAGCCGTTTGCAGATAGGTCACATTTTGATGATTTGTGAGAACGGTAACCGGATGTTGGGTCCCTTCTAAGTAGTGTCTCCATGTGGTGAATGCCTCTTTAATGGCAAGCAGTTCCTGATCAAAAATAGTATAGTTCTTCTCTGCACTGGAGAGCTGCCGGGAATAGTAGGCACAAGGCATAAGTTGTGAGCCCTTGGTTCCCGTTTGGAGGAGCACTGCCCCTAGGGCCACACTTGAAGCATCGGTTTCGATGGTAAAGGGCTGGTTAAACCTGGGGTATTGCAAAATGGGAGCGAGCGTGAAAGTCTTCTTCAAACATTCGAAGGACGTCTGTTGACACTGGGTCCATTGATATGGAACCCCCTTTTTAAGCAGGCGTGTTAACGGCTCTGTGAGGTGAGCATAGTTCAGGATATATTGGTGATAGTAGTTGATAAACCTCATGAATCACTGTAGGGCTTTTACTGAAGGGGGCAGAACCCAGGCGCCGATAGCACTGACCTTTCCAGGTTCCATCTCAATCCCGTGAAGGGAGATGACAAATCCAAGAAAATTAATCGTCTCCTTGTGGAATGCACATTTCTCGAGTTTGCAAAACAAACGGTTTTGTAGGAGCCATTGTAGGACGGCTCAAACATGCTGCACATGCTCCTCCACCGACAGGGAAAAAAATGAGGCTGTCGTCTAGATAGGCCACTACATATTTGTCCAACATATCTTGGAATACATCGTTAATAAGGTGTTGGAACGTCGCAGGAGCGTTAGCAAGTCCAAACGGCATAACGCGATACTCATAATGTCCATATCGTGTGCGAAAGGCCGTCTTCCACTCATCCCCTTTACGAATACGCAAGTTGTAGGCCCCGCGAAGGTCGAGCTTCATAAAAATGGTGGTGCCTTGAAGACGATCAAGGAGTTCCGGTATCAAGGGCAGAGGACACTGGTTCTTAATTGTGAGGGCATTAAGTCCTCAGTAGTCGATACAGAGTCATAGCCCCCCATCCTTTTTTGGTAAGAAAAACAGTGGGGCACCTGCAGGGGATGAGGAGTGGTGAATAAATCCGTTGCGCAAATTATTGTTGATCTATTGTTTCAATGTCTGTCGTTCTGGCTTGGAAAGGACGTAGAGTCGCCCATAAGGTGGTTCAGCTCCCGGGACGAGATCTATAGGGCAATCATAGGGCCGGTGAGGCGGCAACATTTCAGCTTCTTTTTTGTCAAATACTTCTCTAAGATTTGCATAAGGTGCGGGAATGGTGCTCTCAGTACTGTTCGAGTACCTTCAATGGAGGAACAAACTGCAGTAGAGGAAGGCCCCAAACAAGGGGCATGACACTTTGGCGGTCCAAATCTCACTGTGCCCTGCTGCCAATAAATCACAGGGTTATGTTGACGGAGCCATGGTAATCCGAGAACCACAGGGAACATGGGGGTAGCTACGAGGTCAAATTGCAGTTGTTCCTTATGGTTACCGTACATCATAGTCAATCTTGGTATCTTAAGGGTAATGGGACCAGAGACTAATGGGGACCCATCTATGGAATGGACTGGCTTGGGCGGCACGCAGGGTTGTGTTGGGACTGCACATCTATCCCCACATCCTACATCCATAAAGTTCCCTGAGGCCCCTGAGTCTGTCATGGCCCACACAATGCGGCTATGCTGTGGTCTTATGTGCAACAAGACAGGTATCCGGAGATGAGCCCTCGGTGGAGTCAGGGGACCCTTTACGGGCAGCGTCCCCGGCAGGGGTTGTAATGTGTCCTCCAGGATCCCCCCTAAAGTTCCTGAGGTATGGCTTTTCCCTGCCCCGGCTGTGTCCCTGTTAGGACCGGGCAGTTCCAGGCAAAATGGGAGGGGTCCCCACAATAATAGCACTGGCGGAGGACCCGGCGATTCTCATGTTCCACCGGGGTTAATGGTCCTCGGGCAGCACCCACTTGCATAGGTTCCACCCCTTCTCCTTTTGGAGGCACTACCATATTAACAAGGACCAGGGTAAGTCTAGGTAGCACACTCCGAAAGGTATCCTGCCATCGTTCCCTTTTTCACTCAGCTAGACGCTGATTGATTTGCACCGTGAGATTTACCAAGGCTCCCCACGTCTCAGGCAGGATGATCAAGGCTAATTGATCTATTAACTCGTCATTTAACCTTTTCCGAAATAACACATGCAAAACATGATCAGACCAGTTAAGTTCTACTGCCAATTGCTGGAACTTGGTGACATAATCAATGATGGATCCCTTACCTTGCTTCAATTCCAAAATTGCAGTTTCTGCTTCTTGGACCCGGTGAGGGTCATTGAATAAGAAGGCAAGTTCCCGAGTAAAGCTGGCGTAGTCCTTCAAAAGGGGGCTACCCTTTGTAAGCAAGGGGATAGCCCACTCCAGGGCCATCCCTTTAATAGCCCAATAACAAATGCCACCTTTCTTTCATCCGTATTGTACATAAGGGGTGCAATAGAGAAGGTTAAATTACAAAGAGCAATAAACCCTGCATACCGGTGGTGATTCCCTGTGATCTTGGCTATGCTGGGCCCCTTGGGTTCTCGGGGTTCCCTTGCAGTGGCTCCCTGTTGTTCAGGAGCAACAGGGGCGGCTCCGGGCAGGGGTTGGGGACCCATAGGCGGGGATGCAGCCCCAGCACCAGGGGCTTGCTGTTGCTCCTTTATATCTTTTACTTCCATAGCAAGGGCCCGAACAGCGTGGGTAAGTTCTTGCACATCCACCATTAGTTGCTCCATAACAAATGTTAATGATAATGCTGGTGAAACTGTGGGGTCAAGGGCACCCCACAATGGAGGAAGGGAAGGCGAGGTGAAGGGAGACTGCCACAACCCATGCTCTCAGGGGCTTTGGTCGCAAGGCAGTGCCTGGAAGGCAACCCTCAGAATCTTATATGGCCTTTGGAATCGTACAGATCCCCAGCCTAGATCATCACGGGGTGTCTGGAATAGTGCACACCTTAGACTGCTCCCCTTAATCCAAGCACTCAGGGGTTCCAGGCAGGGAAGGATAAGGGGAGGAACAATGTGGGGCACAGGGAGTGGGAAGCCCAGGGAAAAGGTAGAGGGAATGGATAGGGCTCTCGCTCCACGGGCCCAGGGAAACCAACAGTGAACCAATGGGGGAAACGTCCGTACCTGAATCAGTCTAGCCACACAGCTCACTCTCACACCTGTCACACAACCAATCACTCACACACGCTCACACCAAAGAGGGAAGATACAAAAAGGACAGAGTCAAAGTCTAAACGAACAGGGGGCCGATCTCCCAGGCAGAGCACTGTTCACCAGCCCTGAGCGTTCTCCTATGCACTACTTAAGTACCTTAGTGGGGGGGGTGGAGGCGGAGCTGCAGATGATCTGACCACCACGGCCCCATTGCGGGGAGCCCGCTGCAAAGGGAGCCTGTGGAATCCCGCTTCCGGGAGCTGCACCTGTTTCAGGGGGTGGGGCTGGTGTGCCGGGCGCGTTGTCAGCGCGACTCTGTTCCGTTTCCTGGTGGCGGTAAGTGCGGCATTGGGGGGAGTGTGCCCTGCGGGAGGTTTGGGGCTTTGGGGATGCGCCTAGCATGCCCACGTGGCTGAAGCCTGACAAGTAGGATTTGTGTTTGTTTGTGGCTCCCCCTTCCTTGCGAGCACTGCACACATCTCATTCACTGTGATGAGCCGGGTTGCCTTCAGTGTCACACGACCCTGAGGGAACTGCCTACCCTGTGGCCTTGCCTGAGAGGAGTGTCCCCTGCCAAATTTGGGGTTCGTGCCCTCTTCCTTCCCCCTCTTCTTTCCCGTTCCCTTTCCTATTCCTACCCCATACCTGTGTAACAGGGGTTTACTCACTGTCCAGGAGTGTCCTGACCCCCCCCCCCCACTGTGCTCTGGTCCACATCGGACCCCTTCCAGGATTTGTGTATGAAAAGGCTGGGGGGTGGGGAGGGGGGAGCTTGAGCATGCACAGATCTGCTTGGACCTGGCTGCCCTTTCTAAAGATGGCCCCCGTAGGGCTGAGCAGCTCTTCTGTGCATGCTCAGCCCTGTGGGCACCATTTTTAAAAAGGGCTGAGCATGCACATAAGAGTTGCTCAGCGCCATGGGTGCCATCTTTGAAAAGAACAGCCAGGGCTGAGCAGCTCTGTACATGCTCAAGGTTTACCACCACCACCACCCCTTTTCAAGCTACACAGATGGGAAGAAGCCTGGAGCGGAGCACAACGGGAGGGTTGGGACACCCCCCCGACAGTGAGTAAATTCTTACCTGACCCCTGCTAGGCCCCAAACCAGGCCCCACCCACCCCACCCCACCTGAACTTTCTCTTCCCCCTAGGCAGGGAGGCCAGGTGAGGGCCTGAGGTGCCATGGGGGCTTGTCTTTGCTCCCTGCTCACCTCCAGCCCCTGTGCCCGCCCCCCCGCCTGCAATCCCATCCCCTCGATTAATTCGCGAGAACTCAAGGAGGTGGTCGAGGACACCCGAGTTCTTGGCCCCCGCCCCTTGATTCTCACTATTGCGAGGGGAAAAATTATCCTCATGTCATCCCTAGAAAACTCCTTCCCGACCCCAAATATGGTGATTAGTTAGAACCTGAGCATGCACGCAGGCCCCACCAGCAAGGCACCTGATATACAATATAGTACCCAGGCTTCAGAATGCCCCACCAGACCCACCTCCAGTTGCAGACAACTTTGATGCTACAGGAAGGGGGGAAAAAACCCAATATGTATTGCTAGTGAGGGGGATCACTTTGTCCTGTAGCATCAAAGAATAAAAACTCCTCATAAATACATGACATAAATTTATCCAACTCCATTTTGAATCTATTATGATTCTTTGCTCTTACATCAGGCGCAGCTCCCCCCTCAGGAAATTTGGGGCACTGCCCCCCATGCGCGCCCTGTGGGACCCCCACCGCACCGTCAAAAAAAACACAACCCCCCCCGCCGCTTCTGACAGCCGCAGCAGCCTCTGACTGGCTTCAGAGGCTGCTGCGTCTGTCAGACTTTATCTCCCTTCTGGGACCCACTCTCAGAGCCACTCTGAGAGTGGGTCCCAGAAGGGACAAAAAGGCTGAGCTGGCTCAGCTGCCCAAACCGTGTTTCCTATTGAAAATGCAATTTGGGCGGCTGAGCCCCTCAGTTCACAGCACACATAGGGCGTGTTATGGAGGGAGGGGGTAGCCTTTCCATTGTGCCTAATGGGCGCAATGGAACTTTTCGCCTGGACGCTTGTTACAAACGCCCAGGCGAGAAGCTTTGTGCCGGGCGGCTGAGGCAGGGACTAGCGTGCATGCATGCTCCTCCCTGCCTTGTGGATCACTCAGGGACATGGCTGGAGGCACGCTCTCAACAGCGCGCCTCCAGTCAGCCTGCTTCCTGGACCTTGCGCTGCCACTCTCCCCCCCAATCTGCTGCTCAAAGCGGCCGGGGGGTGGGGGAGAGGCAAGGCAGGACTTTTTGTTTGTTTGTTTTAAATTGCCCGTGCGTCCTGGCTCTGGAGGAGCAGGACGTGTGGGCAATTTCAAGCAAGGAAAGTCCCCCCCACCCCACCTCTGCCTGCAGCTTGGGCCGCCAGGGACCGCCAGAGCAGCAGCTAGGTAAGTGATCCCTCCCCCCACCCTGCTCCCACCTCCCAAGGGTTCCCCCACCCTTCCCCCACCCCTGAGGGTCCTCCCACCCCCAAGGGTCCCCCCACCCCTTGAGGGTCCCCCCACGCTGCTCCCACCCCCCGAGGGTGGGACCTTTAGCTGTGTGTTCACATTAATGCTGAAATGGGGTGCTTTTGAGATCCTGAGATCTTCCTGCGAGTCTGGCAAGCTTTAGCTGTGTGTTCACAATGCTGGAAATGGGGTGCTTTTGAGATCCCAAGATGTACCTGTGAGTCTGGCGAGCTTTAGCTGTGTGTTCACAATGCTGGAAATGGGGTGCTTTTGAGATCCCGAGATGTACCTGTGAGTCTGGCGAGCTTTAGCTGTGTGTTCACAATGCTGGAAATGGGGTGCTTTTGAGATCCCGAGATGTACCTGTGAGTCTGGCGAGCTTTAGCTGTGTGTTCACAATGCTGGAAATGGGGTGCTTTTGAGATCCCGAGATGTACCTGTGAGTCTGGCGAGCTTTAGCTGTGTGTTCACAATGCTGGAAATGGGGTGCTTTTGAGATCCCGAGATGTACCTGTGAGTCTGGCGAGCTTTAGCTGTGTGTTCACAATGCTGGAAATGGGGTGCTTTTGAGATCCCGAGATGTACCTGTGAGTCTGGCGAGCTTTAGCTGTGTGTTCACAATGCTGGAAATGGGGTGCTTTTGAGATCCCGAGATGTACCTGTGAGTCTGGCGAGCTTTAGCTGTGTGTTCACAATGCTGGAAATGGGGTGCTTTTGAGATCCCGAGATGTACCTGTGAGTCTGGCGAGCTTTAGCTGTGTGTTCACAATGCTGGAAATGGGGTGCTTTTGAGATCCCGAGATGTACCTGTGAGTCTGGCGAGCTTTAGCTGTGTGTTCACAATGCTGGAAATGGGGTGCTTTTGAGATCCCGAGATGTACCTGTGAGTCTGGCGAGCTTTAGCTGTGTGTTCACAATGCTGGAAATGGGGTGCTTTTGAGATCCCGAGATGTACCTGTGAGTCTGGCGAGCTTTAGCTGTGTGTTCACAATGCTGGAAATGGGGTGCTTTTGAGATCCCGAGATGTACCTGTGAGTCTGGCGAGCTTTAGCTGTGTGTTCACAATGCTGGAAATGGGGTGCTTTTGAGATCCCGAGATGTACCTGTGAGTCTGGCGAGCTTTAGCTGTGTGTTCACAATGCTGGAAATGGGGTGCTTTTGAGATCCCGAGATGTACCTGTGAGTCTGGCGAGCTTTAGCTGTGTGTTCACAATGCTGGAAATGGGGTGCTTTTGAGATCCCGAGATGTACCTGTGAGTCTGGCGAGCTTTAGCTGTGTGTTCACAATGCTGGAAATGGGGTGCTTTTGAGATCCCGAGATGTACCTGTGAGTCTGGCGAGCTTTAGCTGTGTGTTCACAATGCTGGAAATGGGGTGCTTTTGAGATCCCGAGATGTACCTGTGAGTCTGGCGAGCTTTAGCTGTGTGTTCACAATGCTGGAAATGGGGTGCTTTTCAGATCCCGAGATGTACCTGTGAGTCTGGTGAGCTTTAGTTGTGTGTTCACATTAATGCTGGGAATGGGGTGCTTTTGAGATCCCGAGATGTAACTGTGAGTCTGGTGATTCATTGGCCTTGAAATTCCCCCCCAACACACACACACACACACACACGCAGCAGAGGGCAAAAATACGGGATTGGGGTCCTTCCAACATACATGCAGCAAGTCCCTTCTTTCTGAAGCAGCAGTCTTAACCTCTGCTGTGTGTGTGTGTCTTTGCTAAAACTGCTTGTAAGTGAGGTTTAAGGTTGTATGCCTGCTTTTAAACCTGCCTAACCTAACTCAAATTGCTTGATTAAGTAATGTAATGTCCATCCAACATTAACCCTTGGAACTCCTTGCTGCTGGGTTATGCCGCCTACCATTGCCTTGGCTCCACCTACCATTGCCCTGGCTCTGCCCACCGGCCTTACTGCCCCTCCAACTTCTACACCCACCAGCCACCCCTATCCTACAACTATCCCTGGAAGCTTATTCTAGTATTTCACTGCTCTGATTGTTAAAAACCGTCTTCTAGTTTCCAGTCTAAACTTATTAATAACCAGCTTGTATCCATTAGTTCTTGTATTCACCGTTCCTTTTAGTTTGAAGAAATCTTCCCTTTCTATTGCATTAACTCCCCTGATATACTTATTCCATAATTGAAAAACCTCCGCTTTACAAGAAATGTTAAGGCTCTAAATCATTTTATTTATTTATTTATTTTATAGATTTATACCGCGCCCCTCCTGCAAAAGTAGCCCGTGGCGGCTTCCAACAATAAATCATGCAAAATGCATGGAAACTGCAAGTTAAGACTCCCCTTAACTTCTGTGCCATGTTAGCAGTAAAGAGATTGTAGTTTCGCATACTGTGCTCACTTACAACTTAGGCTCAATGCACCCACACTTTGCCTTGGTCTTTCAGCCCCAATCTTCTTCCTCTGAGGTTGGGGGCAACACTGAAGCTGGGGACAGGAGGGTGCAACAGAATCTGAACCTGTCCAGTAACAAGGGGTGGGGCAGAACTGGATTTAGGAGACATCTGTCTCTGTCAAGTTCAGGAAGTGGAGGGCAGGAAGAGAGCATCAATGGACAGGGATAACAGGGTCATGGGCCAAATTCTTATTATGCCCAGAAACTGGTGGTGGTGTGTGTTTTTTTGCATTGCCACAATTTCTGGTGTCTCTTGTGGAATCGGTCATTACCCATAGTGACAGTGTAAAAATGTTAAGAAGCTGCAGCAGGAGCTGTGTGTGGGGTCTTTAAATTCTGGCTCAGGCTTGACCCTGTTGCCCGAGACGAATCTGGGCCAGACACCACAACTGCCATCTAGGAGGGAGCTCTGCCCAAGCCCCTGAGGGACCAATCCTGGTGAATACGGCCCCTGGAAGCGGATATTTGTGGGAAGGGAAATTGGGAATGGGAACTGGCTGTGACTCTGGGACAAATTTCAGTAGATAGAGGCCTGTGGGCTTTGGGAATCAGGCAAGGGAGTTGACCTGGAAGCTGGGAATTGGTTGTGGGGGTTCTACTAGCTGGAAATTGGGGTGGGGTGGGGCTTCGGATTCTGAGTTTTGGTGAGGAAGGCAGGAACTGTAACATTTCGAGAGTTGTCTGGAATTATGGAGGAAAGCAGGAGGCTTTCTTCTTTTTTAAAAATAAAGAAAGAAAAGGAATCCCTGTACTTGGGCTTGTCACATTTTTCTTTTTCTCCTACTGTCTATGTTTTGGTTTTAAATTCTTTTGCTACCTTGTTTTTCTTTTTTGCTGCGTGTATTTTAGGGTTGTTTTTGTAAAAAAATAATAATTGCTGTATGTAATTAGTTTATCCTTTTCACTTTTTATGCATCTTGTAAGCATAGTGCAAATAATGTAAAAAAAGAAAATGTACAGTTCAACTTATCTGTTTCCTGTGTGGTGGCTAGTGTTTTTATGTTAAAAAAATCTGTTGGCAGTGCAAGCTGTAAAACATATTTGCATAATATGAAACTTGCATAATTTTGCAAATTAGAGTGACCATGCAAAAAAGTAACAGTGAACTTGCAAAATTTGGCTTTCCTGGATGCCAAATCCAGGATTTCTGATGCGGTAAACACAGATCTGGTTATGCCTCTAGGAAAAGGGACTCTAGGATAATTGCAATATAGAAAGAGGGTTCATGGTTTGGTATTTATTTATAATAAATTTATTTATAATAAAATTTGTATGCCGTCCCCTCCTGCAAAAAGCATCTCAGGGCAGCTAACAACATATTAAAACAATTTAAAACAGCAATAATATGATTTAAAACACTATTAAAACACAATATAAAAACAACATACCCCCCACCCCACCCCACCCCACCCCCTCTCCCTCAGGAAAAGCATGGCAGAACAGCCAGGTCTTACATTGTCTACGGAAAGAGGGGAGGTCGGTAATCAGGCGGACCTCCAACGGGAGGGAGTTCCACAACCGCGGTGCGACCACAGAGAATGCCCTCCTCAAGGTCAACATCCGAGAAACCCAGGGGACCTTGAGGAGGGTGCCTCCGGCCAATCGCAGAGGCCAATCCAGGACCTGGAGGATGAGGCGGTCTCGCAGGTAGGTGGGGCCCAGGCCTTTAAGGGATTTAAAGGTCAACACCAACACCTTGAATTGGGCCTGGAGGACTATAGGCAGCCAGTGCAGAGAGCGAAGCACTGGTGTAATATGCTCACGTTGGCCTGTCCCCGTTAGGAGACAAGCTGTCGCATTCTGCACCAGCTGCAGCCTCCGAACCAGCACCAAGGGTAGCCCCACGTAGAGTGTGTTACAGTAGTCCAATCTTGAGGTAATAAAAGCATGGATGATCGTGGCTAGGTCGGAGTCCGAGACATATGGCTGAAGCCGACGCACCAGATGTAATTGGCAAAATGTCCCTTTCACCACAGCCACCACCTGGGCATCCAGGCGGACCTGCGGGTCCAGGAGCTCCCCCACACTCCAAAACTGAGATACCAGGGCAGGATGGATCCCATCAATGATGGGGGCCACCACTCCCCCAGCCTTCCCCACGACCATCACCTCCGTCTTGTCGGGATTTAACTTCAGACGCCTCGCCCTCATTCAATCCCCCACAGCTGCCAAGCACCAGGTAAGCACCGAGACTGAGTCAGATGAAAATGAGAGACAAAGCTGGGTGTCATCAGCATACTGACACCGTACGCCAAACTTCCTAACAACCTCCCCCAAAGGCTGCATGTACACATTGAACAAGAGAGGGGACAAGATGGAACCCTGCGAGACTCCACATGTGAGGCCCTGGGGAGAAGATGAAAAATCATCCAGAACCACACGCTGGACTGTCCCAGCCAGGAAGGAGCGGAACCACTCAAGAACGGTCCCGCCAATCCCTGCCCGGTCTCACAGCCAAGTCACCAACAACTCATGATCAACAGTATCAAATGCAGNCCCGGTCTCACAGCCAAGTCACCAACAACTCATGGTCAATGGTATCAAATGCAGCCAAGAGATCTAATAGGATCAACAGGGTTGAATGACCCCGGTTCAACTCATGGAAGAGGTCATCGACCAAGGCCACAAGTGCAGTCTCCGTGCTATATCCAGGGTGAAAACCTGACTGCAAGGGATCGAGAAAGTTAATCCAGTTCAGATGCTCCTGCAACTGCTGAGCCACCACCCATGCAATAATCTTCCCTAAAAAGGGAAGGTTAGAGACCAGCCGATAGCTGGCCAGGACGCCAATGTCCAATGATGGTTTCTTGAGCAGGGGCCGCACCAGCGCCTCCTTAAGGCAGTCTGGCACCCTGACCTCCCCCAGGGA
This sequence comes from Sphenodon punctatus, assembly GCA_003113815.1. Classification (NCBI taxonomy): domain Eukaryota; kingdom Metazoa; phylum Chordata; class Lepidosauria; order Sphenodontia; family Sphenodontidae; genus Sphenodon; species Sphenodon punctatus. The sequence continues at coordinate 2,806,496 of QEPC01001500.1, forward strand.
GGCATTGACAATCCCCTCCAGCAACAGCCCTATTGTCTCCCAGCTGGCCTTGACCAGCCAGGATGGGCATGGGTGTAATTCACAATAAGTGGTTCGGACAGACCTCAGGGCATCCCCCGCATCTGAGGGCAAAACATTCTGAAATTCATCCCACAAAACAGGACAAGGTGGGGCTTCTACTGCCTCTGGTTCACCCACTGCTAAAAGTGTCACATCAAAATTGTGGTGGATCTGAATGATATAGACTAATGACTCCTGCCTTGTGCCATCCTGGAATGTCAGCACTTGTCATTGGTGTCTTTTTGCTCTTCCTCTCCCGAAGGGAAGCTTGCTAGCCTATGCGTATGGTGTGGGTTTTATATTATCAGCGCAACCTGAGCTTAAGGAGCTCTGTACTGGGATTTACTGTCTCCCAGAGATGCTGTGGACCAAGGGGGCTCTAGGGGGCAAAACTGATGTCTGTTTAGACTAGCAAAGGCACACACTGGGCACTTAGAACTGAAGGTGGGGAGCCTTAGAAGAGGCTTGTTCTGCACTCTGGAACTGGCCTTTAGGAAACTATTATCAGCAAAAAAAAGGGCTGTATCCTTGCTGTAGGCAGTTCCTGAGGAGTGGTGTTGACAACTATTATCCTCCTCCTGGGGTGCTAGGTAGCCCTTCAGATCTGTGGGGCTGCAGTCACTGAGCGTCTTGACGATGAGACCTCTTTGCATTGCAAGTAGACATGCTAGAGATACATGGATCTCCCTGCACACTTCCCTCTTGAACTTCAAATCCCACCAAAGCCTACCTTTTCTACCAAGCTTTCACCAGCTCTGTATCCCTACATATTGCTCGTTAATGCTCCTTCTAATGGTCTATCCTTCGGGGTCCCCTTTCCCCCTGTAACTATGTTAAGAATACGCACCTGTGATTTCTCAACTTCATGAATGTGTCCCATCTTTCTCTGTGTTTCCCTCTCCTTTGTCTTCTCTCCCTTGTTCATCCTAGATTGTAAGCCCCTTGGACAGGGACCTGTCTTTAATTCATGATTGTTCGATGCCAAACGCATTGCTGGTGTAATAATAACACCACCACCAATAATAATAAATAAGTGGTCCACAGAACCAGCTGAGGCTACAGCAAAGCAGCCATGGGAGGAGTGTGCCTGGACCCAGGGGTGATACACACATGCTGGCTTTTACAGATATCCCCCCAGGATTAGGCCATGGCACCAGTGGAGACTGATGTTGCCTGCCTTGCACTTACACACAGCCAGTCTGCAGTGAACATGCAGTGGGCCTGGCTAGTTCTGGTGGGTTCCCACCATAGGACCTAGCACTATGAAGCTCTTCCAGTTTGAGGTTGGGCAGGGGATTGTTGGTCCCCTACTCTGTGCAGACTGACCTCTGATGGAGGTGACCTCCTTAGGGACAGCTGGAACACAGTGACAGAGCAGCCTGGGGGTGGGGGAGAACTGCTGCCATTAATACCCAGGCCATTCCCTGTTTCATGGACAGAGAACTTTAACCCCAGAGCCTTCAGTGCAGCAACTTCCGTCAGGATGACAGGTGCTCTAAAATATTCAAGAGCTATTGGTGCCTTTGCGCACAGAATTGCCACAAAGCAGGGCACATGAGGGGTCCAGCAATGGCTTTGGAGTTGAGGGGGCTAATACAGACACTAGCCTGTAGGTGGGCTTGCAGACCTCAACAGCAAGAGCTGGCCTGGCCTTGTGTGCTTGTTGATTCTGCAGCAGCGGAGTGAGCTGGTGCTCCTGACAAGTACTTTGCTACCCTCTGCAATTTAATGAGCATGCTGGCTCCAGTTGACTGCTGCTTCCTCTTTGTCAGCAGGTTTTTATGATGTTTCTGGATCTTGCTATTTCAGCCTTTGATCCAAGAATTACGGCTCCAATTAACTACAAGGAAATGAGACTCCCACCTGGCCCTGCTGTGGGATCCTCCTCACAATTCCACCACTTGCTTCTTTGGCAGAGGGGGATGATAATGACTGCTCCTTTCTCCAGCAGGAGTGCATGAAGGCATTGCACTTGCTGGCTCAGGCTGTCACTCTGCTTCTCTGGTGCCTTCTCCCAGCCATCAGGGACAGGCTATTATTGTATTAATGATTCCTTCAGAGGGGCTTCCTGTCCATGTGTTCCACAACAGCTGGGCAGTAGCTACATGTGTAATACAGAAGCAGCCTCTGATAGTGTGAGCTAGGGAGTGGGGTATAAGCACTCAGGACACCTGGGTTCTATCACGGCTTGTGTGAGCTTGGGCAAGGCACTTCCCCCTCCCCACTCTCCATTTTCTCTCCCAGCCATTTTCTGTTGCATGTGTTTAGACCAGTGGGTGCACAGCTTTATTTATAATAATAATTCACTAAAACAAAAAACTTAACAGTTTAAAAAGACACTTAAATGTACAAGAGTTTTCTTAAAATACACACAAAAACAAAATTCAGTACAATTACAATTCAAAACACCTTCCACT
>QEPC01001500.1:2817806-2829181 GCA_003113815.1 Sphenodon punctatus
TAGAGGTGTGGGGCTAGAGGTGTGCAGTGTGGGGCTAGAGGTGTGGGGGGAACTAGCTATAGGGGTGGGAACGACTTAGGGTGGGTGAAAACAAACTAGTTACTGGGGCAGAAACTAGTCTACCTAGGGGTGCGGGTGAAGGGTGTGGGGCTAGAGGTGTGGGGGAAGGGTGCGGGGCTAGAGGTGTGTGGTGGGGACTAGAGGTGTGGGGCTAGAGGTGTGCAGATAGAGGTGTGCGGTGTGGGACTGAGGTGTGGGGGAAGGGTGCGAGGCTAGAGGTGTGTGGTGGGGACTAGAGGTGTGGGGCTAGAGGTGTCTGGATTAGTTTGGTGTGGAGTGAAGGGGTGTCGCTTACCCGACCGGCTACTTGTCCGACATGTCGCCAACAGTCAGTCACCAAAAGGCTCTTTGGTGGCTTGGGTTTTAAAAAGAAAAGAATTTGTTATATTAATAAGTAACTGACATGTGGACTTTACAATGCACTACACAGCACACACACACCAAGAAGCAAACACAGAAGACAGTGGCGTGGAGTTCCACAGGTTAATGGGGCAGTTCTGACCTACTGGGACAACCCGCCACCCCCAAAACCATCTAGCTTTGGGGGGGCACCCACACCAGGGCATGACCCAACAAGAAGCACCCAAGGCAGTACCAGAGCACCCCCTGAAACAACAATACAATCTCTTTTTAAAAAACCTGCACCAGGACATGACCCCATCTAGCCTTGGGGCACCCCGCACCCACCCACACCAGGACATGACCCCGGCGACAAGCAAGCGAATCACACCACTGCAGGACAGTGGCATGGAGTTCCCCAGGTTAACGGGGCAGTTCTGGCCTACTGGGACACCCCCCACCCCCCAAAACCATCTAGCCTTGGGGGGGGCACCCACACCAGGGCATGACCTGACAAGAAGCACCCAAGGCAGTACCAAAGCACCCCCTGAAACAACAATACAATCTCTTTTTTTAAAAACGGTACCTCAAGAAGATGTCATGAACTCCAGCCAAAACTCTCAGGGCACCCCCAATTCCCCACAAACACACATTGCATAACATAACCAATTCAAGCAAACATTACACTGTCTCAAATACACAGGCAGCATAGGTCACAACTAAAATGCATGGAAAATTCTGGAAAACCCAATTGAATTATGTGTAATCCTAAATAGCACACTATAAATGCTGTATGCACAGTTCAGGAGAGGACAGGCAGCACCCACCATGTGGGAAAAGGTTCCTCACCTCTGATATAGCACTTTCAGTATCCTTCCTACAAGCTGAAAGCTCCCAGACCAGTGAACAAGGAAACACATGGAAAAATCCTTATGATTCTAAATTCCAAGTAGAGTGGGGAGCAAATAAAACCACTTTTTAAATTGTGCAAGATTGTTATTATGGCAATAGTAAAAATAAATGCTTGTATGTACAGTGCACACTGGTCAGAGATAACTCTTGCCAAGAAAACACCCTCCTTGGTATTGCTACGTGGGACTTGTTACTAATAATGCAGGATTCCGATGGCATAATGTCAGGACTCTTTTGCCATCTTGTCTCAAGTCATTTTCCTCAAACACAATCTAAACCGCAACAAAAGAAACACACACAGAACAAACTAGCCAAGAACTCAACTAGCAAACTCTCCTTATCCTTCCAGATCCTTTGCCTCACCAGCCTTTTTCATAAGCTGGAAATGATGTAAAGCCCCATAAAAAATACTGAAAGACTGCAAAATGATGCATGTATTAATAGCAAGCACTTTTTGAAGTTTCCTCACTGCTGCGAACAGCCAAGTAGAAGCTTTTGGGGAGGCTTTTAGATTGTCTTGTCTTGTTGCAAGAAAAAAACAAAACCAAATTGGCTACTTTGCACAATGCAGCAATGGTCCAGTTCACAAGATAGAAGATGCATCCCTTTCCCTCTTGCAAATGTCTGGGCCAAATAAGAAGCAAGGAAAATTTTCAACCCCATTCTTATAAAAGGTTCAAAGTGCAAGAACTCCCCAAGCTGGCTACTTTGCACAATGCAGAAGCAATAATCCAACTCACAAGATGGAGGATGCACCCCTTTTCCTCTTGCCAATGCCTCCCTGGGCCAAAGGAAGACTTTCAACCTCATTCTTGTAAGACAAGGTTCGAAATGCAAGGGAAAAAAAAATCAAAATTGGCTACTTTGCACAACTCAGCAGCAGTGGTCCAGAGGATGCACCCCTTTCCTTCTTCCCAATGCTTCCCTGGGCCAAATCAGAAACAAAGGTAAACTTTCACAAATCCACCCCAAAATGCAAGAAAAAACTCACCAACAACCACCACCTTTCCTTCAGCAACTCACCAACCAACCAAGTTCAGAGGTCCGGAGGAGATCCTTGCAGTGGTAACCAAACACTAAAGCACAGAAGTTCAGTCGCCTAGGCTAACTGCAAATGAGGGAAGATACCTCCCCCAGCTGCTCAGCCCAGCGCCCCACTGGGCATCTACATGTTCCCCCAGCCTAGTCTAGCCCGCAATCCTGCCCTGCCTGAGGCCCCCTTGGGGGGAGGGAGAAGGCCCCCCCTCCTCCCTCCCTGAGTCCCCCATCTCCTCCCTCCCTGCTATTTCAAATGGTGCGCTAGTGTGACACCGCAGCCAGGCCAGCATTGAGTGCGTCTGTGCATGTGTAAAATGGCACCCATGGACATGCACAGAAGCACACAGTACTCCAGTGCTTCTGCGCATGTCCCCAGGTTACATTTTCTGCATGCACAGAAGCACTTAATGATGGCTGTATTGTACACTTCTGTGCAAGCATAAAATGATGCTTGGGGACATGCGCAGAATGAGCACTTGAATACAGTGGATTCTTCTGCGCATGCGCTTAGATCAGGATTATTGGCAGTGGTGGTGGTGGCATTTTTGGTGAGGCGGGCTCAAGCGCTCACTGAACTCTGAAGCAAGAGTCTGCAGGGGGCAGTGAGAGCAGGGGGGGCACTTCCCCCAGCATCTCAGGACAACAACCACTCCTGCCCCCTCACATGCAAATGCATGGTATGGGGACTCCCCACCCTGCATTTAAAGGGCATCCTCCCCCACTTCCCTTCCAACTTCCAGCCCTGAAAGCAGCTTCTCGCTATGTGATACTGGCATTCTCCATGCCCCCGTATGCCTCCATCCTCACATGCAAGTGCATAGTCAGAGGACTCCCCACTCCCATGTGACCTGGGTGGCACAGGGACACCTGCCATTGATGGAATCAAGTCTCCTTTGGTCACCTTGGGCTGGGGCTGGCTGCTGCTGCTCTTCAGTTGCTGCTGCATATTCACAGTTCAGCTGTGGCCCTGGCACCATTCCATTGTGGTCCCTTTAAATCTCCTGCCGCGGTCGAGGTGTTGTGTTGTTGCTCAGCAACCATATTCTGCGCGCTCACCCTCCTTCTGGGTGGGGCTATGTGGCCACGGGTTGCATCTGGCCAAACTGACATGATGGCATGCCTTACTATGCTTTGCCCCAACCGCAGCAGTGCTTACTCCAGGCTGTTCCTCCATGATTTTCCAATCTCACAACCTGTGGTTGCTGCTGCCATGGCCCGAAGTAGCAACAGAGTAAAGCATGGTGAACAGCTGACTGCTGGCGAACATACATGACAGTGGGTCTGGCTCCGTGGGGAAGTAAAGTGTGGCAAAGTGTATCATCATCACGTTTGAAGATACCCAGAGTTAAGAAAATGTGGCAAATTTAATTATAGGCTCTCTCCTTCTGTTGGTGAATTCATCTGCTAGGGCAGTTTGGAGATGAGGAATCATGCTTCAGTGCAGGGGCTTGAACTAGCTGATACCTCAAGTCCCTTCCAGCCCTAGTATAGGATTCTATGAGAACAAGCCTTAACTGAGTCACTAGAAAAGAACGTTGTATTAATTTAATTTAATTTAAATAGCTGTTGTTTTGGCAGGATTACCAGTGTGGATGCATACCCAGGTTCTGGCACAACCATGCTAGGAGTCCTGGATTCTGTTCCTCACTGTGCCCTAGTGGCAATTCTATAGAAAATACAGCAATACCTTCTAACGTCTTCCCTGAGAGAGCAGAGGCTTGGTTGAGAGGAAAAGCATATGGTATGGAGGAGATGCAGCCCACAGAAGTGAGGCAAGGTCAGAGCCTTCTGCTCTCCAGCTTGGCAAACAATCCCCCTGGCTATGGGAGACCCTGGGTATTTTCAGATGTGATGGGGCGGCATTTGTCCCATCATGGAAACAACCCTTAGATTCCCTGCCGGGATCACTCCAGCACATCCAACAGACGTGCCGGCTGATCCCAGCGGGGAATCAGGGAGGGGGCGGGGGCCACGTGGTGCAACACGTGACCGCACGGTCCTGCCCCCCACGGTCCCCCGCCGGCCGCCCTCTTGGGAGATGGGCAGGCGCCGTGGCCAATGCGGCCGCAGCGCCCGCCCAATTTGACCACGGCCCAGAATCCCACCAGGGATTCTGGGCCATGGTCACCGGCCAGACATTACGTTTTGTTGGTTCCCGTCAGGGACCTCTTTGACCACGTTTTCGGGGATTGTCCGGTGGGGAGCCCCGGAAGCGTGGTTGAAATTGACCCCATGTGGGAATCGACTGTGGTGAACATCTGGCGGTCGCCTAACAGACGTTCAGGGTGCTTTGGCCCCATGTGGGTATTGACCGTGGTTCACTGTGATCTCGTCACGTCTGAAAATACCCCCTGGTGGCCTGTCAAATGGGTCCAAATACAGGACACTTGGAAGATGTGAACTGGGCTGTTGTGCTACTGCCTGAGACCAAAGGGATGGCATCTCCCACATTCTTCCTTGTCAGATGCTGGAGCCAGTGTCCTCAACAAATTTCATTATGAGCAATGGCCGGTCTGTTCTGCTTGCAGATTATGCAACTTGGAGGGCAGGCACTCCTGCGAGCCTCAGTTTGGCATGGGACCATCAGGCAGCTGAGTAGAACCTGGCACTCTGGGGCTTTTGCAGCCACCATGCTTCGCAGTTTGTTTGCTCTTTTATTTAAAAGCACATAAATACATAATCATGTACCTTTAAAAATTGCTATTTTCTCTGTCGCTGCCATCTCCCTTGGAAGCAGAGTGAATGCAAGCAGGCAGCTTTTAAACACACATAATTAGGCACAAAGAGGGGACCCAGCATATTATTTACCTGTTTATCCGAGTGTGATAAAGGGACTGCCAGCCCATTACCTAATCATTATTTATGTTTCTTTGGAGCCTCGCAGATCACAAAGAGCTTTGCAGCTGACACGGAATCCTCTGCTTAACACCGCCGGGAAAAAAAGTGGAGCACAGTGGCATGGTAGATGCGCAGCAATTTAGGCTGGGTGCAAGTGGAAAAAACTAGAGCTGGCACAGGAAGTGTTCTGTGTGTTTTGAGGCATGGTCATTAGTTGTCAGTTGAGTAACAACAGTTCAAGGTGAAGAGGGCACTCCCATTCTGCTTCCTCCCTATCAACATGGGAGAAGAGCAATAGAGGGTGTATGTCCTGCCGAGTTATGGTTCTGTCAGGGCTTAATTAATTGGGAGGCTCTGGCAATTAAATTCAAGGGGGTCAGAGCCCTTGAAAATGTTCCCAGTTGGGAGTGTGTACCCCTAAATGTAAAAGACCAGGAAAAGGTCAATATTGGCCAGTTCAGGGTTGGAAAGAGAGCCAGAAAAACCCTAGATGGTTTATTTGGCTTTCACCAATTACATTCCTGTGCCACCCCCTGTTCCAATCATCATACAGATTAACTCACAATGTAAGAACATAAGTAGTGCCATATGGGTCCATCAAGCTCAGCATCCTTTCTCTGACAGTGGCCAATCTTGGTTTCTTGGAAGAAGTACCCAACAGGTCCCAATGAGCAATCCATTCCCTGTTTACTCCCAGCTCCTGACAGTAAGGAGTTACATCCCCTAAGCCTACTTGGTCAACAGCCGTCAATGGACCTACTCTCCAAGAACATATCCAATTCTTTTTTAAACCCAGCTATATGTGGCTTTGACCACATCTCTGGAAACAAATTCAACAACTTAATTGTGCACTGAGTGAAAAAATACTTTTTCTTTTATTTGTTTTAAATCTGCTATCAAGTTAGTTTCATGGCGTGTCCCCTAGTTCTAGTGCTATTTGAGAAGGTAAGCAATCATTCCCTATTTACTCATTCCACACCACATGATTTTATAAACTTCTATCATATCCCCTCTCTGTTGTCTCTTCTCCAAGCTGAAGAGCCTTAAACTATCAAGCCTCTCTTTGTGCAGGAGCTGTTCCATACCTTTTATCATTTTTGTTGCCCGACTCTGTATCTTTTCGAGATGGGACAACCAGAACTGCTCACAATATTCAAGGTGCATTTGCACCATAGATTTATATAGAAGCATTATGATATATTCTCTCAATTCCCATTTTATATTTAGTTGTAGAGAGGCAGGTTTCTAGCTAGAGACTATGGTTCAGTTTCCTGTTCTGACAAGCTCTGGGAGCTGCTGGCCTAGAGAACTGGAGCAGAATTTTCCTGCTGATGGGTGGATGCAAGTTCAGCAGAATAGCCATCCTTACCACGAGACACAGAGAAAAGTTTAAGCAGTTAATAGGAGGCCCAGGAACTAAATCCCACCTACCAATGCCATTCCTTACCATCTAACATTTGATAGAGAGAAATAGGTACATGTCATGTCATCCCTAAGTTGAATACATTTGCATCTGTTCATGAAAATTTGTGATAGTCCACTGATGTTAACTTTGGGGCTAAGCTGGGGGGGGGGGGGGAGGATGTCTATGTGAGAGGCTCTTTACACATGTTTGTATGTGCAGAACTGATGATTTGAACTAAAAGCCTATTAAAAAGTCAAAATGCTCAAATAGATTAATTGACTTTGGCTCTAATGTTTTGGTTTTAAAGAGACTCAGAGGATCATCACAGTAGAAGCAGTGACAGTCCCTTTCAGCACACTGAAGAAGAGATGCTCCTGCCCTTAGGTGGGGGCAGTTTTGTGCACGCCCATGCCTGGAACCTGGGTCTGGGTTGGTCAAAGGCTCATATGCCCTGGCCAGGTGGACCAGCCCAGGTAAGAGGGGGCTGGCCCAGGGGTGGAGCTGACTGGTGCAGTCAGCACTGAAAAAGTGGCACGCAGGGCCGGCAGTTCCTCTTTGTGACCCTAGGGTATCCAGCAAATAGGCAGGTCAGTGTACTACTTGGTCATTTTGCTACTGTTTGTCTTGGACTCCTGAGGTAGGTGCTTCCCTCCCTGCCTGTTCGGGTGTGCTGAGACAGAGCAGTGGTGCACCGGCAACTCTGGGCTGCATGAAAAGCGCATCTGCATTTTGGTTCCCTCACCAGTCCTCCCGGGCTACCGATGTCCTGCTCGCTCTGCATGGGGCCCACTCCTTTTTGGACTCCAACTTCTCACTGCTGCTGGCTCCGCTCCCATGTGGCCGTTTCCTCCCCATGGGCTGCTGGCTCTCACCTTGGGCTTTCTCCTGAAAGCAAACCTCCTCTCCCTCTGGAGCAGCTGCTGGGTTGCGCTTTCCCCTGCAGTCGCTTCCTCACATACATGTTTGTATATGCAGGACTGATAGTTTGAACTAAAAGCTTATTAAAAAGTCAAAATGTTCAGATGGATGTATTGACTTTAGCTCTAAAGTTTTGGTTTTAAAGACACTCAGAGGATCACAGTAGAAGCCATAACAGTTCCTTTCAGCACACCAAAGAATCTTCTATCACAAACACCCTCACACCTCTCCTAGCTTTTTCAGTTTTCATCTTGATCCTAGGCACAGAGCTCTCTCCTGCCCAGGTGTTACCTTTCTTTGACAGTGGGGCTTATCCCAAACTTGTTAAAGTGAGAAAAGTAGTGTTTGTGTATTTCTAAGACACCCACCTGGCTCTCTTGCTTGTTCCGTGACCTGTCCTTCTTGTTCCCTACACCCTGACCCCAGCAATGGATAACCATAACAATAGCTGGAGTCAGTCAGTTCTTTCTCCAGTATTGAGGTGATTGAGGCGTTAATAACACACACACACCTTTGTCTGTTGAACCCAGTACAAACCTTACACTGCTAGGAAGGTGGTACATGTACAACGTAAAACCTATCTGATCAAGTGGTTTCGTCTTTTGCGTAAACTATTTCCTCTCTGTAACTAATCTCATCACTTGTAACCAGATATATAGTAAGGCCAACTGCCTATCCATTCCATGCATCTGAGGAAGTCAGCATGCACTGATGAAAACTCATGCACTAATAAATATTTGTTAGTCTTTAAAGTGTCACTGGACTCTCTGTTCTTGTTTTAACTATAGACTAACACAACTACATTTCTAGTTTTTGCAACACAAAACCTGTTGCTGTACCAGCAAAAAAGGTACTGTTTTTCCTGTGGTCCCTGAATCTTTACCACACACACATGCAGCTCAGCCCAAACTGCTGGAGTTGAAATTTTAGCCAAGCTCTGTGCTTTCTTGTGCCCCCTCCCTTTCCGGCTTCATAGGAGGAAGGGAAAAGAAGCAGAGCTAAGCTCATCTCTGACTGGCCAGATGGTAAACCCAACCACTCCTCTGCCCTCTCCAGAGCTGAGCTACAATGACAGTGACTCAGACTGAGTCAAAGGCTGTGGAAAGGGGAGGGGTTCAGGCTGTTCCACCTCCTATGGGGTCAGGAAGGAGAAGGGAGAATAAGCCCAGGCAAGAGAGAATGAGGTGTTGTTTGTGTGTGTTTCTAAGACACCCACCCAGCTCCTTTGCTTGTTCCCTGACCTGTCCTTCTTGCTTCATCTCATTCTTTGCCTCTCCAGTTGTAACCTCACCAGACTCCTTCCCACTCCACTCCCATTTTCTGTGACTACTTCAATCTGACGCTTTCCCTGCCCCTCCACACCCAGCTCTTCTCTGTCCCACCTCTTTCCCAACACCTGTAAATCTGCTTATTCAATTGAATCAGATTTGTGCAAATTACAAATTGGCTAACAAAGTAACGTCCAGCCTGAGCCCATAATGAAAAATGATTGGGTTAGATACCTGTACCGGTGCAAAAGTCAAATCAGAAGTCCAACTGTGTGCAGACTCGCCAAGTCCAGTCCTGACACAGCCAGGCTCTTTCATCCCAGCCATGATGGAATCAGGGATAGCCCTGCCCTCTCCTGCCCCCTGGAGTGCCATGTCACAGCACACCACAGAGGTGAGGCCATATCTGGGAAGGGCATCTCCCCTTTCCTAATGTACTTGTTCCTTGCAGCGCCATGATGTCACAGCTCTCTGGGGGTGAGGCCATATCAGGCAAAGATTAGGGTTAAGGCATCCCCCTGCCCTTTTCCTCATGTGCCTCCACTTCAGAATGCCGTAATCTTACAGTACTTGGGGGGAGGGGGGGAAGTCTCTAGCTCCCAGGGAGCCTGGCCCAAATCTGAAGGGCTTGGGCCAGGAGGGGTCCCAAATGGAACCAAGCCTGATGGGGCCATTTGTGCTCAGCTGGGCTCATTTGGTTTACAGGGCCCTATAGGCCTGAAGCAAGAGCAGGTGCTCTTGTTCTGTCGGGAAATACAAACCTTTCGAGGAGGAAATCTACTGACATTGTTTACATTTTCTGTGATTTTCCACTGTTTTCTGCCATTTTGGTAATATCTGGTAGTTTTCAGTAATTTCTAATAATTTGGGGTAATTTCTAGTATTACCAATAATACCAGAAATTACCAAATAATACTGAAAATTACTGGAAATTACCAGAATGGCAGAAAATAGAGGAAAATCACAAAAAATGACAAAAATGGCAGTAGATTTCCTCCTTGCATGAATGAAGGCGGAAAAGCTGTTTCCATTGGAAACAGCATTCAGAGATTTTTCATTTCAGCTCTACTCTACAACGGGTATTTTCACACTGCTATGGGTGTGCACAACCCCGGAGCATGCACCCAGGAGTCTACCACGCCTGGGTCCCTTTTAAATAGACCCACCAGCTGCTGCCCCATCTCCTTTGTTGCAGGTAGATTGCCCACAATGCTAAGGTATTGCCGGGGCAACCCTTGGCCGAGAGTGGGGCTACAGCAGCTGGCCACCAAGCTGACAGACAGCAGTTCTGCCTCTGGCTGCTGCCCTGCAGTTGGGCTGCCCGCTCTGCAGGCAGTGCTCTGGGGTGTTCCAGAGCAGGGGCAGCCTGCCGCACCTTGGCTCCACCTGCACATTGGGAAGACCACCTTTAAATGGATGGCCCACCCAGAGGTGAAGTGGGGCAAGTGTCTGTGTGAAGACACCTAGTAAGCTGAAGCCTTTGCTTTGGAGTTCCCCTAGGGGCCAGACTTCTAGACCCAGTACCTTGGGCCTGTGCACTGCAGGCTGTTGCTACATGTTAAAGCTTTTCACTCCTCCCAAAGAAACCACCCTGAGAACAGGAGCCTGGTTGGAAGATTTTTCTTTGCTCCCCCTTTTTAAAATGAATTTTCCTAGTGAGACCAGTTGGCATTAACCACAAATCACTCATGCAGACAGCTTCACCTGTCAGATTAGCCTAATTAGGAACTGGTCAGAGCCAAGTGTCATGGGTTTGGGGGTCCGCACCCCCACTTTACTGGGTTTGAGTGACTCAGTTTCCCTTGTGCACAGTTCCCTTGAATCAGTTCTTTCTCTGGCTAATTCAAGTGTGCCACAATGAAACTCCTTTGTCACACAAGGGTTCGATCCTTCCCGTTTACAGACTCTTTACTCTCTGGGTTCGCAAGAGCTTGAGAGCTCTTGTAGCTCACTTGTGTTCCAATATTAGACACCTTCACTTCTTCATAAAGTAAGAAGTAAGTTTATTGATTACATAAACAAGATAGTTGAAACAGAGTGGTCTAGAAATGAAAGGTAAATATAACGCATTCCTAACTTATACTGGTTGAGTTCCTAAACTAGTCATCTTACCCTAGTAAAGTCCAGAAGTTCTGGTTTCTCAGTCATAAAGGCAATGACTGGGTGCTGGCTTGGAAAGAGAGCAAAAATCCTTCTCTCAGTTCATGCTTGCCAGCCTCGCTTGTGGCTGGTCCTTTCGTATGCAGATGTCTCTGGCAGCAGCTTTGCAAGCAAAAGTCTCCTCCCCTCTGGGATCTCTCTCCTTATATCTCCTGGAGGAAACTCCTAGTAAGTTCTCCAGGCTTCTAGAATTTCCTTTGTTCTCTTATCGGTTTCTCTGTGTCTCTTTGCACGTAGGTAATGTCAGTCTACATTAGCATTGTTAATGTCTCTGGCCATTCGTCTGACCCCAATACATATTTTGGTCTCTCTTTGTATTTTCTGTAGGCCGGTGACGTGTAAGAGTCCTAATTCGAGTTGTACAGTTCTCAGAGTCAACATTACAAACATGTGGAACCTTTGACATTACATAGTGTACATGTATAGTAACATTACAT
>QEPC01001500.1:2857917-2869542 GCA_003113815.1 Sphenodon punctatus
AGATGAGCGACAGTTCCAGAGGGAGCAGAAAAATGGTAGTTGATGAGGGGGGAGGCAATGAATAGGGATAAGATTGGGAGAAGGGGAGCGTCGTGGTAGGCTAGAAACAGGAGGAAACTTGTCATCTGGAAACTTGATAAAAGTTCCCTCTACACCTTTGTACAAGTCGTTATTAAAGATGTTGAATAGCACAAGACCAAGACAGAGTATGGTTCTTTAAACAGCCATAAATACACCTTGTTGTAGTGTCTTGCAGTACACACAGTGCAAGCTTATTAATGAGTCTCTCATGTGAAACTTTGTCAAACACTTTCCTGAAATCAAGGTATATTATGTCCACAGCATTCCCTATTCACTGAACTACTCTTTTAAAGGGCATTTTCAGACAGAACACTCCCCACCCACCCGCTATAAAATGTACAGGGCACCCATAGGGCAGCCTTGCAGTCCTGCAACATGTATAGTGGGTGAGTGGTGGGTGGAGAGTGTCTTGTCTGAAAATGCTCAAAGGAGACATTAGTCTGGCATGACTTGTTCTTGACAAATCCATGCTGACTGGGCCATGAACGCAAGGTGCTTACAGTATGACTAACTGCTTCTAAAATCTTCCCATATATTGAAGTCAAGCTGACTATGGTATGTGCCCTGCTACTGTGAAGCTGAAAAACATGTGAGTTTTTGTTTTGTTTTCTAAAAAGAAAGCTGGGATTCTCCTGATTTCAGCAGCTGGGCCTTTAAGGAATTCTTACAGCCATGAGGCTTGCGTGATCTAATCACAAAAGTGGGCATTCGATTTGCTGATGGTTTTCACACCTGTAGTGAGTTGTAGACTGGCATACATAATGGGATTTCCCAGGGGCACCAGGACATAGGACAGTTCCCTCCTGACTTTCCCTCCAGCAGTCCAGGTTTCTGCTGTGGACAGACAGGGAGTCCTGCATCAGGTTTTTCTGTGTGCCCCTTTCCCCCTGCAATCTATCCCACTGGCAGCAGCCCCAGACATTCCTATGGCTCCCATGTCACCAAGGAAAGCTGTGAATGGCTCCCCTGCAGCAGCTTCAGTCTCTCCCCAGTCGGGGCTGCTGTAGGCAGGCTAAGAACACTTTCTCACGTGCGTTAATATAGACATGTTGGTTCCGCGGGGAAGTCTGGGACTCGGGGGTCATGCAGCTTTCATCTCATGAGAAGGGCGGAAATGTGGCTCTTTGTCTGAAGACATATGCATCCGGCAAAGTACCTTTACCCTACCCTGCCGGTTGCACATGTTTGCAGGGAAAGATCCTCATTTCCTCCCTTCTCACGAGATGGAAGCTCCATGTCGTTTGAGTCCCAGACTTCCCCACAGCGCCAACATGTCTGTATTAATGCACATGAGAAAGCAGTACAAGATGCTCCTGTCATCCCTGCACATCATCTAGCTCAGTGGAAAGAATGTTTTGCCACCAAACAGCTAATCCATGACAATAGCAACACCTCCTCTTCTAGCCCTCCCATGCCACCCTTGTCTCCACAGCATTCACACGTTACATTGGCTAGGAAGGGGACATAAACACAGGCAATTGCTCTAGTATTTAGAAGACGTTTTAGCAGGTGGCTGGATCTGTGTTTTCCTGTTCATATGAACACACAAACATGGGTTTGGAACCATGGCTTTATAGCCAACATAATGTGTGAAAGAGCCGCTGCTAGCCAGTATGTGTAAAAGTTGCCAGTTCTGAGAGGTGGTGAGTTCTCCTTGAAACCACTGGTGGGGTGGCAGAAGTCAGGATTGGACCTTGGGTCATGTAGTTATCCAAGTCTTTAGAATCCCTGCCCCAAGACTTAATACTATTGAGGAGCAGGGAGGGGTTCTCTAACACCATGGCCCTTGCATGCACCGGCAGCTTCCCAGTTGCTGTAATAGAGAGCCAGGACTCCTGGCACCTGCACCTTGCTCTCGTCTGCTTCGATTTTTGGATTAAAATAAAATCATTGCAGCAAACGCATTTCAATTAGCAGGGCTGCAGGCATGTCTACCCTGCATTAATTGATATGATTTGCTGCATGGAGAACTTTTGGACCAATCAATAAGCTAGAGAGTGTTTAATTAAGAGGGAGCACCTAAACTTGCTACATTGATCGGCCAAAGGATTATCTCAATTAAGAACGGTCTGGCATCCAACTCTTATGTGATCCAGCCCTGCATAGTCTCCAGCACGCTGCCTTCAATGTCAGAGTGCCAGTGATGACCAGTGATGGAAAGAGGGGCAGCCTGTGTGACTGGACCATTGTGAGCATGGGCAAGGGAGAACGCTTTCCTCAGGTAGGGGAGCAACCAGAATTTTGCTAGGGTGCAGTCCCTCCTCTCGCCCCAACCTTATCTCCCAGAAGCATCCCGATAACCCATCTTATAGAAAGAAAGCATCCTAATGGCTGTGTCCCTGTGTGCCCAATAGGGATTGCACCTGGCTGGCTTGCCATCATGGGTCTCTGTTCTAGCCTGTCTCAGCTGGGGCTGCCAGATCACAATTTCAAAAAACAACTGACAGTCTGGAGCTGAGGGGCTCTGAAATAAGGAACACTCATTATGTCCTTTGGGGGGGGGGGGGTCTGAAAAAGGGACTCCCCCTTTCAATAACAGACCTGTCAATAATCTCACATGGAGAAGGAGACTAATGCATTTGCGTTACTTCTCCCACTCACCAAGCAATTATCTCCTGCCACTCTGTGCATGCCCACAGGGTTCTGAGAATAAAGTGGCCTGCTCCACATCTCTCAGAGAAAATAGTTACCTGCTGTCTGTCTGAGAGCTTTGAGCACCAGCAAGCAGTAAAAATAGCTGCTGACTATGACTGGGATCTTTTCTGAGTTCCCTGATCTACCCAGTTGCCCAGAAGGGGGACAAAAATGGTCATTATCAACAGAAGCAGTAAGTATTGGCTCCTGAGCATAGCTAAGAAGCTAGGAGCTTCTCCCATAGGTTCCAGGAGAGAGAGGGGCAATGGGGTGTGATTGCACACAATGATTGCACACACCCCGGCTCCCTCCCCTTCCAGGTCTTTTGGGCAGGGGACATGGGTCTGTGTTTCATTCATAGCCCATGTTACTGTGCTCCCTGCTGTCTGGAGGAGTCATTAGTACCTGTCCCAAAAATTGAAGGGTGCATTGCCTAATGTACAGTGTCACCCCAACATCTGCATCCTCAGCTACTGCAAAATGTAAATCGGTGGTGGGTTTAGAGGCAGTGAGATACAAACAGGAGGTTGCATTACAGGTTTTCATGGAGAGGGAAGGATTTTGCAATGAACACAAGAAGATTTTTCTATTGGGGTTTCCTTCTGAAGGAAAGAGGATGTTCAGGGTAAGTGTGACAAGTTTTAGAAAAGAAAGAGTTCTCCTAATTGGATCAAGTTCATCTGTGACATTAGTAGAGGTGCGGCCAGATTTGTGTCAGCTGAAAGTACACCTGCTTGCACTGCTGTGAGATTAGACCGATGGGCCCAAGCCACAGAAGGGCTCAGCTTCTTGGGGGAAGTCTGGGTGCTGAACTCCAGGGACGTAGCACTATAATAAGTACAGCAGGTGCAGCCACACCTGGGCCCATGAGCCTACCCCCCCACACACACATAAAATGCATATGCACACTGGAGTGGATTGCCCAGCAGTGGGCCTCATTCCATCTTTTGTACCAGGTCCTATTCCCTCCTACACCCCTGCTGAACTCCTTGGGTTACTGTCATGACAGAGGCGTAGGCTGGTTTGCTACTGTTCTCTGGTCTTGTCTCTCCCAGTTCACCCCTTGTCACAAGGAGATACTGGGAAACATGTAGAGACTACAGGTCTAACAAATATGTAAAGGTAAAGGTTAAACATGTATGTAATGTGAAAGCTGAGAACTGGAAACTCACTTCATGCAATGGAGAAAAGCAAAGTCATGCAGAATGTGTATTCAGAAAAAGCATAAACAACTCTGCAGACACTAGCCACAGACCATTGAGTTGCAAATGGAGTCCTTCCTGTGGATGTGACTGAAAGCACACAGTCACTGGGCGGGAAAATCACACAAAGGAACCTGGAAAGGTATTTAATAGGGGAGACAAGACAAAGAGAGGGGAATTCTGTCTATCTCTCTCAGGAGAGTTTTCATCTGCATCTTGAGATCTTACCAGCCAGAGAAAAGCTGGGCCAAAGGAACTATGAAGTAAGGCTTTCTGGAAACTCTAAGACTGATACCCAGCCAAAATTTTCCATCACTGTCTGTGACATGAACTGAAGTACCCTTGGACCTTGATTAGGGTAAGCCTAAGTTAGGAGAATTCAAGTACAGATAGGAATGCATTATTGGTTATGTGGTTTTGATTTCTGCCCTCTCGAGTATAATCTTGTGCTGCACGCTTATTCATGATTTATTCATTAAACTCCTTTTTACTGAACTTCGTATGGTCTAGTGGAATTGCTAATCCTAACATTGGCAAGACACAGTTTGGGGTTAATTCTGTGTTTACAAACACAGATGAACCTAGAGAGAAAGAGTCCGTGCTGGGAAATTCTGTAGCTGAAAAGGTGACAAGAAGGTTCCCTCCTGCAGGCTCAATCAGTTCTAGAGAGAGAGCTGATCCAGTGAGAGCTGCAAGCCAGGGAAACTGAGTCACAACAGCCTAAAGTGGGGTACTGAGCCCCCAATCCCATGACACCCCTACTTCTTCCATCTACTACATGGAGAAATGGCCAGATGTGTCACAGTGGAATGTGCTTGGCTTCTTGGCCTTTGCTCCTTTTGTAGTGGTGGTGGCAGCGGTGGAGGATAAAGGTTGGCAGTCACCTCCCAAACCTGTGGCATTGCTCCTAGTAAACTGTGCTGATCTGAGACCCAATCTCCAGGGATGTAACTAAAGGGGAGCTGGGGGGCCAGTGCCCCCCATTTGTTTCTCTCCAATCTTTTTCTGCTATTGCCCTCCTCTTAGCTGTGCCCCCCCCTCCTGTTCTGCCATTGCCTCTCTTCTGACCTGAGGCATAAAATAGTTAACCATGCTGTAGACCAGTAAAGATTTGCCATGCAACCTTGTTAGTGTCACACCCCACCCCTGTGAGACTTGCTTACTATGAGACACAACCATATGGGCATCTCAGTGCCATTGTGGCCTGTTCCTGGTCCACCCCATGTTCTTGGGGTTTCTGCAGGAGAAAGAAGCGGGGAGGGGAGCTGGGCAACCTACCTATGCATTTGGCTCAAGCTGGGAGGCTGTGCACAGAGTGGTCCTGTGAAGCCCAATGGCACCCACCCCTGAAGCCACATAGCCAGCAGGTCGCAATGTTTGCCAGGGGAGAGTGGAGGACAGGGTTTGGAGAAGCACAGGCAGGCAGCTGGGAGGACATCACACCAGCACCTGCCAGGCAGGTGATGCCAAAGAGTGCCTGGTGGCGGGTGATGCCAAAAGGTGCTGTCGCCCTTTGGCAGTGCCAGAAGTGGCAGGCATAGAGATGGCAATAACAGGGATACCTACAACAATAGAGGGGTGGGTGGGTTGGTTGGATGTATTTAGAGGGTGATGGGAACTGGGTGCTGGCCAGGTCCCTCGGTAAGAGGGAGGGGTATGGGCGGGGGGGGGATTATTTTACTAGGTGGTAAGGTGGTAGTCAGGAAAATATTTGGAGAGTGGGGCTCGCTTGCGTGAGAGGCAAGGGAGTGGAAGGGGTAGTAGTTGTTCCCTGCCTGATTTCCTGGCCTTTTTGCCTCTGGGGATATTGGGCTTGGGGCACGCTCATGCCCCCACCCCCGTTTCTTTGTAGTCCATGGAGATGTTGACTGTTACATGGACTGTCAACCCTAAGGGTGAGACTGTGATCATTTCTCTCTGGGGAGCGGAGTTGCTCCGGGGGAACGGGAGTAGATCATGTTGGGCAGAGGGAGGCATGGCAGGGGGCGGAGGTTAAGAACTTGTGCGTTCAGGGGGAGGCAATTGGTGCCTGTTCCCCTGTCCCTCTCCATTCCTGTTTCAGGATATGTAGGGGTCAAATCAAGTGGTGCCTTCAATCTGTTGCTGCTGCTGCTGCTTTGTGCAAGGTCAGTGGTGAGTAAAACAACTATCCTCTTTGATCTTATCCAGGATGAAGCCATTGACCTTGCTTGTATTACAGAGACCTGGCTGAATGATCAGCTGGTGCCAGCCAGGTGCAGCATCAGCATCAGGTCAGAGGTTGGTGGGTGGAGTGGCGGTGATTTGGAGGGAACATCTGACATTGAAGGTATCCAGTGCCTAACATATCCAATATGGAGTGTGTCCCCCTTGTGTTTTAGGCCCAGGATAGACTGGGGATCCTGGTGGTGTACCGACCACCCCACTGCACAGCAGACTCCCTGACTGAGCTGGCTGAGTTGATCTGAGAGGTGGTGTTGAGTACACCGAGACTTATTGTTCTGGGTGACTTCAACATCCACGCCGAGGCTGACCTTTTAGGGCCAGTGTGGGAGTTCATGGCCTTCATGACAACCATGAGCCTATCCCAGATAATATCTAGCCCAATGAATGAAGTGGGACATGCGCTGAACCTAATGTTTTGCACTGGCCTGGATAATAGGGCCAGGGCCGACCCCAGAGTTTGCGGGGCCATGTGCGAAGTCTTGGTGTGGGGCCTAATTTACATAAATTGCATAATTTCCCCTCATACCTGCACACAGGCCTTATCGGCCCCACTACTTTCTCCTTCGCTTCCTCCACACAGCACCCCCTCGTCACTTCCAACTCACAAATCCCCCCCCAACATCCCCCCCCAGAGTGTCCCCTTGCCTAGCCACCCCCCAACATTCCCCACAAAGTGCCCCCTCACCTAGCCCCCCTGTAGGCTGTCAATGGGGCTGGGGGCAGAGGGCCATGGGAGAGGAGAAGGTAACAGCATGGGGTGGGGTGGGGTGTTTCCCTGGTGCTAACTCTCAGAAATACAGCAACAGGCAGGGCATTTTAGTGGCAGTGTCAGATCTCCATGGAACAGATCCCCAGTTCCTTAGCACCCATGGACAGAGAGAAAGACAGACAGTGACACCTCCCTCACCCAGCCAGCTCCCTAGATCCCTCCCCCATGCATCTTCCTGTTCTTCCTCTTCAAGTTCTTCCTCTTAAGAGCAGATCATGGTGGCAAAAGCAATGGGTCAGGTGGCTGGCTGGTTCTCCCTGCTCCCCTGCCCTGGAGGAGGGAGTCCCTGACTCCCCTGAGCTTGCAAAGGGAAGAAGGCAGGGGCAACAGGGCCAGGGTACAACAGGCAGCCTTACCTGTGCTGGTTCTGGCTGGCAGGTTAGGCTGCTTGTTTCTTTTGCTGGCTAGTGGCTACTGTGTGCTGAGTGGCCTCTCGTTTGGTTCCCAAGGCACCAGTGAATGCTACTGCTGTGCCAGCCTGGGAAGGGAGGGGGGTTAGAGAGGAACCAGGGCTAACGCCACCACGGCTCACCCAGCCTCAGGCTGCACCCTGCAGTGCCACACTTACCTGTGTTGTCTGTCAGTAGTCTGTGCTGTGTAGAAGCCATGGCCCGGAGGCAGCAGTGAATGAGGCAAAACTAAGGGCTGAGCAAGGACTGCACTGCCATCCCCAGTGTGACCCAAGCGTGGTGCCAGGCTGGATGCAGGACCATGTGCGACCACACATGTCGCACATGCCTGGGACTCTGATTATTGGTGGTGGTGTTAGGACACCATTGTCATGGTTGAATCTTTACTTTCTTTGGGCCCAGGTCACTTGTTAGCCCCTGTTGGAGTCGTGGACCAGTTAGGTTGGTCCACCCCCAGAGACTTATGGAGCCAAGTGGATTTCAGAATGTTCTGGGGGATATACCCACTGATTTTGACGGCTGCTATGTAGATGGCCTGGTCGATAGGGATGTGCGAACAGATTGCGGTTCAGGTTTGGTCGTTCAGTTCGGTCTGGTCTGATCTGAGGTTTGGTCGTTCAGTTCGGTCTGGTCTGAGCTGGTCGTTTGGTTTGGTCATTTAGTTGCCGAGTTCGGTTGTTCAGTTACGTTCGATTTGGGCGTTCGGGAAAAGGTATTGTGAGATCCCGTGATTGTGCCGGAAACCGGAAATACGAGTGCGTGTGGAGCTTATGTGGGGAAAGAGCGTGTGTGTGGCTGGCTGGCTGTTCGGTTTGTGTATTTTGGCTGTTTGTGTGTTTGGTTTGGCTGTGTTGTTTTGGCTGGTTGGTGAGTGTTGGTGGGTGACTGTTGGAGTGTCTGTTGTTTAAAAAAAAAATAATGAAGATGACTGTTGTCCTAATTAAATGCCGGGGGGCCAACGTGGTGCTCCCGGAGCCGGTGGTGGAGGAGGAGGAGGAAGGGGTCGCTGCCCCAGCCCCTGGACATTTGGTGGTGGTGGTCCCGGAGTCGTTGGGCACAGGAGGTGCTGCCAGGTTTGTAAGCTTTTTTTTTACTTTGAGGACAAAAAAGGCTCTATCCGTTAGAGCGAGCTCACTGGTGTGTGGGTGGGTGCATGGGTGGTGGGCATCAGTCAGGCACAAACAGTGGGCATCAGCGGGTGGCGGTGGATGTCCTTCACAGAGAGGATACTGTAGTGTGGAGGGCTCTTCCAGCAGTCAGAAACGAGCACGAGCAGCACCCCCACCCAAACATGTGCATGCCAGCGATCCCTAGCAAGGGTCTCCACTCTCTAGTTGCCATCCCTATCTAGCACCCACAAATAAGGGCAGAATTTGCACATGCCAGCCAGGGTCATTCCAGTTGCCATCCCTACTATCCAAAGAAGGGCAGGATTTGCACGTGTCAGCCACGGTCTCTCCATTTGCCATCCCTAGCACCCCAAGGAAGGCAGGATTTGCACGTGCCAGCAAGGATCTTTCTAGTTGCCATCCCTAGCGCCCCAAGGAGGGCAGGATTTGCACGTGCCAGCAAAGGTCTTTATAGTTGCCATCCATAGCGCCCCAAGGAGGGCAGGATTTGCACGTGCCAGCCAGGGTCACCGTCTCCCGTTGCCATCCCTAACACCCCAAGCAGAGAAGACTAGAGGCATCATCATAAAATGAATGATATTACTTAGGTGTTGTTTATGTGTTCCTGTTTCAGAGAGGAATCAGATGCTGGCACTGGTACCACACTGCGCAGGACAACAAGGTGGAGGTCGCCAGTGCCGCCCCCAGAGAGTGGGTGGACAAGGTCCGATGTCTGGAGGTGGTGCGAGAAGCACGAAAAATATGCCGTCTGCACGGTAAGGCACGGGGGCTGGAACAACAGGGAATGGATTGCCCTATGACCTGTTAGGCATGAAAGTCCCCTGCAGAGAGAGACTGGCCACCCACCCACTTGTGGAGACAGAATGCAGACAGGGCTTGACACAGACCATTGGTCTGACACAGTATGGCACTTCTTATATTCCTATCTTTATATGCTCTTTAGATCTGCCAGAAAAGATTCAGGAGGCAGAGAGAGTGGACCACATCGGGGCTAATTGCCCATATTGAAAACAGGGAGACAGTGGTTAGGTGGCAGGATTCTGGCATGGGCGTGGAGCACCAGCACCAGAAGAAGGGGCGAAAGACACACCAGAAGCAATGCCATGTAAGCCCTTCCCCCTCCTCCAGCTAAAATGTGGAGTCCCCCCAGGTGTCTGCAGCGGCAATGGCCTTTCGGGCGAAGGTGGAGAGGCCCACCCGGAACTTTGTGGCTGCCCTACAACAGCAAGCAGCCACCATGGAGAACCGACAGGTGGAACAGTTCCAGACGGTCGAGGTACGTGAGTAGAAGGTGGAGGCGTACTCGCAGTATGTCTCTGCTGAGATGGCCAACCCAGAACTCTTCTGCCAGTTGGTCTCCAAGTGGCAGGAGGCCATGGCCGTGGACTTTGCCATCGCACACAGCTACCAAATGCCAGCAGATGTGTTGCCTCATGCCCCTAGGTCCCGTGCGCCCCTGTTGCCATTCCCCCAAATTTCCGGGGGACAGGCCCAAGGACTGAGTACGTAAATAAGTTTCCTTTCTAGTTTAAAATGTTTGGTTTTTGTTTTATAATGTTGTTGTTGTTTTGTTAATAAAAGTTATATTTGTTGTGTTATTGTTACGAGCTTTGTTTACCTGTCAAATCTTTTATCCCTTTGTGCTGAAGTTCTGGCTGGCAGGTGACAAAATCTCATACAGCTTGTCGATCCCTTCCAGCAGCACTTGGCACCCACATGTAGTGTAGTTAAGGTATTAGCCCAAAGATGTGCCAGGCAGCAGCAGGGTCTCAATTTGCAGATAGCCTCCCAGGAGGGGCAGAGCTTGTGTCTGTATGGGTGTGCCAGAGAGAAAGAGAGACAGGTTCCTTTGGTAGTGGGCATCCACGGGTGGGTGCGGAGAAGTAGGCTGGTGGGAGGACAGGCTTGCAGGTGGGCACCAGTGGCCACTGGCCAGTCAGGCACATGCAGCGGCAGCACCCAGAATGGAATGACAGCCCCCCATGACTGGAATGATGGTCCCAGAATCTCGTTGATGGTTCCTGGGACGGGTGGGCATGACTGCCTCAGGTATAGTGGAATGACAGCCTAAAGCCTACGGGAGTTGAATGATGTCCCTAGAATTAGTGCATGGTTGGGCATACTTCATTCAATTGTGCGATAGGTAGGTAGCTATAGGAATGCACACAGACAGACATATAATACGTTCCACGGTTTGTTATATTCCATCTCATTCTGGTACGCTTTTGCTGTTGCTGGATGTGGGCATTGGGCACAGATGGAAGTTCTTCATGGTTCTGGCAGGTGGCAGCTTGAGCTGGTCTCCCCTCCACGCCATCTCTCTTGTTCTAGTGGAGAGCCTCTCTCTCTCTCTCCCTCTCTCTTTCTCTCTCTCTGGCCATATAGTGCAGGTGACAGCATGGGTGGGATCATGTCTGTCTCTCCTTCTAGTAGTGGGGAGACTTCCTCTCTCTCTTTTGGAAGCAACCTGGGCGGGCAGGCAGGCACCTTGGCATGAGAGGCAGGAAGGCAGGCTGAGGCAGGCTTTGAGCTTGGCGGCAACCTGGGGTACAGAACCCTTGGCACAGACAGCATATAGGCCTGCGGGCCATTGGCAGCAGCAGACAGTGGGTTGCTGGGGTACAGAACCCTTGGCACAGACAGCATATAGGCCTGGAGGCCATTGGCAGCAGCAGACAGTGGGTTGCTAGGGTACAGAACCCTTATCACAGACAGCATATAGGCCTGGGGGCCATTGGCACTAGCAGCAGCAGACATTGGTTGCCAGGGTACAGAACCCTTGACACAGATGGCATATAGGCCTGGGAGCCATTGGCACTGTTATGAATTGGAACTGTTCTCTATCAATCCTACCAGGGACAGGACTTAAACCCCTGATAGGCAGCTCCCAATTCCGGGATCTGGGCAGAGGCACTATGAAACCGATTGCAAAGTCCTTTAAATAGACAGATGTTTATTAGTATATCAATATAGAAAGAACTGAGAATATAGCACTAATACAGCACCAATACACTTGCATATGGCAGCAGCCTTCACCTACTCTAACAGCAAGCACACACACATAAGTACATACAAATGAGATCTTACGCGTCAGAGGTCTCAGGTCTGGTCTCGAGAGGAGAGGCAGGGCGGGGGCCCAATCGAAGTCTATCTAGGAACCTAGCTGCTGGAGTCTGGCTTTTCACAGCCTTTGA
>QEPC01001500.1:2922386-2933099 GCA_003113815.1 Sphenodon punctatus
CCCATGAGATATGGCACCTCTGACCTTCACAGTCACTTGAAACAACACCATGGGAACATGCGTGATCCTACGGAGTGCCGTTCCAAGTGACAACATGGGGAGGTTCCAGTTGCAGAGGGTGTGGATGAGAGTTCAGAGGAGGAGGAACCCTCTTCTACTCCCACTGCAACTGCTACCGCTGGGCCGTCTAGTGACGAGAAGAGGAAGGGGAAGATTGGTTTCAGTGGGGAACAGGGGAAAGGGGACTCCATTGTCTGCTCCATTGTCTCTGTAGTCTACTGGAGCTCTCTCTTCTGCCCGGCTTTTTCTACTTTCTGCAGCGTCCACACAGGGAGAGCGATGCCACCACCCAGCCCCCGAAGAGGAGGAGTGCTAGCTACTCCACCCGGTCCACCCCTTCACGTTCCCAGTCCGTGTCCCAGCCCATTGTAACTGCTCTCTGGGAAAGGAGGATGCCGTTTGTATCCAGCCACCCTCGGGCTGTGGCCATCACCAAGGCAATTGGGGAAGTGATTGCCCTGGATGAGAGGACATTCAACCTGGTTGAGGATGTCCAATTCAAATGGCTGCTTCAGTTGCTGGAGCCCCATTACAGTGTCCCCTGCTGCAAAACCTTCTGCTTGAAGGTTATCCTGTCTCTGTATTGGAGGGTTCAGTCCCGGCTCCGTGCGGAGTTCTCCCGTGCAGAAGGGTCAGTGGTACATTTTACCACGGACCTGTGGACTAGCCAGAGTGCGGTCTATGCCTATTTGTTGTTGACCGCACACTGGTGGTAGATGTCACCAGTCCCTGTCACCAGCACAGTGGTGGGCAGCACCAGCAGCACTGGGGGAGCGGTGTTGACTAGAAAGCATTGGTAGGCATTGTTGCATGCTCAGGTGCTTGACAGTCAGCACACGGTGGACAATATCCTCGATGCGGTGAATGGCATGCTGGATGGGTGGGTCAGCTGCCAAGGTGCAAGCATCAAGGTCGGTTACTTTGTAACTGATAATGCCAACAACGTGATTGCAGCCATTACTTGTGGTGGCTACACTCATGTTCACTGCGACGCGCACTTCCTGAACCTTGTAGTTCAGGTTGCCTTGAGTGGAATCAAGGACTTTGAGGCACTCCTTGAAACTGCCAGGAAGATTTCTGGCTTCTTCCATCAGTCAGTTTCAGCCAGCCGGGTGCTGCGAGAGAAGCAGGAGGAGTTAGCCCCACCACTTCACCAGCTGGTACAGGATATGACCATAAGGTGGAACTCCACCTTTTTGATGGTGGAACGTCTCCTGGAGCAGACGGAGGTGCTGCATGCCCTTTGCTTTTCGCAGAGCATTGGAGCAACACCACTGACCAGGGAGGACTCGAAAGAGGTGGAGCAGCTGATGCAGGTTCTGGAGCCATTTCACCAGGCCACTGGTGAGATTAGCACGAAGGTCACCACTCTGAGCCAGGTGATACCGCTCTTCCTGATCCTGCGACATATGTGAGGTGTGCTCTCTCGCACTGACCTGCATGGGTCTGTGAGGGTGCTGGTGAAGAAATTGGTAGAGGAGCTGAATCGGCGTTTGAACGCCTTGAAAGCAAGTTGGCCACATTTCGTAGCTGCGCTACTTGGCCCACGGGTGAAGAAGAACATGACCTCCTATGTCGAATCCTTCAAAAGCTACAGGGTCGAGCTTGTCAATGAGGTGCGACAGTACTGCCCAGTGCAGGCGCCCCCGCTGCAAGGGGCAAATACTGTTTCTACAGGGGTTGCAAATGGGGGCCGATCCAACTTGTGGTTTTCTGGGCTGGTGGGCTTGGTGGCGGAGGAGGATGCAGATGCTGGTGCTGCTGCGGAGGAACAGGATATGGCAGACACATTTGTGTCTCAATATCTTGCCAAGCCCACCTGCCCTGCTGACACTGACCCCTTGGCCTACTGGTCCCAGAAAATGCAGGTGTGGCCCCCGCTTGCAAAGGTAGCATTGCGGTACATCTCGTGTCCTCCCACGAGTGTATCATCGGAGCGGGTATTCAGTGTGGCTGGAGACATCGTCAGGCCACATCGTTCCAAAATGGACCTGAAGACTGTGGAACGGTTGGTCTTTCTCAAGACCAACCTTCCCCTTCTTGGGTTCATGGAGGGTGATACCCTTGACGTGGGGCCTGATGATGTCTGATTGCCCAGCCCAGTGGATATCATCTCCTGCTACCTTCAGTCCCCTGCACTTGTGTCCATCCTGACAAGATTCAGGCAATTCCATCAGCCTGCAAATTGGTCAGTGGTGGTATTGACGAGCTTGCAGCAGCAGCAGCCCTTGGTTTGTGCTTAAACCACAGCATGGCAACATTCCCAGTCCGACCACACCACCAGGGAAAAGTAGTACAGAAGTAGTACTACTTCCTTCCCATTCAAATTTATTTTATATTGAGACCTTATTCGTCCGCCACTTGGGTGTCTTCTGGCCACCGAGGATTGAATTTGTATTCCCTCCTTCAACCCCATTCCACCAGGAAGGGCAAGGAGGTACTTTTTTGTTATATTCAGAGCTCTTTTAAGTGCTGTTCCAGAGCCCCACTGGGGTTCCTCTCTTTGAATCCCATCATATTCCTGTGGGGTGCGCGGCATGCACAGTGCGTGTGCACACGTGCGTGCACATACACCCCCCCTCTTGTACTACTTCAAGGAGGATGGGGTGGTGGTGAGTTACCCTGAGCCTCCCGATCCCCACCCTCCTCCTCACACACAGAGCCCCCACCCCAAGAGACTTGGGTGGTGTGTGAGGAGGAGGGTGGGGATTGGGAGGTTCAGGGTGACGCACCACCACCCCATCCTCCTTGGAGGAGTGCAAGAGGGTGAAGGAGGGGGGCCCTGACTGTGAGGAGGCGGGTGGGGGTCTGGGGAGGCTTGGGGTCATCAACACTACCTCACCCTCCTTGGAGGAGTGCGAGAGGGTGAAGGAGGGTCCCCCTGAGTGTGAGGAGGAGAGTGGGGCTTGGGGGAGACTATATGTTTCCACTGTGGACTCTTTGGAGGAGCGACGCACACTGGAGTGGAGCGCCCCATCACAGCCCTTCATCTGGGCAGCCCACATCCCATATCCACACACTGGAGTGGAGCGCCCCAGCAGGGCCCTTTCCATTGCCACACCTCAGTGGAATGGAGCACCCCATCAGCTTCACATCCCATATCCACACACTGGAGTGGAACGCCCCATCAGGGCCCTTTCCACCCCATCAGCCCCACATCCACACACTGGAGTGGAGCACCCCAACAGGGCCCTTCACCCTGGCAGCCCACATCCACACACTGGAGTGGAGCGCCCCAGCAGGGCCCTTTCCATTGCCACACCTCAGTGGAATGGAGTGCTCCATCAGGGCCCTTTCCACCCCATCAGCCCCACATCCCATATCCACACACTGGAGTGGAGCACCCCAACAGTCCTTTTCCACCCCATCAGCCCCACATCCCATATCCACACACTGGAGTGGAGCGCTCATCAGGGCCCTTTCCACCCTGGCAGCCCACATCCCATATCCATACACTGGAGTGGAGTGCCCCAGCAAGGCCTTTTCTTGGGGGCAAGGGTAGCCCCCCCAAGAACCACCCCAGCCCCCCTCCCACACACATGCACACATGACAAATGGATGTGCAAAAATTTGCCTGCCCCCACCCCCAGGAAGAGGTGCAGAGGGCATTGGGAGGGTGGAACCTCTTTGCGGGGGCAGCCCCCCCATGAGACACCCCAGCCCCCCTCCCACATGCACACACACATGACAAACCCATGTGCAAAACTTTGCCCGCCCCCCACCCCCAAGAAGAGGTGCAAAGGGCATTGGGAGGGCAGAACGTCTTCTTGGGAGCAGTTGAGACACCCCAGCCCCCCTCCCACACGCACGCGATCTCATCAGATTCCACACCTTGCATCGCTCTCCCTGTGTGGACGCTGCAGAAAGTAGAAAAAGCCGGGCAGAAGAGAGAGCTCCAGCAGACTACAGAGACAATGGAGCAGACAATGGAGTCCCCTTTCCCCTGTTCCCCACTGAAACCAATCTTCCCCTTCCTCTTCTCGTCACTAGACGGCCCAGCGGTAGCAGTTGCAGTGGGAGTAGAAGAGGGTTCCTCCTCCTCTGAACTCTCATCCACACCCTCTGCAACTGGAACCTCCCCATGTTGTCACTTGGAACGGCACTCCGTAGGATCACGCATGTTCCCATGGTGTTATTTCAAGTGACTGTGAAGGTCAGAGGTGCCATATCTCATGGGATCTGTGCCACCACAACTGGTCTTGACCTTGCAGTGCATGCACACTACCTTTGAGGTATCTTCCACCCAGATATCGAAATGAGACCACACCCAGGATATGATCTTCTTCGTGCTGGTTCCTGGGACGGCAGGAGCAGCACAACTGGCGGTTGACCTCTCCAAGGTAGTGGTTGTAAAACTTACGGAAGGGTTGGTGGTAGCTGGTGCAGCAGAGTATGTGGGTGTGGTGGGCAGGGCCTGAGCTGGCACTCTAGGCTGTGTGTCAGCAAGGGGAGAGGGCAGGGAAGTAGGCACGCTAAAATGTGTGTCAGAAGGAGGCGAGGGCAGGGAAGCAGGTGTGTGCATGAGGGAAAGCACCCGTGCAAGGGAGAGCTGCACACTAGGAGGAGCAGCAGCAGCAGCAGTGGAGGTAGCTGGCAGACGGCCCACTGCACTAGCAGAAGAAGAAGGAGCCCCCTTCTTCTTACTGCTAGTCAGCGCCAGGGAGGAGGAAGCACCCTCCCCCCATCCCAGCCTCTTTGGAGGCTTCAAGACACGTCCAGAGCCCGTAAGCTTGGGCGCGCTTGAAGCTGGTGTGCGGGAGGTGGGAGCCACAGGTGGCCCTACCTCAGGTGTCTCCGTGCCAGACTGAGTGGGCTGCATAGGAAGAGCCTGGCCTATTCCAGCACTCCCACCCTTGGTAGGTGTCTTCATTCCATGACCACTCATATCAGCCGTAAAAAAGAAGAGAGGACCACTGGCAACAGAGGATGAGATGTGGTGATGTGTGGAGTGTATTTGTGGGGAGGGGGTTGGACGTGGTAACCTAACACTACTGGGGTTCAAACTTTGAGGCAACTAGATAATTGGGGGGGCTAACTAACTGGGGGTACCTAACTGACTGCGGGGTCTGACTAGGGCTAGGCAATGGGGGGAACTAACTAAGGGGGGTCACTAACTATTACGAGGGGAACTGGGGGGGTCTGACTAGGGCTAGGGGATGTGGGAACTAACTACTTGGAGGGGAACTGGGGGTTCTGACTAGGGCTAGGGGGTGGGGGAACTAACTGAGGTGGGAACTAAGTACTAGGAGGGGAACTGGGGGGTCTGACTAGGGCTAGGGGGTGGGGGAACTAACTAAGGGAGGAACTAAGTTCGGGGAACTAAGTGGGGGTAACGGGGATGACTAAAGGTGTGGGGTGAAGGGCTGTGGGGTGAAGGTGAGGGGTGTGGGGTGGGGTGAAAGGCAGAAAGGGGGGTGGGGTGAAATCTGTGGGGTGAAGGCTAGACGTTTGGTATGGGGTGAATAGGTGTGGGTGGGTGACGGAGTTGGGGCTAGAGGTGGGTGTGGGTGTGAAGGAGTGTGGGGCTAGAGGTGGGGGTGGTTGAAGAATAGATCAGTGTGGTCTGGGGTGAAGGGGTGTCGCTTACTCGGTGGCCGGCTACTCGCGCGTCACGTCTGACACGTTGCCAACAGTCAATCACCAAAAGGCACTCCGGTGACTTGGGTTTGGAAAAGAAAAGAAGAAAATTTAATTTAACAGCTGTCTCTCAGGGCACCCCCAATTCCCCAAGCATCTAGCCTTGGGCCACCCCACCCCCACTGGGACAGGACCCCGGCAGCAAGCAACCAAAGTGAGCGCCCACACTGCTGCAGGACAGTGGTGTGGAGTTCCACAGGTTAACATGCCCACTGGGACAATGGCACCCCACCGCCAACCACCATCAAGCCTTGGGGAGGGGGGCACCCATACCTCAACAAGACATCACATACTGCAGCGCAGCCAAAAGTTCAAACACTTTCAGGGCACCCCCAAATTCCACACCAACACACATTGCCTATATGCCTATCATTCCCTCATGGCATAGGCAGGCAGGCAGGCACACACAGACCTCACAGCAGCACAATCAACTTGCAAGCATTGCAAAGCTTGGCATATGCAAGGACTGCAATGCATGTTGTCAAGGGCACGCCCCACCCCCAAACAAAAATAAAATTGCACCACCCCAAAAAAACCAAACCACCCCCCTCCCAAAAAACCCCAAAGTCCAAACCAAAACAACCATCTTGGGACAACCCCCACCCCCAGCCACACATAAAAATACATTTACCACACACCCCCAAAACGAAACAGGCCAGGACAAAACCACCACCTTGGGGAACCCCCACCCCCAAACATCAGATGGCATACACAACCCTGAACCACCAGGAGCCAACCATATTTTACCCTCCCCCATGGGCAGAGCTTCAAAAAAGCCTCCTCCTGCAGCTCCAACATGGCCTGGTCTCATGGCCTGTTCCCCCCCGGGATCCCAAGAGACTAGGTCCCCATTCAATTATTACTTTACTTTACTTCCCTTGCTAAGGGGCACCAGGGGGTCCTGTAATTAATCCCATAAACCCCCAAAGGAACCCATAACTTACCAACAGTCGCACGCACGCAAACCTCCAGCAGTCTCTGGCAGTCCTTCCAGATGCCAACCCTGCTGTAGAATGGCTTCAAAGTCCAAGGTCCAGAAGGTCCCAGAAGGAAAAAAAAAATTCTACATTACTATTGGCCAGCTCAGTCAAGTGCCAACCCCCTGATCACAGCCCTACCCCCTCTAAAAAAAATCTTAGGGAACCTTCGGGATTGGATGCCTTTTTTTAATTCAAAAAAGGCAACCAATGCAAGGCAGAGTTTTAAAAAAAGCGCCAAATGTAACAGTTAGTTACCACAGGGAGGGGGCAGGGAGGGACTCAACTCAAGTGCAAAACAAAAAACCTGTGCCCAAGGCCAAAAGTCATTTTAAAAAATCTGAGATCCGAAACCAATACAAAAAAAATAGTACAGCGTTTTACCGGATCTCGGTTTTAAATCTGATATGGCCAAATACCAGCAATATCGGTTCTCGGGAAAACCGGAATGCCCATCCCTACTAGACACCATAAATCACTGCTTCCTGGAGCAGCTTGTCTTGGAACCCACAAGAGGAGAAGCTATTTTAGATCTTGTCCTAACCTGAACAGAGGGTCTAGTGGAACGAGTAATGGTAGCAGAGCTACTTGCCAATAGCAATCACAATATAATTAGATTCAACATGCTAATAGGAGAGAGATTACCTAATAAGTAGGGGGGTGCAATTTGTTTTTGTTTTTTAATTACTAAAACGAACGATGGCCCATTTATTTTAATAATTAAAATACGAAAACAACATGCCAGGGTAATGAAAAATGGATGAAAAGGAAGCAACATTTTGGGAAACGGCTGCGCATGCACACAGGGTCCAGCAGCCATTTACACATGCGCAGGGATTTTTTTCATTTTTTCATTTTTATTTTTAATACAAATAAATTAAAAAGTAAAACAAAAAAATGAAAATCAATGTTTTCCATAACAACCCCCCCGCCCTCCCCCAAATGAAGGTGTTTTGTAAATGAAAACAAAAACAAAAATGAACAACGTGCCTGCTGCACACCCGTACTAATAAGTCTGTATAACAGGGCACCCCTTGGGGTTAAGTCTTTGTGGGATATGTATCCCAATGAGGTCAGTTCACGCAGGATCATTGCTAATGTTCTTTATCACACCATGGCTCCCCATCACCATATATACACATACAGAATCCTTACATACTCTAAAACTCCCCTTGGTGCTTACTCATAGATCTCTTTGGTACCTTTAGCATGGGCCCTGGCCAGGCACTATCAGCCAGGTTTCTCTCGGTGCAGCTCCTGACTGCGAGTTGGCTCAGCCCATGTGAAGCAGAGCCCTTCATGGCTCCTACCTCTCTAGTGATCTCCCTTGCAACTAAGGCTCAGCTCTGTCTTTCAGGCCTCAGAACTGGCCTCGCCATGCCAAAGCTCTGCTGACCCTAGATAGCCACTTAAGCTTCCAGCTTCCAGCTCCCAGGGCCAGCCTCTGTATTCCCTTTATTTCTTAATTAATTTATTAAAAGATTTAATATCCCGCCCCTCCTGCACAGGCAGCTCGGGGTGGCTCACAACATACATCAACAATTATAAAACCAAAAAATTATAAAAACGTATCACTTCTCCCCCCAATCCCTCTCCTCCCCCACCCTCTACCCATCTTCCCCACCAAACGCCTGATGTAACAGCCAAGTCTTATAGCTTTTACAAAAAGAGGGAAGGTCCGGGGCCAGACGCATCCCCACCGAAAGGCACTGACCTCTGTTATATTGGCACCTATTCGTCAATTAGTGCCACTCAGGGTGCATTCCCAATTTATTGAGTGCCTTCACCTTTCAGGGCTGATGCTACCCTGTTCCTCTTACACCCCTCCCCCCTTGAGGAGATGGGTGGGTCCCACAAAGTGGACCCAGCTAAACAAACAAAAGTTGCTCATACTGGAGCGGCTTTCCCTTTTCAATAAGACAGATAGGGAGTAGAGACACTGACCCACAGACACTGGGATGGGGTGAGGACCAGGCCTACTGAGCCAGCCCCAGCCCTGGGGCCCTATGTAGCTGTCTATTGTAGACAAGCTGTTGGTGCTACAGCACCCAACATCCTTCCCAGGGCTTTCTAACATATTGCATACAAATATTAACAAACCATCCTTCATAACAGGGTTGCCAGTTCATCTGCCCCCCTGCACCCATATGCTAACATCTCTGATCTCAGGGTGCATCTTTATGTAGGCCCCTCCCTCCTCAAACCAAGTTATGTGACTGAGCCCTCCCTGGCTCCAGATTCTATTTTAGGCAACCAGCTCATCCACGCTCCTGTAGCCCCACTCTCTCTAAGGTTTCTAGGAGTGGCTAGCTCATCCAACTCCCTACCACTCTGTTCTCTCTAAGGTTTCTAAGGAGTATCCAGCTCATCCTCCACCCTGCCACTCTACCTCCAGCTAAGGCCCTGCCCCTCAGGTCCCTCTTGAACACCTTGCCCATCTCCCTAGAGGGTCAGGGCTTCTGCCAACCTCCCCAGCATGGTGGCTCCGAGCTCCAGGAACTCTTTACCCTGCTGTCACCAAGTTCCAGGATGCCCTTGGGTCCCCAGAGTAGCCCCTCTCCCCAGGTACTTCCTTTTCCTGTGACCCGTCTTCCATCCTTGTGCTCCTTCTGAGCGTTTATGAAGTGACTGGCTTAACTGCCTCCCTGCCACCTTGAACTATAACCCTTAGGGAGTGGAGATCCTACCCCATACATACCATGACAGTGGGGGCAGGGGGACCAACCCAGCACTCAGGACCCCCAATCCCAGGACTCAGTGCACCTTATTGTAGCTACAAAGGGTGAGGTACAACACAACCCATCACAGTTCCCATCACCATCATCATAATTCTCAGGAGTTTTCAAGTCTACCCCTCTTACACTTCCCTTTTAAATTTACAACTCATACATTTTACATAGCCTAACCAAACCTACTACTCATATCCCATCAGGATAACTTTTTATCACCTCTTTTCCCTTTATGCCATTCCTTGGGGTGCTGGGCTTGTGCGTTCACTTCACTGTGGGTGATGGGTATTCCACACCACCACCCACCCACACTAAATATGTGTGGGCTTGGGTATATCCCTATATATATTATCTAAAACAAAAAGCCTAGCCATTTAAAAAAACGTTAGGCAGAACCATTTTTTAAAAAAAAACAACTTTCCTCTTCAAAAACATTTCACAAAATACATTTTACTCTAACTTAAACTCCCCACCAAATTAAAATTAATTACGATTGAAAAAAACATTTAATGTGCATTACAACAAAAATTAAAAGCCACGAAGCATGGAAATTATTTACACTTTTAAAATCTATATTGTATAATGTACCATTGACATTAGTACACCATATGTACTTAATTTATTACCATACATAGGCTTATGGTCCTATGGTAAGCACCAGGTGATGCACACCGGGAAAAGTAATCCTCAATTTTATGTATATAACCAAAACAAAAAACTTAACAGTTTAAAAAAAGAACTTAAATGCACAAGAGTTTTCTTAAAATACAAACAAAAAAATTCAGTACAATTACAATTCAAAAAACCTTCCACTCCATACATTGCAACAAAACATAAACACCAAAAAACATAGAAATTAATTCACAATTAAAGCAATATTTAATATTTTATTCTCATCAACATACATGTAATATATGTACTAAATTACTTACCATACATACTTTAATTCATTTTTATCAATAAGTAAACTTGCACATTTTACAATTATGAAACTAATTTATTATCATAATTCAACAAGGAACAATTTTGTCAGAGTGCATTAAGTCTGTTTCTACAGAACTTCATTGTGTACAATGAATTGTATAATGTCTACACTCACATTCTTTACTTCATTGTATAAACTGTATACAATTTGTATACATGTAAATAACAGACTTAATTGTAATTGTATTGAATTTTTTTTTTTTTTAAGAAAACTTGTGCATTTAATTTTTTTTTAAACTGTTAAGTTTTTTGTTTTGGTTAATTTATTGGTTTTGTGGGAGGTGGGGGTTTGGGATGTTGTGGGGGGGCAGGAGCTAGGGGCAGGG
>QEPC01001500.1:2945627-2956058 GCA_003113815.1 Sphenodon punctatus
GCTGCCGGCTTTTTTGGAAACAAGCGCGGGCGCCGCCGCGCTCGTCTAAAAACGGCCTAAGTCTTATAAGCAGAGGCATTGCTAGGGGTGGGCTGACCAGGCTAAAGCCCCGGATCTTTTCCCCAGAGCCCCGGATCCAAGGCAAACTCACTGTGCAGTGAGTGACAGCCTACCTGCGATTCAGGGCTCTGGGGTAAAGATCTGAGACTCAAGTGTGGACTGCGCTGCGGGCTCGGCTCACCCGCAGCGCACTCCACAATCCATACAGTTCTGCGCCTGTGTCACACATGCATGATGTGTCTCAGGCGCCCGCCACCGCGCGCCTCTTTCACTGACTAGCTCCTCCTTTCCACGTGCTGCTGAAGCCCAGCAGCAGGTGCAGCAGCAGCATGTGGAAAGGACGGAGCCAGTCAGTGAGAGAGGTGCGCAGTGGTGGGACTCGGGAGTCGGACGCCTGAGTCACATGTGCCCGCACAGTGACCACCCGGTAGTGTGCTCAGCATGGTGGCCAGCAGCGGGCAGCAGCTTGTGATTTTTGAGATTGGGTTGGGACTCTGAGGACCGGCTCAGAGAGCCGGTGAGGAGGGTGTGAGGCAAGGAGTAGGGGGGCTGGGTGGCAGAATCAACGAATGTGTCTCTAGCGGGTGGGCACAGAGCTAGTTGGCTGTTACTGGGTGTGTTTACTATGCGGATGGAGGCAAGGAGCTTGTTGATGGCATGCAGGGTGCCGGCGGTAAATGGTGGCTGGAGGGAATAGCAGATTCAGTCCGCAGGCGGCAGGATGTGTGTGGTGAGAGAGAGGAACAGGGATGTGGAGGGGAATAGGAATCTGGATGAAAACGGGGAGGCTGTGTGTCGAAGAAGACAGAAAGAGGCAGAGAGTGTGGCAAATGTGTACACCCCAAAGTGAGAGCAAGAGGGGTTTAGAGGTTGTTGTTTTTAAAAAATAAATAAATAAATAAATAAATACCAAAACCTGGGTGTAGACAAGAGAGGGGCTGGGGGAGTGGACTTAAGGTCCCAAAAATATTTAGGAAAGGAAAGAATGAGCTTAGAACAGGTCAGAAGCCCCTTTCTCTCCCTTTATGAAGAGCTCTGCCACCCTCCCCAGTTAAAAAAAATACATGTTAATGTATTGCATCTGTGCTCTCCCCCCCACACACACAACCACCACCTTCCCCATGTTGACAATGGCTGACTAAATACTCTCATTCATGTAATGAGGTTATCAAGGGCGAAGCATGGATTAGTAGCCTGAATTTTCTGACTCAGGGGCCACATCTGTCTGCGCTTATGCTCCACAGAAGAGCAAGGATGTTTATCTGAATGAACCATGTTAACGGTTTATAATAAAATATTATTGATTAAATCACTAGTTTTAAATTTACTTATTGTTAAAAGTAACATAGTTTTCCCCTAAACGGACACATTTTATTCATATTTGTTGGCATGTGCTAACCACTCTCCTTGCTGAGCGGGCGGGTGGGGCCCGATGCCACTCTGCACATTTGGTGGGGGCGGGGATTGGAGCGGGCAGGGGGGCACAATGGCTATGGGATGGGGGCAGCACAAATTGATTATTGGAGGCACAAATTAACTGGTGACATTCTAGAAGAATTTCTCTTTGCATGGCATAATGTGCTTAATAGGCTGCCTTTTGGGGTGTCCTATGTGTTTGATTGTGGCTTAGCCATTTGGAATTTAGTGCTCTGCATGTGCGCTTTATTGCTTGCTTTCTACTTGTGGATGCTTGTAGTTGGAATTGCGGGAAACACCCAGCTGTAAACCATCATTGAGGGTGCAGTGAGCACAGACAACCTCCATTGTGAAGAAGGCCAAAAGCGTCATTAAAGTTAATTCACATGCATATGAGTTGGGCAGCACCCCCCAGGCAGTGTCCTGCCCCCTAGGCCTGCCGACCCACCAGTAGCAAAGCTGCCAAGTAGCTTCGGCACAAGCCCCTGACCTTTTTAGGACCTAAAAACGTCCCTGCTCATAAGATCCTGTTGCAGTTCTTCACAGTCTGCTTGTGTTTTAACTACCTTGAATAACTTGGTGTCATCTGCAAATCTGACCACCTCACTCACATGCGGTTGGTTCATGGGGGAAGAGTTGTTGGCTTCGGGTTAGGGGAATAGGGCATGGGTCTGGCTTGGGAGTGGTCACTTGTTGGGGGGAATGGGACATAAGATGAGGCTCAGCAGAGGTTGCTGGTTTGGGGAGGGGGTCATTAGCTTGTGGAGAGGGAATGAGGCATGATTCTGGCTTGGAGCGGGGGTGTGATTTCTGACTCAAAGCCTGACTTGTGGAAAGTGGAATCTCTCGGTAGGAACGGGACATGGGGCTGGCTCGGGGAGGGAAAGATGAAGTTGCCAAGGCCTCACCATTTTCCCTGGCTGTGCTAGGCTATGCTGGGCTGGGCCTGGCTGCAGTGCTGGAGACTGTAGTTCTGAGACAGCAGCAGCCCCTGCAGATGGGGAGGGCTCGTTACAGGCTCCCCAAGCAGGTGGCTACACTGAGAGTCAGCGAGCAGAACAGCTCCAAGCTGGATATGTACTGCAGTTTGGGGGGTTCCTAGTTCGAGATCTTGGATATTACAATTTCCAGGAAATGTTAGGTTCAGCATTGTAATTTTTTTGTTTTTTTTAAAAACAACAACAAAAACTCTGACTATACAAGCCTCAAGCCTAGTAATTGTATTTTGAATATGGAAGTTAAAAGGGGCTTTGGGAGTATATTTGTGTTTTAGTGAAATCCGAATGCACATCCCTAAAGAAAGAGAATGTGCTGCACTAAGCATGATGAGTTACTTTACCATTATCACATTGATCAGGTCTAAACTATTGGAGTAAAGCCCAGCTCTGGTATTAGCTTGCTGTCCTGCCACACAGTTACAGAGAAGAGCCCACACCTTCAGCTGGGTCTAGTGCTGGAGATCAAACCCACGATGCACATGGGGGAAGTCAGACTCCAGTTCTGAATGTAAGTCTGATCCCAAGGTAACTCCTAGGATAGTAGCGTGAGCAGAGTCCAGCCCATTGATGGTGGATCCAAATCAGAACATTGGATTGGAACCTCCTTACTCATCAGCAGGACCCCATGAATTCTGAAATACTGCAATTGCAGCTATTTTTGTAGAATATTTGCTTTTAGTCAAATTGTTGCAGAAATTTCCTCTGCCTGCACAGAATTACAGCCTGAGTGGGGAGCATTATGAGCTAGCCAATGAGATGTGGTCCACAGCTAAGGAACCACTCTTCTGAAGCAGCCACTCTTTGTCCAGGAACAGGGTGTGTGCTACAGATGAACATTGCCAGTTTGAGACAGCCCTTTGATTGCTATCATGCACCAGCCAGTGCTTCACAGGAAGAGATGAGCATGTGAGGTGATCTGCCCCCCGAAGGTCTCTTCCTAATACTTAGAGCAAATGTTCCCAAACTCTGGGCAGTGGCCCCCCATGGGATCACTGTATCTGCAGGTAAGATCACAGTCCTAGTGATGGGGAATACACTTTGCATGTCTCCACTGCTGCTTGGGGTCACAGGGTTGTATTTAAGTTTTCAAACAGGTTTACACAGGTAAAATATTTGGGAGCCACCGTGGAGATTGGCTTCAGCCCTGTGTTTCTATAACGGTCTTCAAAAACTGACTCAGGATAGTTTTGTCACCCATAGGGACAGCCAGTCATGTACTATAGAAGAAAGAGCTCCAGGAAGGTTTTACCCAGATGCAGCTGTGCGAGGCTAAGGTGATGCTTGCTCAAGGTCTCTATTAACAAATTGGATAACTACAGCCTCCAGTCATTGAGGGGAGAGGCTCCTGCCAATGGTCTCCTGGCTGAAGGTTCCCCCAGCTCACAGCACCCATGTTCCCCCTTCCCCAGCTTCAGCCAGCAATTATTCTTAATAAATCCTCTCCTGCCATGATGTATTTACCCAACACCAGCCAATGAATCATGCTGACATCTCAGTCTATTGTAACTAATTGTCCATGGGATTTCTCATTAATTACACCCTACACCTTGCCTTTAGTGCCTTGCAAGCGGCTGCAGAATGAGTAATTCTCAGCTTTGTCCCTACTTTGTTTTCTTGCAGATAGCAGCGCTGGAGAGGCAGATCTTTGACTTCTTGGGTTATCAGTGGGCACCAATCCTGGCCAATTTTTTACACATTATGGCTGTCATTCTCGGCATCTTCGGCACCATCCAGTACAGATCCAAATACCTCATAATGGTAGGTACCAAGAGGCCAGTATGTTCCTGCCTGATTGCTGGTGTCTTTTGTTTCCTCCATAGCACTTTGGACCGGATTGCATAGAGCTTGCTACATGCATATCACTGCAGTCTCTTCATTCCTTCAGGGCTAGTAGATGGCACCGACTGGGCAGTAATGACAGGCCATGTTCATTTTTGCCCCATGGAGGCTACACATGGAGAAGCAGCCGCACAAGGATTTAACACATGTGAACGGCTGTGTGTTTAAGACACTCCAGCAAATACAGCCCAACATGTATTTAAATGGGCTAGCTAGCCTCAGCACAGTATGGGATTAACCTTGGATGGTGTCAGGGACTCAGGCCAGGTCTGTAGCCAAAGTTTAAAGCAAGAAATTCAGAGGTTAGTCAGAAGCCCAGTAGCCAGTCAGAGCAGGACTGGGGCTGGCTGCCGACAGGCTGGAACAATGTCGGAACAAGGCAGGAAGCAAAGTGGCAACCAGGCACAAAAGTCTAGTCAAGTAAGCTAAACATCATGCTGCCCAGACACACTTCTGACATCCTCATGCTGTCCC
Source organism: Sphenodon punctatus (assembly GCA_003113815.1). Taxonomy (NCBI): domain Eukaryota; kingdom Metazoa; phylum Chordata; class Lepidosauria; order Sphenodontia; family Sphenodontidae; genus Sphenodon; species Sphenodon punctatus. Next base: position 2,950,415 of record QEPC01001500.1, read on the forward strand.
CAGACGTTTCCTGCAATGTCTCAGGGCTTTATGTAGCTCAAAATAGCATTTTCCCCAAGGGGGAAAAAGCAGCATTTCCAATTTATTTTCTGCTGAAAATTGGATCAAAAGACACCCCCAAAATCTACACAATCAAGCATTCTGATTGTTGACCTGTTGAACTTAAAGTCCAAGCTAAAGGCTCCCTGTTTTCCAGAACCATGGGTTGCTGTTCCAGTATTAGGGTTCAGGTGAGTGGTTAACTTGGAGCTAGCTGGTATCTCACTTGTTTGCTAGGAAGAAGCATTTTGCTAGCTTGCTTGGAAGAAGCATTTTGTATTCTCCTCCCCAAAATCACAGCATGCACTTGATGAATTTTCAGATAACTTAAAGGCACATCCATAAGTTTATGACTGAAAATTAATTCAACCAGTCAGCTCTCTTAATTCCAAAGCAGAACACTGGGGGAGGTTATATTTGGGAGAAGTGGGGGTTTTATTATTGTTTTGGAGGTTATCAGTTATGCTCCCTGCCCCAGTGAGAGTTGGGGGGGAGGGGGGAGGGACTGGGTTAGGGAGGACGGGGCCATATCTCCCAGTGAGAGGGGGGGTTGTGATCCCTGGAAAAGGGTTTTTGAAATACCATCTGGTGAGAGCAGGGGGGGGGGGAACAGCCGGAGTGGAAGGGGCCCGGGGGGTGGTGGTTAACTGGGGGGAGAACTGCAGTCATTGAGATTGTGATGGGGCAGGGGAATTATGGTCCCTATGGGGGATATGTTCAATCTGTGAGATGGGACAGGTGCTTGGGGCTTTCCCTCTCACCTCCCCCCAGACAGGCGGTGAGGTGGTTCATGATCAGAGGGCCCCTGGTCCGAGTCTGATGCTGTTGAACATGAGGTCAGTTGTCAGTAAGTCCACAACTATCCAGGAACTGTTCGTGGACCATGCAACCGACCTTGTGTGCATCACTGAGACCTGGTTGGACACTGAGTCGGGGCCTATTCTGGCTGACCTTGTTTGAGCTGGGTACTCTAGCGTGCAGCATCAGCCATGACTAGAGGGATGGGGAGGGGGTGGGCAGTGTAGCCATTGTTTTTAGGTACTCAGGGTCAGTCAGGAGGTATCTGGTGCAGTCTGTCAGGTATCGAGGGCCTCCATCTTGTGATTGATTTGGCGGGAGACAGATTGAGGGTGCTGCTAGCATACCGTGCACCTACCTGTTGGTCAGCATCCCTACATGTTCTAATGGAGCTGGTGTTAGAGGTGGTATTGTGATCCCCAAAGACATTGGTCTTGGGGGACTTCAATAGTCACACTGCTGCCAGTCTTGGGAGGACAGAACATGAGTTGATGGGCAGAAGGGGTCACCTTGGTGACTGAGGCCATCGACTGGATGGCTCCTAGGCATCCACTCCCTAAGCATTGGCACAGCAGGCCTCCATGGTTTAAGGAGGACCTGTGGTAGCTGAAGCAGGAAGGACGGCAGTTGGAGTGACGGTGGCACAGTTCGCGTGCTGAAGTCGAAAGATTGCGACATAGAGCTAGTTTACAAGCCTATGCCATGGCTTTCTGAGCAGCAAAGAAGGGGTTCTTTGCCACCCTTATAGCATCTGCAAAGTCTCGTCCAGCAAAGCTTTTCTGGGTGGTGAAGAGGCTGGTAGCTCCAGCCTCCCTCTGCCTGGAACTGGAACCTTCCAGTGCCTGCTATGACATGTTTGTTGCTTACTTCATGGACAATATCACTCAGACTCACCATGACTTTGACGTCACACTTGGTACAACAGGAGAACCAGAGGTTATGGAAGCCCCATCCTGTCTGGTTTCATGGGATCAATTTCAGTGGGAAATTGATGTGACGGATGTTCTTGGGGCGGTCAGAGCCACCTCTTGCAAACTGGACCCATGCGTGTCCTGACTGGTCAAGGCCAGCTGGGAGACACTGGGGCTGTTGCTGGCGAGGGTGGTCAGTGCCTCCCTTCAGGAGGGTGGAGTGCTGGTATGCTTCAAGAAGGTGGTGGTGCAGTCTCTCCTCAAGATCATTTGACATTGACACCATCACCAGCTATTGGCCAGTCTCTAACCTTCCCTTTTTAGGGAAGATTATTGAATGGATTGTGGTTTGGCAGCTGCAGGAACATCTGGACCACATCGGTTTTCTAAATCCCTCACAGTCCGGATTTCGTCCGGGCTATGGCACTGAGACTGCACTTGTGGCTTTGGTCAACGACCTCTTCCAGGAATTGAACCAGGGTTGGTCAACCCTGCTGATTCTGTTAGATCTGTTGGCTGCTTTTGATACCGTTGACCATAAGATGTTGGTGACTAGGTTGCAGGGCCGAGCCGGGGTGGGCGGAATTGTTCTTGAATGGTTCTGCTCCTTCCTGGCAGAGAGAACTCAGTGGGTGGTGCTCGGGGATTGTTCTTCATCTCACTGGGACCTCTCATGTGTAGTCCCACAAGTTTCTATTCAGTTCCCATGTGTATATGTAGCTGCTGGGCAAGATTGTGAGACAGTTTGGTGTTCGATGTTATCAATACGCTGATGACACCCAACTCTACCTCTCTTTTTTATCCAACCCAAACCTGTCAGTCTTGGTGCTTACCTGGTGTCTGGCAGCCATGGAGGACTGGATGAAGGTGAGCCAACTGAAGCTGAATCCCAACAAGATGGAGGTGATGCTAGTGGGTAAGGCGGTGGGTGTGGCATCCCGTCATTGATGGGGTTCATCCCCCAGGATCGTAGTCTGGGATTGCTCCTCGAGTCCCAGCTCCACCTGGATGTCCAGGTGGGGGCTGTGGCGAGGAGTGCATTTCACCAGTTACATCTGGCTTCGTCTGTGCGTCTCAGACTTCGACCTGGTCACTATCAAACATGCTTTTGTCACCTCAAATCTGGACTACTGTAACGCACTCTACCCATGGTGACGGTTAGGAGGCTGCATCTGGTGCAGAATGCGGCAGCCCATCTCCTGACAGGGATGGGTTGCCATGAGCATGTCACACCAGTGCTCTGCACTGGCTGCCTATAGTCTTCTGGGCCCGATTCAAGGTGTTTGTGCTTACCTATAAAGCCATATAGGGCCTAGACCCTACCTATCTGCGAGACTGCCTCATTCCCTGGACTCTGGATTGGCCCCTGCAGTCCCCGGCGAGCGCCCTTCTTGAAGTCCCTCAGTTAGCTTGGGGGGGGGGGGAACTACGGAGAGAGCATTTTTGGTGGCTGCACATAGGTTGTGGAACTCCCTTCCAGCAAAGGCCTGTGTAGCCCTGGACCTCTCCTCCTTTAGGTGACAATGCAAGACCTGGTTGTTCCTCCAGGCCTTGGGTGAAGGGTGGGGGTTTGTGGGTTAGGATGACGGGGGTTTGGTTTTCTTCTTTTTTGACATCCCCCATATGGATTGAAGGTTTTATTATGTTTTATTTTTATTATATATTTATATTATTGTATTTTTATGTTCTATTTTTATGAATTGTTAGCTGCCGTGAGCTGCTTTTGCAGGAGGGGTGGGGTATAAATTATGTAAAATAAACAAACAAATATGGAGGCAATGACTCGATTCCTCCATATCTCATGATCCAAGGCCATTGTCTGGGCCTCTGTCTATATATTTATTTATAGTAGCATTTGTATGCTGCCCCCTCCTGCTACAAGCATCTCGGGGTTGCTAACATTTTAAATCATATAATAAAATTCATTAAAATCAACATTTCCCAGATCTAACCCCCCCCAAACACAATAAAACCCCACCCTAACCCAACCCACCTATCCCATCTCCCTTGGCAAAGGCCCGGCGGAACAACCAGGTCTTACACTTTTTATGGAAAGAGGGGAAGTCATCAGTCAGGCGGACCTTCCGCAGCCCAGTGCAGCCACTGCGAACGCCCTCCTCATGGTCAACACCTAGGAAACCTGGGGGACCTCAAGAAGGGTGCCCCCAGTCAACTGCAGAGGTCAATCCAGAATCCGGAAGGTGAGATGGCCCTGCAGGTAGGTGGGGCCCAGGCCATTTAGGGCTTTAAAGGTCAACACCAGCGCCTTGAATTGCCCCCCCCCCCAATTGGATGAGGTCTTTATTCATCATGTCATGCCATCTAACACATGCACGTCCTGATTTTCTTTCCCCAGGCAGTTTTCATATCATAGCTTGAATAGCTAATTTAGATTTTTATTTTGGGCAGTTAACATAAATGAAGCCTGTTCTCCTAGGGGTGGAAACACTCAGTGTAAATTAATGGAATTTTTCAGCTAGAAACAGGCTATATCTCCCTTCCAGATGCACCTCTACCAAATTTAGCTGATATCAGCTAGTGGGATGAGACGTGGAATACAACACACACGTACACATCCATGCAGTCTTCAGTAGATCATCTTGTTTTGAATTGAGGATGAAGTGGAGGAAATCAAAACATGTCCTATGGAAATTAATTTTTACAAATAACAAGATTGAGTCTCATTCTGTTCCTCTCTTCCATCTAAGCCCTCTGTCTGCACTCTTGCCTTGGACACAGTTCACTGCAGTAGTTTCTAATGTTCAAAATCCTGGCATTTACCAGCAATAGAGTGCAATCAACAAAGCGTGCACATGCTCATTGTGGACCATTTGTTATTTACATAACACTTTCAATGTCCAATCCTTACGTAGTTCACCCTCACAGTTCTGTGAGGTAGGTCATTATTCCCATTTTACAGATGGGAAATTCAGGCTGAGAGATAGGATAAAAGCAGATGAGATGGTGGTCCACTGTGGCCCACATTTTCATACTTTGGCCCACAGGCACATCTGTTGAGGGCCTGCCAGACGTTTTCCCCAAATTGGTCCAGAGCGTGTCCAAGGTTAGCTTGGGCTAATCTCTGCCTGATCAGGCCAAAGTCAAATCAAGGCTGCACATTTTTTTCTGGGATGGTCTGCCATGACGGGCAGCCATGGCAGGCTGTCATGACTGCCCGCCATGATGGGGGACATGGTGCTGGCTGCAGCATGGGGGAAGGGCTGGCCAGCTGCACAGTCTCCATTCTCCCTGCCCCTAGGCTGTGCGGCCAGTGGCCCAGCAGGGTGCATGTTTGTTATGCATCCTGACTCGAGCCGGACCATGTCCACTGCAGCTATCTGACCTGGCAGCAGCCAGCTGGCCATCACATTTGTTTTAACCACTGTGACTTGTCGAAGACCACCAATGAGTTTATGGCTAAGATGGAATCTAAAACCTAGTTTCGCAGGCCCAACGCCTAAACCTTTTTCACTACGGAACACAGATTCTCTACTGGATTCCACCTGATGAACCTCCTTCATTCTGCCAAATCAGTTAGGTTAGATTCATGTTTACCCAATGCCTGTCTGCTGTCAGGGACTGGATGAAAATGAGCCGATTGAAGCTGAAGCCAGACAAGACTGAGGTCATGATGGTTTTTCTGCCTTATGACCTGAGGGGGATTGCGACTCCTGTTATTGATGGAGTCTGACCCCCTCTGGCCACTCAGGTTCACAGCCTTTGAGTGCTTCCGGACCACTTGCTATAACTGAATTGTCAGGTTGTGGCAGTGGCCAGGAGTGCCTTTCACCAACTCAATCTGGTAAGGAGGCTGCAGTCTTTTCTTTCTGATTTGGATCTGGACATTGTCGTCCATGCTTTCATCACCTCCAGGCTAGATTACTGCAATGCACTCT
>QEPC01001500.1:2956158-2979549 GCA_003113815.1 Sphenodon punctatus
GCTGCCGGCTTTTTTGGAAACAAGCGCGGGCGCCGCCGCGCTCGTCTAAAAACGGCCTAAGTCTTATAAGCAGAGGCATTGCTAGGGGTGGGCTGACCAGGCTAAAGCCCCGGATCTTTTCCCCAGAGCCCCGGATCCAAGGCAAACTCACTGTGCAGTGAGTGACAGCCTACCTGCGATTCAGGGCTCTGGGGTAAAGATCTGAGACTCAAGTGTGGACTGCGCTGCGGGCTCGGCTCACCCGCAGCGCACTCCACAATCCATACAGTTCTGCGCCTGTGTCACACATGCATGATGTGTCTCAGGCGCCCGCCACCGCGCGCCTCTTTCACTGACTAGCTCCTCCTTTCCACGTGCTGCTGAAGCCCAGCAGCAGGTGCAGCAGCAGCATGTGGAAAGGACGGAGCCAGTCAGTGAGAGAGGTGCGCAGTGGTGGGACTCGGGAGTCGGACGCCTGAGTCACATGTGCCCGCACAGTGACCACCCGGTAGTGTGCTCAGCATGGTGGCCAGCAGCGGGCAGCAGCTTGTGATTTTTGAGATTGGGTTGGGACTCTGAGGACCGGCTCAGAGAGCCGGTGAGGAGGGTGTGAGGCAAGGAGTAGGGGGGCTGGGTGGCAGAATCAACGAATGTGTCTCTAGCGGGTGGGCACAGAGCTAGTTGGCTGTTACTGGGTGTGTTTACTATGCGGATGGAGGCAAGGAGCTTGTTGATGGCATGCAGGGTGCCGGCGGTAAATGGTGGCTGGAGGGAATAGCAGATTCAGTCCGCAGGCGGCAGGATGTGTGTGGTGAGAGAGAGGAACAGGGATGTGGAGGGGAATAGGAATCTGGATGAAAACGGGGAGGCTGTGTGTCGAAGAAGACAGAAAGAGGCAGAGAGTGTGGCAAATGTGTACACCCCAAAGTGAGAGCAAGAGGGGTTTAGAGGTTGTTGTTTTTAAAAAATAAATAAATAAATAAATAAATACCAAAACCTGGGTGTAGACAAGAGAGGGGCTGGGGGAGTGGACTTAAGGTCCCAAAAATATTTAGGAAAGGAAAGAATGAGCTTAGAACAGGTCAGAAGCCCCTTTCTCTCCCTTTATGAAGAGCTCTGCCACCCTCCCCAGTTAAAAAAAATACATGTTAATGTATTGCATCTGTGCTCTCCCCCCCACACACACAACCACCACCTTCCCCATGTTGACAATGGCTGACTAAATACTCTCATTCATGTAATGAGGTTATCAAGGGCGAAGCATGGATTAGTAGCCTGAATTTTCTGACTCAGGGGCCACATCTGTCTGCGCTTATGCTCCACAGAAGAGCAAGGATGTTTATCTGAATGAACCATGTTAACGGTTTATAATAAAATATTATTGATTAAATCACTAGTTTTAAATTTACTTATTGTTAAAAGTAACATAGTTTTCCCCTAAACGGACACATTTTATTCATATTTGTTGGCATGTGCTAACCACTCTCCTTGCTGAGCGGGCGGGTGGGGCCCGATGCCACTCTGCACATTTGGTGGGGGCGGGGATTGGAGCGGGCAGGGGGGCACAATGGCTATGGGATGGGGGCAGCACAAATTGATTATTGGAGGCACAAATTAACTGGTGACATTCTAGAAGAATTTCTCTTTGCATGGCATAATGTGCTTAATAGGCTGCCTTTTGGGGTGTCCTATGTGTTTGATTGTGGCTTAGCCATTTGGAATTTAGTGCTCTGCATGTGCGCTTTATTGCTTGCTTTCTACTTGTGGATGCTTGTAGTTGGAATTGCGGGAAACACCCAGCTGTAAACCATCATTGAGGGTGCAGTGAGCACAGACAACCTCCATTGTGAAGAAGGCCAAAAGCGTCATTAAAGTTAATTCACATGCATATGAGTTGGGCAGCACCCCCCAGGCAGTGTCCTGCCCCCTAGGCCTGCCGACCCACCAGTAGCAAAGCTGCCAAGTAGCTTCGGCACAAGCCCCTGACCTTTTTAGGACCTAAAAACGTCCCTGCTCATAAGATCCTGTTGCAGTTCTTCACAGTCTGCTTGTGTTTTAACTACCTTGAATAACTTGGTGTCATCTGCAAATCTGACCACCTCACTCACATGCGGTTGGTTCATGGGGGAAGAGTTGTTGGCTTCGGGTTAGGGGAATAGGGCATGGGTCTGGCTTGGGAGTGGTCACTTGTTGGGGGGAATGGGACATAAGATGAGGCTCAGCAGAGGTTGCTGGTTTGGGGAGGGGGTCATTAGCTTGTGGAGAGGGAATGAGGCATGATTCTGGCTTGGAGCGGGGGTGTGATTTCTGACTCAAAGCCTGACTTGTGGAAAGTGGAATCTCTCGGTAGGAACGGGACATGGGGCTGGCTCGGGGAGGGAAAGATGAAGTTGCCAAGGCCTCACCATTTTCCCTGGCTGTGCTAGGCTATGCTGGGCTGGGCCTGGCTGCAGTGCTGGAGACTGTAGTTCTGAGACAGCAGCAGCCCCTGCAGATGGGGAGGGCTCGTTACAGGCTCCCCAAGCAGGTGGCTACACTGAGAGTCAGCGAGCAGAACAGCTCCAAGCTGGATATGTACTGCAGTTTGGGGGGTTCCTAGTTCGAGATCTTGGATATTACAATTTCCAGGAAATGTTAGGTTCAGCATTGTAATTTTTTTGTTTTTTTTAAAAACAACAACAAAAACTCTGACTATACAAGCCTCAAGCCTAGTAATTGTATTTTGAATATGGAAGTTAAAAGGGGCTTTGGGAGTATATTTGTGTTTTAGTGAAATCCGAATGCACATCCCTAAAGAAAGAGAATGTGCTGCACTAAGCATGATGAGTTACTTTACCATTATCACATTGATCAGGTCTAAACTATTGGAGTAAAGCCCAGCTCTGGTATTAGCTTGCTGTCCTGCCACACAGTTACAGAGAAGAGCCCACACCTTCAGCTGGGTCTAGTGCTGGAGATCAAACCCACGATGCACATGGGGGAAGTCAGACTCCAGTTCTGAATGTAAGTCTGATCCCAAGGTAACTCCTAGGATAGTAGCGTGAGCAGAGTCCAGCCCATTGATGGTGGATCCAAATCAGAACATTGGATTGGAACCTCCTTACTCATCAGCAGGACCCCATGAATTCTGAAATACTGCAATTGCAGCTATTTTTGTAGAATATTTGCTTTTAGTCAAATTGTTGCAGAAATTTCCTCTGCCTGCACAGAATTACAGCCTGAGTGGGGAGCATTATGAGCTAGCCAATGAGATGTGGTCCACAGCTAAGGAACCACTCTTCTGAAGCAGCCACTCTTTGTCCAGGAACAGGGTGTGTGCTACAGATGAACATTGCCAGTTTGAGACAGCCCTTTGATTGCTATCATGCACCAGCCAGTGCTTCACAGGAAGAGATGAGCATGTGAGGTGATCTGCCCCCCGAAGGTCTCTTCCTAATACTTAGAGCAAATGTTCCCAAACTCTGGGCAGTGGCCCCCCATGGGATCACTGTATCTGCAGGTAAGATCACAGTCCTAGTGATGGGGAATACACTTTGCATGTCTCCACTGCTGCTTGGGGTCACAGGGTTGTATTTAAGTTTTCAAACAGGTTTACACAGGTAAAATATTTGGGAGCCACCGTGGAGATTGGCTTCAGCCCTGTGTTTCTATAACGGTCTTCAAAAACTGACTCAGGATAGTTTTGTCACCCATAGGGACAGCCAGTCATGTACTATAGAAGAAAGAGCTCCAGGAAGGTTTTACCCAGATGCAGCTGTGCGAGGCTAAGGTGATGCTTGCTCAAGGTCTCTATTAACAAATTGGATAACTACAGCCTCCAGTCATTGAGGGGAGAGGCTCCTGCCAATGGTCTCCTGGCTGAAGGTTCCCCCAGCTCACAGCACCCATGTTCCCCCTTCCCCAGCTTCAGCCAGCAATTATTCTTAATAAATCCTCTCCTGCCATGATGTATTTACCCAACACCAGCCAATGAATCATGCTGACATCTCAGTCTATTGTAACTAATTGTCCATGGGATTTCTCATTAATTACACCCTACACCTTGCCTTTAGTGCCTTGCAAGCGGCTGCAGAATGAGTAATTCTCAGCTTTGTCCCTACTTTGTTTTCTTGCAGATAGCAGCGCTGGAGAGGCAGATCTTTGACTTCTTGGGTTATCAGTGGGCACCAATCCTGGCCAATTTTTTACACATTATGGCTGTCATTCTCGGCATCTTCGGCACCATCCAGTACAGATCCAAATACCTCATAATGGTAGGTACCAAGAGGCCAGTATGTTCCTGCCTGATTGCTGGTGTCTTTTGTTTCCTCCATAGCACTTTGGACCGGATTGCATAGAGCTTGCTACATGCATATCACTGCAGTCTCTTCATTCCTTCAGGGCTAGTAGATGGCACCGACTGGGCAGTAATGACAGGCCATGTTCATTTTTGCCCCATGGAGGCTACACATGGAGAAGCAGCCGCACAAGGATTTAACACATGTGAACGGCTGTGTGTTTAAGACACTCCAGCAAATACAGCCCAACATGTATTTAAATGGGCTAGCTAGCCTCAGCACAGTATGGGATTAACCTTGGATGGTGTCAGGGACTCAGGCCAGGTCTGTAGCCAAAGTTTAAAGCAAGAAATTCAGAGGTTAGTCAGAAGCCCAGTAGCCAGTCAGAGCAGGACTGGGGCTGGCTGCCGACAGGCTGGAACAATGTCGGAACAAGGCAGGAAGCAAAGTGGCAACCAGGCACAAAAGTCTAGTCAAGTAAGCTAAACATCATGCTGCCCAGACACACTTCTGACATCCTCATGCTGTCCCCAGACGTTTCCTGCAATGTCTCAGGGCTTTATGTAGCTCAAAATAGCATTTTCCCCAAGGGGGAAAAAGCAGCATTTCCAATTTATTTTCTGCTGAAAATTGGATCAAAAGACACCCCCAAAATCTACACAATCAAGCATTCTGATTGTTGACCTGTTGAACTTAAAGTCCAAGCTAAAGGCTCCCTGTTTTCCAGAACCATGGGTTGCTGTTCCAGTATTAGGGTTCAGGTGAGTGGTTAACTTGGAGCTAGCTGGTATCTCACTTGTTTGCTAGGAAGAAGCATTTTGCTAGCTTGCTTGGAAGAAGCATTTTGTATTCTCCTCCCCAAAATCACAGCATGCACTTGATGAATTTTCAGATAACTTAAAGGCACATCCATAAGTTTATGACTGAAAATTAATTCAACCAGTCAGCTCTCTTAATTCCAAAGCAGAACACTGGGGGAGGTTATATTTGGGAGAAGTGGGGGTTTTATTATTGTTTTGGAGGTTATCAGTTATGCTCCCTGCCCCAGTGAGAGTTGGGGGGGAGGGGGGAGGGACTGGGTTAGGGAGGACGGGGCCATATCTCCCAGTGAGAGGGGGGGTTGTGATCCCTGGAAAAGGGTTTTTGAAATACCATCTGGTGAGAGCAGGGGGGGGGGGAACAGCCGGAGTGGAAGGGGCCCGGGGGGTGGTGGTTAACTGGGGGGAGAACTGCAGTCATTGAGATTGTGATGGGGCAGGGGAATTATGGTCCCTATGGGGGATATGTTCAATCTGTGAGATGGGACAGGTGCTTGGGGCTTTCCCTCTCACCTCCCCCCAGACAGGCGGTGAGGTGGTTCATGATCAGAGGGCCCCTGGTCCGAGTCTGATGCTGTTGAACATGAGGTCAGTTGTCAGTAAGTCCACAACTATCCAGGAACTGTTCGTGGACCATGCAACCGACCTTGTGTGCATCACTGAGACCTGGTTGGACACTGAGTCGGGGCCTATTCTGGCTGACCTTGTTCCAGCTGGGTACTCCATGCAGCATCAGTCACGGCTAGAGGGATGGGGAGCTGTCTCTTATACACATCTAGATGTGTATAAGAGACAGGGTAAGGAGGCTGCAGTCTTTTCTTTCTGATTTGGATCTGGACATTGTCGTCCATGCTTTCATCACCTCCAGGCTAGATTACTGCAATGCACTCTATGTGGGGCTGCCCTTGATGACTGTTTGAAAGCTGAAGCTGGTGCAGAATGCAGCGGCTTCCCTCCTTTCAGGGCGAGGTGCCAGGAGCACATTATACCAGTGCTCTGAAGTCTACAATGGCTCCAGGCCCAGTCTTACAAATTGCGGGACCCAGGGCAAAGACAAAATGCAGGGGGCCCCACAGGCCCTTCCCACTCCCCATTGACAAATGCAGATAATTCCCCCCATGCCATGTTAACCCATCAGTACAATGAAATCGATGTGCAACAAAGAACATTTAAATCTGTGTTTTGTCCCCACATGGAAGAAAGCAAGCACAGGACATAGATATTGGTTAAAAAGACAACTCTTCATTTAAAACACAAGCAACTGTCTTGAATTAGCAAGCAATTGAACCTCCTTTTACAGATTCACTGCCAAATTCTGGCTACTACAAACTACCAAATTCTAGTGTTAAACGCTAGTTTAAGTGCTTTACTGTCCCAGTGTCCCTATCTAGTTTATCCTCACAACAACCCTGTCAGGTAGGTTATTATTGTTTAAACCTTACAGATGGAGAGAGAGAAACATGAGGAGTCTCAGCAACCAATCTGTTTACCACCCCACCCCTGCGTTTAAATGCACCTTCAGCTGCTTAGCCAGCACTCAAAGAGAATAAAGGCACTGTGGGGAACACGAAAAACCCCTCTGGCTACCATTGCCAAACTGGTGGGAAAAATTCTTTCCCGGCCCCAATTTTACTTGGCAACCAGCATGAGCTCACAGTGCTAAGAGGGCAGGGGTGGAAGTGATTATTTGATATAAACTGTGCCATCAAGTCTAGGCCTGCCCAAGGGGCTGAGATCTGCATACTACTGGGAGAAGCCACCATCTTGTGAGTGAGAGTTCTGTAAAGGCCAACATCTCACACAGGCCTTACAGGCCAAATTCAAAAATGAACTACTACTCCCCAGCATCTGCTTCCATGCTCCTGCCCACTGCCCCTCCTGTTAGTCATACACAAACAGAGACAAGCTGGTCTCCCTGTCTAGCACACCTTCACAACCTTTATTTGCAGTCTACTCAGCTACATGGATCCTTTGTTTAAGTCAATAAGGCAGTCCTTTTGATTTCATCTGGACAAGGGAGACCCAGTAGATATAGTGTACCTGGATTTCCAGAAAGCATTTGATAAGGTCCCATATAAAAGACTCTTGAGAAAATTAAAAAGTCATGGGATAGGAGGTAGTCTCTTACTATGAATTGGTAACTGATTAAAGGATAGGAAGCAAAAAGTAGGACTGGTCAGTTTTCACAATGGAGAGATGTAAAAAGTGGTGTGCCCCAGGGATCAGTATTGGAACCGGTGCTGTTTAATGTATTCATTAATGATCTGGAAAAGGGCGTTAAGAGTGAGGTGATAAAATTTGCAGATGACACCAAGTTATTCAAGGTAGTAAAAACACGAGCAGACTGTGAAGAACTGCGACAGGATCTTACGAGACTGGGTGCCTGGGCATCTAAATGGCAGATGAGGTTTAATGTGGACAAATGCAAAGTAATGCACATTATGAGTACACAATGCTGGGTACTAAGCTAGGAGTTACCACTCAGGAAAAGGATCTGGAAGTGATTGTAGACAATACACTGAAATCCTCAGCCCAATGTGCAGCAGCAGTCAAAAAAGCAAACAATGTTAGGAGTTATTCGGAAGGGGATAGAGAATAAAACTGAGAATGTCATAATGCCTCTATACAAATCAATGGTGTGACCGCACCTGGAATATTGTATGCTGTTCTGGTTGCGCCATCTCAAAAAAGACCTATCTGAACTAGGAAAGGTACAGAGAAGGGCAACAAGAATAATAAAGGGTATGGAACGACTTCCATACAAAGAGAGGCTTGACAAGCTGGGTCTCTTCAGCATAGAGAAGAGAAGACAGAGGGGACATGATAGAGGTTTATAAAATCTTGTGTAGTATGGAACGAGTAGATAAGGAACAGTTATTTACCCTCTCAAACAGTACTAAAACTAGGGGACACTCCATGAAACTAGCTGTCAGGCAGATTTAAAAAAAATAAAAGGAAGTACTTTTTCACTCAACGCAGAATTAACCTATGGAATTCGTTACCAAATGACGTTGTCAGGGCCAGTAGTATAGCTGGTTTTAAAAAAGGACTGAATAAGTTCTTAGAGAGTAGGTCCATTAATGGCTATTTAACCCAGTAGCTTACGGGATGAACTTCTTACTGTCGGGAGCTGGGAGTGAACAACAGGGAATGGATTGGCCATTGTGACTTGCTTCTTCTCCCATGCGATCGAGTTTGGCCACAGTAGGAGGACAAGATGCTGGGCTTGATGTACCATTGGTCTGATTCAGTATGGCACTACTTATGTTCTTATCTCTTCTGGAAATGTAGAACTACTACTAGCAAGTTATACTTTTCTGGCCTTTTTGCAGCAAAACCGTCTCTTAGTTTGTAAACATCCAACGATTGGGATTTTATATTAAATTGAGAGACGGCTTATGCCACAGAGTTTCTCTTGGCTCATACTTGATCTTAGATAATGTTTTTATCAGTTTTAGTTTTGAAAAACTGTGTTCAGCACTTGCAACAGTCACAGGTATTGTGAGAAGGATCTGGAGTACCACAAATGCATTTGGATAAATGTCAGTTAGCCTGTCCACAACCAAGTATTGTAACATTTCGAGTGGTGTTATGTTGCCTTCAGTGCAATGCAAAAGTAGGGATACAGTGCAATGCCCATCTGTTCTGCTATCTCTTTGGCAGTTGTTATGGAGCCAGTAAGTCCTTCACAGTAACTTCAGAAAAAAGTTAGCACCGATTTCAGATGTGTGGAAGCAATGTCAATTTGCATTGTTGAACTTCGTAAGATTTTGCTTACATGGTTGACAACATTTAATAGGTCATACCAAATTACTAGACTGACAATTAATTCAAAAGAACTGAGCTCATTTTCAGCCAAAGAGTTGGCTTTGCTGGTGATTTTTGGATCATTTGATTTCTTTGCTACTTCCTCCAAGGCATCATGTATGCCACCAGCCTGGTATCTCACTGCTTTTACACTTTCTACTTGACACTCCCATCTTATCTCGGATAAAGGCTTTGTAGAAAGTGCAGGGACATGTTTCCTCAGAATTTCCCACTGTGCTGTTGACACCGAAAAGATTGTGTAGGACACTGCAAAATAGCAAAGAAACAGACTCCTCTTTGGGAGGACTTAGCTATATCTCCTAAAACAAGGATTCAAATTGTGAGTTCCGGAAGGTGTATAGAAGGCCCTCGGATTCAGATTGAAAATGTGAGACTGTATACCTTGCTGGTGGCCTTTCATGTTGGCACCATTATCATAACCGTGTTCACGGAAATTCTGTACATCTAGTCCTTATGACTGTAGCTGGCTTAACAAAATATCACACTATCCCTTGCCAGTGGAGTCATACACTTCAATAAAGTCCAAGAAGTGCTCTGCAATTCTCACATCGTCACTGATTTCAACAAATTTGATGACTATAGAGAACTGTTCTTTATTACGAATGTCTGGCGTACAGTCCAGGATCACTGAAGTATTTTGTGCACTTGACACTATCTAGTATGACATCTTTTACTATTTCAGATATCAGTAAGATAAGTTATCTTTGAATCCATGGGCCAAGATAGTGGTCTCTGATTTCTTGTGATTTGATCTGGTTTAGATGATCTTCTAGGACCGAATCGAATTGAGCCATGAGTTCCACCTGTCCCAGGAAATTTGCATTGTCATGGCTATACAGTGTATTGCTGCTACCATGAAATGCCAAGTTATGCTCTGCTAAATATCTTATTATAGAGATCGGCCTTTCTAGGACTTTGCGCCAGTGATTAGTCTACATTCTAAGGAGCTCCTTCGTATTTTGGTCAATAATTGCACCTTCAGTAGGTATTCTGTGAAGCTCAGTCCACTTTAGCATACTTTCCATGTGTACCTTTGATTGCTCATGAGTTGTCAGTCTTTCCGATAAGCGCTTCCAGTCACTAAGTCCACCGTGCGTCAGACTATGTTTGGGACCTTCTTGAAGTAACTCTCATGCAAAGCAAAAGACAGAATCCTTTGACTGTGAGTACACAAGCCAACGCCTCTCAACTTTCTCACCATTGCATTTTGCAAGATCCGATAGTAGTATTGAGAGGAGAAAGAACAATCCCATCTACCATCAGATGCAGAGATTGGAAAATTGTAGTCTAATACCCTGCATGGACCATGGCATAAAATCGCTTCTCTGTCTTGTGAATGCAGGCTTTCTGGCCAAAGTCCAGAGTCTTCAAGGTTTGGGGGCAAATCCTCAAGCACCACAGTCTCCTCTTCAACTGTATGGAAGATGGTTTCAGCATCACACTTCTAATTGATCATCTGCATCATCCGGGAGGTCAGTGTCTTCATCTGTTAACACCTGAGCCTGATTGAACTTCTGTTAGAATCTGGCTACTTTCCATATCACGAGCACTTTCTTTGTTCACATCTACTCCTGCTTCTGGGCTTCTTCTTGCATGAGATGTACTTGCACTGTCGAAAAGAGATGTACTTGCATCATCTTTGCAGATGTCTTGCCTTTTGGCAGAAGGAACCATTTAAGTGAACCTTGCTGAGAGCGTTCTAATAGTTCCCGTGCGTCTTTTCTCTTTCTTCTAGCTGATCAAGAAAGATATTTCTGATTTGTATCTCTCTCTTGCTCATCATCTTGGTAGACAATTCCTAAGGATGTGTGCAGGAAGAGAAACTGTAGTTAGATGAAGCTTTCCTTGCTATATATATTAGAGAGAAGTCACTTGGGGAAAAAACAAAAATCACAAGGCACAAATATCACAATAGACAGTTGACACCCAAAGATTTCTGAATCCACACAGGAGAGAAGCCATTAACCAAACCTTGTAAGTCTTAACAAAAGAAAGAAAAAGAAAGAAGATAGGATGAAAATGGTGGTGATGCAGCAGCAGAAAAGGAGATATGAAAGTATATGTAAATGTATACAGAATTGACATTTCATTTCTTCTACAAAATCTACACTGATGTCATCATGACAGAGGAAATTGTACATTTAAGTCTTTCCAGAAAGAAAGTGAATCCATAATGAGATAAATGGACTCCATCAGATACGTACAAACTGTTTTTGGAGTCAAAATCATTGTACCGAAGAATAGTACAAATACCATGGTCAGACAAATATGCCACAATACATTTATTTACTTTTTTAGTTGCCTTCTGGATAGCTTTCATGTTGGTCAAATACAAGTTTTTCTGCCTAAGTATCAGTTCAGACAAGATTATTTTAGTAAATGGAAACATCTGTAAGATATTTGTGATTGTCAACTTCATGTCATTTCGAAGTTCCAGACTTTTTATTTTTCCCATATTGTTTCCTCCAGAGTGTATTACAAGTATGTCTGGAGAGTGACTGTGGTGAGATCTGGCTTTTTCTTTTTCTTAGTTAAGCAAAATATTTTCCCAATGCATTCCTCCCTTTTTAATCCAGACAACTGTAGCATTGGCAATTCCAAGACTACGTTCTGTGTTGTGTTGCAGACAAAAAATTTCTCAACGACTGAAGTAAGAATCTCCAATCATCCATATAACTCTTTCAGGTGACTCCATCATTAAACTGGGAAGGAGAAGAACTTAATTTAGGGACTTCATAAAGTATGTCATGGAAGGAGGGGTAGGGAGGAAGGGAGATTAGCAAATTTGTGATAATTTCTGACAAGTGGGGAGGGTGTATTGGTCATAATGTGAAAGCATGATCATTTCTTGTTACTCATTTTTAAATTACATTTCTATGTTTAAAAACTAAAAAGCTATTCCTTTCATATAATAAATGGTTTCTACATTACTAATACTAAAAATGTGTGCGGGGGAGAAGCATGATTTATGTGGCACAAATTTTGGAGGGGGTTCTGTAGAAAAGCGACAAACTGACAAGGAATGAGGTGGGGTTAAATGGCAAGAAAGCCTGGCATACTTTGTGGACAGACCCTTGGTATATTGTTCCAATTTAAAATAACATATTACTTAACTTTGGCCCTTTTTCAAATGGGCCAGCGGTGCGGGGTGGGTGGAGGCTACGGTGGGAGTGCGGTGTGGGAGCGGCCATTACACGGATGTCCACCCATCTCCATGCATGGAGGCACCTCTGTTTTCTCCAATGCCTCCATGCGTGGGGGAATTGGTGGAGGTAGGTGGAGCGCGAGAGCGTGCATGCACCCCCACTCACCCGCGCCGGCGGTCACACGGATACTCCCCCCCATTCACCCAGTTGTTCACATGGGTGAGGTGGGGGGGGGTTGTCTCGTATGAAAAGGACATTTGAGTCAATGCTGGCGGAAAAAATTAAAAAGAAAAGCAGACAAGGCGTGAAGTCGTCTTCTCTTCTTTCCCATGTTGGAGAATATCCCCAGTTTGGGTCTTGCACTGACGGAGGAAATAACAGAAATCTGCTCCTCCCATTCTCTGTGCAAGCCCCAAGCAGGAGGCTTTCTCCAGTAGGGGAAAGATCCAGGATCTGCTTGCAGGACATTTGAATGTTCCACCCAGCACTGTGTGGGCAGCAGGCAGAGGATGCGCAAGGTGGAACTGTCCCGTATAAGGCGCCATTCTGTCCCCCCTCTTGTTTAACATCTATATGCAGCCGTTAGGGGAGATCATGAGAGGGTTTCAGGGCATGCAGTGCCATCAGTATGCTGATGACACTCAGCTCAACCTCTCTTTTTCCATTGACCCAGGCCATGCAGTCTCCTTATTTTTCCAGTGCCTGTCAGCTGTGGGGACTTGGATGAGGTTGAGCCATCTGCAGCTGAATCCTGACAAGATGGAGGTGATGTTGGTGGGCGAGGACTTGGGGGGCCTAGGGGTGGCTGAAACTCCTCTTGTTGGGGTGGGGGGGTTCGCCCTCCCATGGTCTCTCAGGTGTGGAGTCTGGGTGTGCTCCTCGATTCACAGCTCAGCTTGGAATCTCAGGTTGCGGTCATGGTGGACAGTGCATTTTGGCAGTTACATCTAGTCCGGCAGCTTTGGTCGTATCTCTCAGACCCTGACGTCACCACTGTCATTCATGCCTTCATCACCTCAAGGCTGGATTACGGCAACGCGCTCTACGTGGGGTTGCCTGAGAAGCTGGTCTGGAGACTGCAGAATGCCTGTCTCCTTATGAGGGTGGGCCACAGGGAGCACATGACACCTGTCATGGCATCCAGGCTCTGCACTGGCTGCCTATAAAGCACCGGGCCAGGTTCAAAGTGCTGGTTTTGACTTTTAAAGCCCTTCACGGCCAGGACCCTGCTTATCTGCGGGACCGCCTCACTCCCCATGTTCCCGTGTGACCCCTGAGATCGTCCATAGGAGACTTTTTGGAGGTTCCCCGGGCAAGATGGGTGGCCACCGATGTTAGATCTTTTTCGGTGGCCACCCCTGTGCTGTGGAATTTGCTCCGGGAGGAGGATCGATTGGCCCCCACTCTCCTGTCATTTCGACGTTTGTGTAAGACCTGGCTGTTCCACCAAGCTTTTGGTGAGGGGGTGGGGAGTTGTTTTTTTCTCCTGCATATGGGATTTTTAACTTTTAAATTGCTTTTATTGTTTTAATTTGTTGTTCGCCGCTTCAAACTGCCCTGCGGGCAGGAGAGGCAGGATAAAAAACTTATAATAAAAAAAAATTAAAATAACATTTTCTCACTTTATGTGTGTGTGATGGGGAAATGCAGGTGGCAAGACAAGCCCTTGCCTGGTTGCTGATGCTGTTGTTTCTTTTTGCAAGACACGCAGTCTGCAGCTTGACCTAAAGCCCATTGAAGCCAGTCAAAAGACTTCCATTTCCATTCACTTTTGTAGTCACTTGGCCAGACCTGGATTGTGGGCAAAATGGGAGTAGCAAAGGTGGGTCTTTAGAGGAGTCTGAGCTGCTGGGTTCCCTCTGAAGACAGAGCAGTGCAGGTGATGAGCCCCAAGCCTCCTGCCTGCCTGTCTCTCCTGCTGCAATGGCTTTTTCCCCTGTTCTGTACTCCTGAGTCTTTGTCTCTCTCTCTCCAGTACGCAGTGTGGCTGGTGCTGTGGGTTGGATGGAACGCATTCATCATCTGCTTTTACCTGGAAGTTGGACACTTGTCACAGGTAATTACCTTGATAATGGCAATGTGTGCAGACCCTTCCCTGGCCATTGATCATGCTGGCATCCCTGCTGCCAAGCTCTGCATCCTTCATGTTTGTGCTGTTATTGCTCACCCAAATGCAGGTCACAATTCAGCAGAGATGCCATGCTGGAGAATGGAGGGCAGCATAGCTGTTGCTGCTACCTGAAACCTTTTCTTTTTTCTTTTCTCAAACATCAGTAGTCCAGCAGTCTACAAGCCAGCAGCGGAGCAGAGGCACACTCTGGATGTCAGGCAGGCATGAGGTGGGGCTCTGTGTTTTTCTAACACAAGCAGCCCTGCCTGTCCAGGAGACGGCAAATTAATGGTTGCAGCAACGACCCAGGGCTAGTGAGTTCTGCCTTGTCAATTCCTAGCTAATCCAGAGTCTCACTGTGTAACTTTGGGCAAGCTAGTTAAGTATCCTGTGCCGTAATTCTCCATCTCTAAAATGGGGATATTAGTACTGCTTTGCCTCTCAGGTATGCTGCCAGAATAAAAGCCATCAGCAGTTGTGAGATGCTCAGTCAGGTACTGGAAAAGGCACGCGCGTACCTGTTTGAGTATACATAACAGACAGCTTGTTACCTGAAATCCCCTTCCCCTCATTCCTGACCTGTAGCTTTCACCTCTTGAGACTGTTTGTAGAAGTGGACAAAATTACCATGGTAGGAGTATGACCCAGCCCCTCCCCTTTCGACCACATCCATAAAATAATAATAAATAAATGATTAATAATTTGTTGAGTCCAGTTCTCCAGAGATGATGAGTTGCCCTTCCTTCCTTCTGCAGTTTTATGTTATTGTCAGTGCTCCAAGCTTAAGCAGACAGAACTACACACATCTACACTGGGTGTCTTGTATTTCTGGCTTTTGTTGTAACATTTGGAATTTGGCACCTGCTTCAGAGCAAGAGAAGGGCCTGAGGCAGATGGCCTAGAATCAGGGCCAGCCTTACCGTGGGGTGGCTCGGGGCAGCTGCCCCAGGCCCCATTCCTGGGGGCCCCCCATGCTTGGAGTCCCCCTGAGTCTCAGCCAGGGGGAATGAGGGAGAGGCAGGGCCTCTGCTTCTCTCTTGCTCCCCCTGGCCGAGTCCGAGACAGGCAGTGGAGGGGGCCAGTGGGAGAGGCAGAGACCCTGCCTCTCCCTCACTCCATCCCCCCCCATGCTGTCTGTCTTGGACTCAGCCTGGGGGAATAAGAGAGAGGCAGAGACTCCGCCTCTCCCTCATTCCCCCTGGCTAAGACAGACAGGCAACGGAGGGGGGGGGGCACGGAGTGAGGGAGAGGCGGGGCCTCTGCCTCTCTCTTACTCCTCCTGGCTGAGGTCCCAACTCTCCCACACTCCCTAGCTCTGCTGACTCTCCTGGACTCTGCTGTGCCCATGTACTGGACTCTTCACCTAGCATAGTGCTGCCCATCCTGCAGCTCTCCCCTTGTACAAAGCTCCCTCACTCAGTTCTCCTCTGTCCAGGGCTCTTCCCCAACATATGTATGGCCATTATTCTGCAGCTCTCTGTCTCTACAAGACTCCCTGACTTTTCTCCACCTTGAACGGGGCTCCCTTTCTTGCACAACACTGTCTGCAGACCTCCCCCTGTACTGGGTTCCATATTCTGTATCCCCAATAAAGCTGCTCCCTGTAAAGTGCTCCCCCTGTGCATGGCTTCCACTGTGGAAGCTATTTACAGAGGCTCAGCCTCTACTCTCCCCCCTTAATGTCCCTCCCCCCTTTGTGTATGCTTCCTCCCTCCCTGCTCCCCCATAGGATTTCCCTCCCTGGGCTGAGGCTCGCTCTTAGAGTCCTCCCAAGAGAACTGCACTTGCCACTCTGCCCCACAGGGCTGCTCTGCACAGGACCTCACCATCTCCCTGCCCTCTCCTGCAGAACACCCACTACATCAGCCCAGAGCTCCCGCTAACTGCTCATTCCTTAGTGAGGTTGGGAAAGTCGGAGAGAGAACCGCCGAAAGAAGATCAATTTCATCCTGCCTGTAGTCTCCTGTCCCTGTCTGGGGGATAAACCTCTGCCCTCTTCCTGGACCTGGGACCATCCCAGGCAAACTGCAGCACTCCAGCCCCAGCCATGCTCCTCCAATGTGATGCCCCATTGGAGCCACAGCCCAGGTGGGAAGGGCTGTCACTGAAATCCATGTCTCTGTGGTTCTGGGTGGATTTAGAGGGCAAGATCAGCCACCCCAAATATCACTGTGTGATTAGCTAGCTCTGTTGTCTGCTAATCACTGTGTGATTAGCTAGCTCTGATGGCTATCTTGGTGTCCCTAGCCCCAAGCTGAGGCGCCTGCTGTGCGGGATCAGATCAAAATGACCTTCAGCTCTCTCCCCTTCCACAGGCTTTGCTTTCCTCCTCTCTCCACCAGATCAGCTCTAAACATGGCTGACCAGTCACTTGCACTGCCCCCTGGGAGGTGCAGTTCTCTCTCTTTCCCCAGCACTGATAGACTCTGGCAAGCAGTGCCTGCTGGGAGTTGTAGTCCCCAGTATTCAAAATGGGTTTGATTTTAAACAGTCTCTGCATACACAAAAAATGTTTGCAAGCACTCCACACTCAGGATGGTCTCCATAGGCTAACATTGAATTTTCAAGATGTCATCTTAAAAACTACCAACTGGATTTAAAAAAAAGTAAACCAGAAGGCACCCCCTGGCAGCCTCCTTGAATTTTCTAAAATTCTTCCCCCTCTTCCCAACCAACACAAAACCCCTTTACCCTGCTGAGATTGAGATGGTCTAACTTTTGAAAAAAGCAGGCTTTCAAAGTGCAGTTTTCAAACTGCGATATCTCAGCTGTTATCCAACCGATTTGGCTAAATTCTGGGCAGCATGAACCACTTACTTCAGTGATCCTTTACTCTAAAGTCCACAGTCTTAACTTTAATCATGCCAATTTTATAGCAAATAGAATGTTGGGGCTTTATAATGGCGGATGTAGCATACCTTAACTATTAGAGTGCTCCCCCCGCTAATAATACTAATGGAAGGATTCTGGGTAGCAAAATGGAAAAACTTGAATTGTTGGTAGAGGAGATAAAGCCTGATATGGGGATAACTAAAACTTGGTGCGATAGTAGTCATGACTGAAATACAGGAATTGAAAGATATGTATTATTTAGGAAATATGGGAATACTGGTAAAGGGATACTGGTAAAGGGGGAGGGGTAGCATTATGCATTAATAGCATGATTGTCAGTGCAGAAATAAGGAATGATGATAGGGAGAAAACAGAATCAGTTTTGGCAGAGATCTCTTTAGGTAAAGCTGGTAAAAGGGGATCTTTCCAAGAAGTATTAGGGGTTCACTGTAGACCCCAAGTTCAGATTTGAACATCAACACAGTTAATTATTATTATTATTAATTATTATTATTATTATAAGCATTTATATAGCACCAGCAATGTACCTGGTGCTTTACAAAAAACAAGATAGACAAGGTCCCTGCCCGAGAGCTTATTAAAGAAAGAAATACTACTGTGAACTGTGTTTAATTTTCTTTAAACTTACTTTAATTTTCCAGATATCAATTAGAGAATTAATGCTACTAACAATAATAGGGCTAAATTACTCCTGAATGTGATAAATGACAAATTTCTTTGTCAAACTGTCGCTCAGGCAATCAGAGAGGGGATGCTATATTAGATCTCATTTTAGTAAATAGTGAAGATATCATTGAGAACCTAGTAATTGGAGAAAATCTTGGATCTAGTGATCATGAATTAATTCAGGTTAATTTAGTGTGAAGGATACTTAACAAACAATAACCAAGGTTTGATTTGTAAAAGGCAAATTTTGGAAAATTAAGGAAACTAATTAGGGAGGTTAATTGGACTGAGGAAATTTTGAACCATAATGTGGAAGATGGCAGGAATTTCTTCCAAGTCCAAAGTTCAGAGGATTTCTGAAATTTGCATACCTACAAAAGTGGAAATATCTTGAAGGAAGGTTTTCTAGAACCAGTTGGTTGAATAATCATATAAAATAGGATAGTAAGAACAAGCAGAGACTAGAGCAAAGTTAGTTTAGTAACCGCAGGTAATACTCACATTTTTGGCTAGTGCATCAGGTACCTGATGTTATGCAGGGTTACCTGGGTACTGAGATCAGGTACCTGGATAAATTAAAAATCAGTAACTTCTGGTATCAATTTTTTTACCAATTCCCAATAGGTAAATCAATCAATCAAATGTTTGTCTAGACCGTTGGTCATAACAAAATACAAATAAATAAAATCATAAATAAAACACCAGTTGTACAATAGACATTAAAATCAATATATAGAAACCTGACAAGGTTATTTTATCGAGGTTCCCAAACTTAAAATAATTAGGATGTCTGTATATTGCACATGCTTAAGTATGGTATACCAACTGGTATAGTGGGTCAGAAAACTGAAAAATTGGCATGACATTTCTTTAAATGCCTGGAAGTTGATTTTCTAGGACTGTAAATCAACTTTCTGGGATGGAAAATCAATGTGTCAGAAGTCCATAAACTGGGGGGTGGGGGGTGTTAAAAAAATTGGGACCTGAAGTAGTTTTCTGAGACTGGAAATGGGCTTTCTGTGACTGGAAATCAATTTTCCAAGACAGAAAACCAATAAATAGGTGTCAGAAGTTGATATAGCGACAAAAAAGTAAAAAGATTGGTACAGGAATTCAACATTCCAAGACTGGAAGTCGACATTCCACCAAGATGTCAAGTACCCAAATCAGGTCACAGTTGGGTACCAATTGGTACCTGAATTTGGGGGTCGATTTGGGTACTGGAAATTCAACACATTACCTGTTTTTGCAGGTAACCTCTCTCAGCTCTAGCAGAGAGTTTACAGGGAGTGGGAAAATGGATTGATCAGTAAAGAAAACTGCCTCTATGAGGTTAGAAAACGTAAGAATAAAGTAAGACTTGTCAGATATCAAACTGAGGTAGACCTTGCCCAGAAAATTAAGCTCAATAGCAAGAACTTTTATAGTTACATAAATAGTAAAAAACAAGAAAAGAACAAGTGGGGTCACTGTATAGTAAGATGGGGTAGAGATCAAAGAATAATGTAGGCAGGGTCCAAATTTTATATGAATAGTTTATATCATTTTTTAAAAAGATTGATGATATGAATCATTGTTATGAAGACAGGATAATTGATTGAGTGTGGAGTAATGGAAATTAGCACAGCACAAGTGGAGGCAAAACTCAGAGCACTTAATGTATTCACATCAGAAGGACCAGATAATTTTTATCCAAGAATATTGAAGGAGGTAGCACATGAAATTTTGGGTCCATTAGTTATGATATTTAATAAATCCATTAATTTAGGGATGGGAGCTAGTAATAGAAGAATAGCAAATGTTGTAGCTATCTTTAAGAAAGGAAGTAGAAATGACCTGGGTAACTATAGACCGGTTAGTCTAACCTCAGTGATATGTAAGATGTTAGAACAGATACTAAGAGAGAGAATAATTAATTACATGGTAGCAAAGGGAAAACATGATGAAATGCAGCATGGGTTCACAAAGAGTAGATCATGCCAGACTAATAAGATATCCTTTTTGGGGGGAAAGAAAAAACACATTGTCTTTTTGGAAAGAGGAAATGCAGTAGATTTAGTGTATTTGGATTTTAGTAAGACATTTGATACTGTGCTGCATAACAAGATGAAAAAGATGGAAATTAGTAAAAAGATGGTTAGATGGGTACAAGCTTGGTTAACTGGAAGAAAACAAAGGGTTATGTTGAGAGGTGGACTTTCTAGCTGGAGAGAGGTTGCTAGTAGAGTTCTTGGTACTGGTCTTATTTAATATAATCATAACTGACAGTGGTGTGTGTTTTTAAATGAGCAAGGCAATGGGGAGAGGGTCCATGGCTGTTGAGTGGAACTGCCATGAGGTACCCACTCAGGTGGAGTGCATATGGAGGGATTCAAACAGGCAGCTCCCAGCATGGCTACCTCAACCACGGAGGCAAGCAACCATTCCCTCTGCCACAGACCATGGGGGAAGGGGAAGCACACTTGACTGGCCTTTGCAAATGACATGTCCCCGGTGTGAACGCTAGGGAACCCAGGCTCTCCGGTGCTCCCGGCCACTTCTTGTGATTTGTAAAGGACATATCCCCTGTCCACAGTGTGTATGAGCGACAGGTCAGTCTTCTGGCATGGCTGGCTGCCCCAGTTCACATGGGCAGAGGCTCCATGGCCGCTCATTGCCATGGAGCTATTTGGCTTGCCCCGCACAGTGGACTCCAGATTTCTCAGCAGTGCTCTTTGAGTGGCCATGAGTGGATATTGTGTGGCTTGTGGGAGCGCACATCCCCCTGCACCACCTTGAGACAGGCAGTTGGATGCATGGCTCTTGGATGGCTATGTGGGATAGCATCTCGTTTAAAAACACCCAGTGAGAGAAGAAAGAGTGTGCTAATGAAGTTTGCTGAGGATTCCAAAAACTGGGAAGAATTGCCAATGCAGAGGAGGGTCGGAAAATCATACAGGATGAACTGTACGGATTGGAGTATTAGAAATGGGATGAAATTTAATAGCACAAATTGCAAGTTTATGCATTTGGGGATTAGTAATAAGCATTTTAGCTACTAGCTAGGAACTCATCAGTTCGAAACAACCGAGGAAGAGAGGTACTTGGGGCTTATAACTGGCTATAAAACAACTGTAAGCTGTCAATGTGATGTCGTTGTAAAAAAAGCAAATGCTATCCTGGGATGTATTCAGCATAGTATTGCCAGTAGGGATAGGGGTGGTATTCTTGCCTCTGTATAAGACTCAGGTAAGACCGCATCTGGAATACTGTGTTTAGTTCTGTTCACCAATGTTCAAGGAGGATGAATGTAAACTGGAAAAAGTACAATGAACAGCTACCAGAATGATCAGAGGAATGGAAGACTTACCTTATGATCGGAGGCTAAAAGAGCTTGGCTTATTCAGCCGACCAAAAAGAAGGCTATGGGGAAGATATGATTACATTGTACAAATATAACAGGGGAGTTAACAAAATAGAAGGAGAGGATTTGTTCAAACTAAAGGTGAGCATGGGTACAAGAATTAATAGACACAAGCTGGTTATAAAGAAATTTAGGCTGGAAATTATAAGGTTTTTAACAATCAGAGTAGTGAACTACTGGAATAAGCCTCCAGGAGCAGTTGTGGGAGCAAAGAATCTGAATAGCTTTTAAATGGATAAATTTATGACACATAATTTTGTCCCCCTGCCCCTCATTCCCCCCCCCCACTTTTCTTCCTGAAGTGGACTGACAGGTGGGCATTCTTGGTGGTTGTACCATCGCTTTGAAATGCCCTCCCAGCAGAGATTCGCTTCATCCCAGATATCTTGGCTTTCTGATGAAGCTGCAAGACCTGGCTCTTCCATCAGGCGTTTGGCAGGGGAGAGGGAGTGGGTGGAATAGGTTTTTAAACCCATCAGAGAGCATTTTTATTGTTGTTAGATTTTTATATCTATTTGTATAGTTATAATTTTTATGTTTTATATTTATGCTGCATTGTTTTTTTATTATTCATATGTTAGCCACCTCAAGTCACCTGTGAGCAAGAGGGGCAGGATAAAAAATAAATAAATTATAAATAAGCATCAACGTTATCTGGAGGTGGGACCGTTGGGGCATTTTGGAGCCTGGTGGGTACTATAGTTGTACATCAGGTGCCTGGCTTTTGGGACCTGCACACATGCTCAGGGTTTAACTGATCACCATATTTGGGGTCAGGAAAGATTTTTCCCTCTAGGAAAATTGGCAGTTGACTCTGAGGATTTTTTGCCTTCCCCTGCAGGTGTGGTTCACCTGTTTGGGACATTTGGATCTTTCTAAAACTGTTCTGTTATTTTGGGCATTGGTGTGCTGTGGTTGGTCCCAGTCTCTACTTGTAGCAAGTGGTGGGATTTTTCTGGGCAGATAGTTGGGGTGTAGCAGGTCATGCAGTGGTGCATGGGGCTGAACTAGATGACCCTTGGGGTACCTTCCAGCTCTGTGACTCTGGTCCTTTTCACATATACACTCTAACACTGATAAAATGGGTGTTCTGTTTTATTATACATGTTGCAGGGCACCCATAGAGCACACCTGCAGTCCTGCAACTTGTATAATAAAATGGAACACCCATTTTATCAGTGTTAGAGTGTCTGTGTGAAAAGGGCCTCTGAGCTTTTATCCCTACATTTTATCTCACACTATTTAGGGTGTGATGGTCTATCCTCGTGGTGCTTTGGGCATGATGGCCTCTCCTCACAGCGGTTTGATTTTAGTGGTCTCTTTTCTTGATGTTTGGGTGGCAGTGCTCTTTTGTAGGGGTGTTTTGGCTGTGATGTTCTTCCCTCACTGTGTTTTGATCCACGTGTTTCTATTCATGTTGTTTGGTTCACAGAGGCTTGGTTTTGTGATGCTTTCACCTCATGAAAGTTGGTTCTCACACTGTTGTCAATATGTTGGTTTCTCTTTATGGTGCTTTAGTCATCAAAGTTTTGTCCTGAAATAGATTCCCCTACCAATGTTTATGTTGGGGTACTTTTTAGCGAGTGATGATATTATGCCTGCACTAGAGAATGTTCTGGTTATTTTCTGGTCATAGATGACTCCTCTAAGAATATCCAGAGAATCACCAAATGGGAAAGTTCCAGAAAGATTTAATTCTCTCAAGATCATGGCAACTCATAGGAACAGAACATTAATTTTGAACAATGAAGGTAATTTATCACAGGAACAACTTGCTGAGGGGCATGTTCCATTTTCCAGCCTTAAAATCTCTTTAGCTTAACTGGGGGTGCTTCTGAAGAACTTGTTCTGGCACAGCAAGGACTGGTTTGTGTACAGGAATGACTGTATATGGAAACTCCATGGCCTGTGTTATGCAAGAGGTCTGACTAGGTGTTCATAACAAGCCCTTCTGAATCTGGGGATCTCAGCTGATGCAGGAAGGGTGCTTCAGTCCAGCCCACTTGTCTCCTGCTGCTGTGCTGTGCTGTGAATTCCTTCCCTGTACCAATGTAGCTGAGCAGAGTTGGTACACCTGGCTACCATAGAGGATGTAGGAGGGATATTAAATAATAGGGGCGGGACCCCGGGCCCATTACCGGCTACCGGATTTACCGGTTACCGGTTTCTAGGGGCGGGACCCCGGGCCCATTACCGGCTACCGGATTTACCGGTTACCGGTTTCACAAAAACCGGATTCCCGGATTAAATCCGGTATACCGGTGCCGGATTTATTGCATTGGTTTCAATGGGGCGCTGTGTCCCCATTGAA
>QEPC01001500.1:2981542-2995215 GCA_003113815.1 Sphenodon punctatus
AAAAAGGACAGGTTAGCAAAGGCTACAATAAGTTTATTGGTAGAAGATGACCAGCTAATCCATATAAGAAGTGAGACCACAGCAAGAGGCATGTGGATTGCACTGCAAAACTTGCATGAGAGAACTAGCTTGAATAGCAAACTGTTTCTACTGAGGAAACTATACAAAATGAGACTTGGCAAAGAAAGTGAAAAGCAGGAGTATATAAATGCCATGTTGGAGGTAGTGACACAGCTGCACAGAATTAGAGAAGATATAAAGGACAGCCATGTGGTAGCCCTACTCCTCTGCAGCCTGCTTGAATCTTATAGTGTCCTCAGCAATGCCCTGGAGACAAGGCCAGAGGCTGAACTGAAGCTGGAATTTGTTAAAGGTAGACTTGCGGATGAATTCCAGCACAGAAAGGAGAACCTGCAGAATGATCTAAAGAAGGGTAATGAGACTGCACTGAAAACCTCAGACAAAGCTCCTAAGAGGGAAACCAGAGTATGCTTCAGATGCAAAAAGGAGGGACATTTATTGTTTGCTGCCCTGTGGGCAGGAGGGGTGGGATATAAATTTTACATAAAGGGTGATTTCAGAAGTGACATGGTGAAAGTCCACCACAGTCAACCTCAGTCAAAAGCGGGGGTGGTGGTGAAAGTACCATGCATGTCTGTTTGCTTGCATCCAGATGTTCACCACAGTCAAACGCGGCCCAGAGTGAAGCTTAACCACACTTCATGAGGTCTGGATGGGAAGAGTTCCAGAAGTGTGGTGAATGGTCACCACGGCAGGGGTGAATGAAAAGTAACTTCTGAACGGAAACCTGCAGCCACAGTGGAAAGAATTGGCCCCAGCCACGGTGCATTCTGGGGCTCGAACCATGGTCCACGTCTCCAGTGCATGTCTGTTGTGTTCCCCCAGCCCATGTTCTCTCTGATTGCCCCCAGGCGATGGTCACGATCCTGTCACTTCGGTTGGGGTCACACGTGTCACCACAGCCCACGGTGAATCCATTCACACCAGGGTGAACTGTGGTAAATTGGAACGCGTCACTTCTGAAATCACCCAAATTTTACATTAAATAAATAAATTTTTTTTTAAAAAAAGACTGCTATTATATGGAAAGCAGAACAGCAAAAACTGTCTCCACAAACACCTAAGCAGAGGGCTAAAGTCACAAACAGCAACACAGCTCAACAATGGCGTGGGTGCTTCAGAGCAACGCAAGACAGTTCATCCCAAAATTGGTGTGTAGACTCCGGGGCAACAAGCCACATGACTAGCAATAAAGGATACTTCACAGGGCTGGATCTGAGCAGTAAAGAAAGGATCTATCTTGCAGATGGGAGAAGCATCAACATGGAAGGAACTGGACAAGGATTCCTGTACTGCAACCAGTCACAGGGAGGCACACTGACCATACCCATGAAAGATGTGCTTTATGTGCTCAACTTAGAAGGGGGACTGCTGTCCGTGAGGCGCCTGGCAGCGAGGGGGCTCACCATCTGTTTCCAGGGAGATGAATGCACAATTCAAAGTGGGACAAAAGTAATGGCCAGAGCCACTGTAGATGAGCACCTGTACAGTCTGAGCACAGCGAAAGAACGGGCGAAGCTCACTGCGCACAAGCGACATGATGACTGCATCCATCTGTGGCAGAGTTGCATGGGACATAGACACCCAGAAAGCATCAAAGAAATGCACAGACAGCAGTTGACCAAAGACCTTAAGGTATCAACTTATCCTGTAATCATGAAATGCGACTGTTGCATCAAAGGCAAAGCCACGAGGGCTACGCTTCCTAAGAAGAGTCAGAATAGAGCCACGAAACCACTTGATCTTGTACGAAGCGACGTCTGCAGCCCAATGAAGGTTCCCACGCGAGGAGGCAACCTGTATATGGTAACTTTCATTAATGATTATTCAAGGTACACAATCACGTACGTCATGAAGAGTAAAGATGAAGAATTCAACAAACTTCAGGGCTATGTGACCATGATGAGAAACAAGTTCCAGCGCAGACCAAAGACACTGCAGACTGACAATGGAGGTGAGTTCACAGGAAAGGAAGTAGAGGACTTCCGGAGACTCCATGGAATTGAGCACCAAAAGACAGTGCCATATACACCTGAGCAGAATGGAACAGCGGAAAGGAAAAACAGAACGCTAACCAAAATGGTTAGATGCATGTTAACAGACTCTGGACTACCAGAAAGTTACTGGGGTGAAGCAGCAGTTGCTGCTACTATGGAAGAATCCCAAGCTACATAAAATTCTGGCCTACAGATCCTTGACAATATTTTGACATGAGACTCCATTGCTATTGTCATGCAAGGTACGTACGCAGACAGCTTAGCTGGTTTTTCTTAAGAAGGCTCCATAACCTACTAAAGCTTCCTGTTCATGTGGTTTCCTGTTGGCATTTCTGTGGTGGGCTACATCTTCTGGACAGGTGTCTACAGGCCCTCTCCTCCCCCGCAGTAGTCTGAAGTTAAAGCTGACTTAAAAGGTCATAGCCAATAAAACCATCCACTACTCTTTGCCTAGCAACAGCTATTTGGTAGTTCCATGCTTGCGCATTGCCAAATCATTGTGTAAGCTATTAGGCTGTATCCATTTAAGGAAGTATTGTATGTGTGCACCTGCAATTGGTTCATACCACTTTGTGGCACTAATGAGCTGTGTATATATTGACATGCCTCACATCTGCCCAGGGTCCGTCGGCGTTGATCGCCAGACGGTCCCACAGCTGTGTATCTGAATAAATCTGGTTGAACGTTCTTGCAGCCTCCTCTCATTTCAGCCTGAAAATCCACAACAATTCTGGTGTCAGAAGTGGGATGAGAGGAACATAGGAATCCAATGGACTCCTGTGGTAAGTGCTGTGTTGTTTTGGTAGCAGGGGACACCTCGCTCACGGTGGACCTCGGCTAATAACCGAGCCCCGTTTTGCTAATTGCCCTAATACCCTGGTGGTCAATTAGGAATTGGAAAAAGGGGCCCTGTTTGATGGAACTCGGTTTTAAAACACCGACTCCACCTTGTTTTAATTGCCCCTCCTTAGACTAAGGATCAGAAATCTATTGGTGTTAATGTTTGTCTGGTGTATTTTGAAGTGATCCTATTTGACCCCTCCTGACTAGGGCTGTAGCGGAATGTCGCAGCAGTAGCTATTTCTGCCAGAAACAGTGTTTCCACAATTAGTGGTACGGTGTGGCAGAGGCTTTCATTCCACTAGTTTCATTCTGCGACTTCCGCAGTTCCACTAATTTCATTCCGCTACTTCCACAGGCTTCACAAAATAGCGGAAACATGCCATTTTCGCTACTTCCGCCATTCTGCCAGTGCCACAAAATAGTGGAACAGCAGTTTTCCAACAGTTTCCGCAATTTTTCTGCAATTCTGCAATTTGCAGAATGCCGGCGGAATTAGCGGAATGTCCACAGAAAAGCCGCAGTGTGGTGTGGGCAATTCCGAAATGGCAGAATGGAATCACAGCACAGTAACAGCTGCTGCCACATCAGCCTACTCCTGACCTGAGCCTCTACAGATCCGTTGTTCCAACTGTATAGTGAAACTTCTGTGACTTTAGAGGACCCCTTTGTGTTCACCTGTACGGTCTTGTCAGTTTGTATTTTGTAAAGTGTGTCTGTCTCCCCCGTAAGATTTTGTTATCTGTAATTTCAGTAAATTAGATTCGGGGAACAAACTTGGGGACTAAAATTAAAATGGGTTCAGCTGCCTCCAAATTACCCCTGGGGGATACTCCAATTAAATACATGTTGAATAAATATGGACCTGTGGCAGTAATGGGTAGCTAGGTAAAACCATTATACCCTTGACAATCTGGAATTGCAATTCCCTCTTGAGGGGTCTTTCTCCTTCCTGGTCCTCGAACATCTTCAGGGCAATTTAGAGGAGAAACACCCTCGACAGATGATCATTTGGTATTTGTGGGACAAAGAAGCCTACAAACCTTCTGTCCAAAAGCGCTTTAAAGTTCAATCTCATCCAATTAAACCTCCCGTTTATACCCAAACTCTCTGTCCATTACAAACTGTCCTGCCTTCAGCCCCTAAGGCATATCCCAGTTTGCCTGATGACTTGCTCGATGGATGGGTGTGGTGGTCCCCACCAGTGGCCCTACAGGGTCAGGCAATGGCCACCACTCTACCCACACCACCACCCTCGGACACGTCATCCCCAAGTGGGTTTGAACCACGGGCCACTGGTCCACTTGTTCAGGCTCCCTTGAGGATTTACCCAGATCCCACAGGAGCAGCAACTCCCACTTTGGTCCATGTCCCGTGGACCACTGGGAATATCATGCATTGGGCTAAAATCTTCTCCAAACTGAAAAAAAAAAAATTCCCAGGAGAGTCTAAATCAATACTGCAGAAGTTTTTCTCTGTATATAACACTACATGGGGAGACATCAAAATGCTCCTCTCTGGTCTTCTCATCCTGGAACAAAGTGGGTCCCTCATTTCCCAAAGTTGGTTTATATGTTTTATCTTTAGCTGTCAATCAAATGGGCCCTACTGTGTCTGTTATTTACAACGGGGCCCCTGTCTACCTGTTCTATGTTAAAGATTTTTGATGTTATCACCCTATTTGTCTCGTCTGTCTCCCTCTCCACTAGTGGAGTTGATGGTGTTCCCAGCTCCCAACCCCTTTCTGAGGTGGCCACTGTAACCATCAGACCCCTCACTAAGCGGCATCCTTTCCTTCTTAGTAGAAACACCCCGGTTAACCTCTTGGGAAAAGACTTGCTTTGTAAACTGCAGACAACCATCCACTCTTCTCTGGATGGAATTTTTGACACTCTGCCTGACACATTGACTCCATCTCTAGTTATGGCCCTTGTTCGTGAGGGGCCTGAACAGAAGTGCCTGCCTGGCCAGAAGACCCTTCTCAACAGCCTGACCCCTCACTTGTGGGCTGCCTCACCTGATGATGTGGGGTTGCTACAAAGGGTCGATTCAGTTCTCATTCAGGTTAAAACTAGCAAGCCTTTCCCCTCAGTATCCTCTTTCTCAAGAGGCTGTTACCAGAATCTAACCTGTTCTTAAGGCATTTCTAAACTCTGGGGTTGTGGTCCCCACTCGTTCCCCTGTAAACAGTCCTATTTTACCTGTCAAAAAGCCAGGGAATTTCCATCCCGATGGTACTCCTGTTTTTTGCTTTGTTTAAGACCTCCGCCAGGTTAACAATTTTGTTGTACCCCTCCACCCGGTGGTTCCGGACCCAGTCACCACCATTGCTAGCATACCCTCCTCCGCATCCTGGTTTACTGTAATAGATCTTTCGCAGGCTTTCTTTTCTGTATCTGTACACCTCGTGTCATAATACCCTTTTGCTTTTACTGATCCCTCGTCCCAGATCCAATACACCTTTACCAGATTGTCCCAGGGGTTCCGTGATTCTCCCTCACTTTTTAGATTGGCCCTTCAGGAAACTTTAAGTGACTTTCAATTGCCTCCCAACACCTCCCTTGTCACTTAAGCTGATAATTTACTCATTACCATCTCTTCCCTTCTTGACTGTCAGTCCGGTTCTCTGTCTTCCACGTCACTGTCTTACTGTGCTAGCTCAAACCTCTCTGCCTTGTCTGGACCTTTCTGATTGCCCTAAACCAAATGCTTCTCTGAATCTGTTTGTGGATGGCTCCTGCCTCTTTGAAAATAACAAGCTGTTTGTTGCTTATGCTGTTTGCACTCAGTTTAAAGTCCTAGAGGTTTTTCCTTTGCTTGAACTGCACAGCGCCCAACCTGCTGAACTTGTTGCCCTTACCCGGGCTTGCACACTGCCTAAAAAAACAATTTGCTACTTCTTAAAGCACTTTTACTTCCCTCTGCTCTCTGTTGTTCATGTCCGGCCCCATACCAGGGCTTCTACTCCTGAGGCCCTTGGTAATCATGTGGCTGATAAGGCTGCACAATGAGCAGCCAGGTGTGGCCCACCTGCAACTCTCATTATTGCAGTATCTGTTTCAGAACCTGTACCTTCTACACCTGATGCCTCTGAGCTCCTGTGGCTCCAGTCAGAGGCCAACCCTTTGAAATGTGCCATTTGAACCAAAGCCAACTGTGTTCCTGACTCCCAAGGCATCATCCGACACCCTGATGGATGTCCTGTCATGCCGCGGGCCCTCCTACAGAATCTTGTTCGTGTGGCTCATCTACGCTCCCACACAAACAAAGGGGGGATCACCTCGCAGATCTCCACCCACTGGTTTGTGGCTTTTGTCACCACTGAAGTGCACCAACTCGTTCATCCCTGCCTCACTTGTCAACTGTTCAACATTGCTAAGGTCACCATAGTCCACAGCTCTTCAAGACCATGGGCTGAGGGTCCCTTTCTTCACCTACAGATTGACTTTGCTGATCTGCCTCCAGCACAAGGCTACAAGCACATGCTGGCAGTCATTTGTCTCTACTCTGGCTGGACTGAGGCCATCCCCTGTCGAAGGACTGACAACACCACTGTTGCCAAACATCTTCTGAAAAACTTTATCCCAAGGTTTGGGATACCCCTCTCCATTGGCTGTGACATGGGCTCTCATTTTACCACCCAGTTCACTAAGACTCTGTGTAAACATTGGGGTATTAGCCTTTATTTCCACACGCCCTACCATCCACAAAGTATTGGCCAGGTGGAACGCAAAAACTCTGACCTCAAAATCAGATTATCAAAGGTTGTGCATGACACTGGTTTGCCCTAGCCTGAGGCCTTGCCTCTCATCCTCATGACCACCCATTCAAACCCCAATCGAAAGCACGGCCTATCCCCCTTCGAGTTGGTCATGAAACAACCTATGAGGGTGGTGGTGGAGCCCAGGGTGGCTAAAAAGGAGGGTCTCACTGAACTTTCTAACAGTATTTCTGATTCCCCCCATTAGTGTCTGTCATTCAGAAGGGCTTACTTTGCTACACCAACAAGGCCCCCCCACTTCATGGTAAATAGTACCTGTGATCATGCACACATAACACATCTATGTTCCCATATACTTTTCACCTCCCTGTAATTTCTCTAAGGTCGGGATGCGCACCTGGGTGGGAACCTATTACATTTGCGGTCACACAGCCCACAAATGGTTGCCCACAGCTGCTATATAGGGTATGTTCTCCCAGCCATTCTTGTCCTAGACATGCCCCCCAGAAGTCTCTGACACTAGAAAACACTGGATTGCGCACCCGCTCCAAATGAACTGTTATCCGTAATACTGAGGGCCGCCTAGCTACAGTGCTGTCACTCTGAAAAATAAGCATGCCCATTTAAAACCCTCAGTGATTGAGGCCTTTTCACTTCCTCAAACGCCTCAAAAGGGGGGAATTATGGAAGAATCCCAAGCTACATAAGATTCTGGCCTACAGATCCTTGACAATGTTTTGGCATGAGACTCCATTGCTATTGTCATGCAAGGTATCTACGCAGACAGTTCAGCTGGTTTTTCTTAAGAAGGCTCCATAACCTACTAAAGCTTCCTGTTCATGTGGTTTCCTGTTGGCATTTCTGTGGTGGGCTACATCTTCTAGACAGGTGTCTACAGGCCCTCTCCTCCCCCGCAGTAGTCTGAAGTTAAAGCTGACTTAAAAGGTCATAGTCAATAAAACCATCGACTACTCTTTGCCTAGCAACAGCTATATGGTAGTTCCGCGCTTGCGCATTGCCAAATCATTGTGTAAGCTATTAGGCTGTATTCATTTAAGGAAGTATTGTATGTGTGCACCTGCAATTGGTTCATACCACTTTGTGGCACTAATGAGCTGTGTATATATTGACATGCCTCACATCCGCCCAGGGTCCATCGGCGTTGATCGCCAGACGGTCCCACAGCTGTGTTTCTGAATAAATCTGGTTGAACGTTCTTGCAGCTTCCTCTCATTTCAGCCTGAAAATCCACAACACTACCTACCTACAAAATTGGCTGTATTCTAGAACAGTGAGGAAAACTCCATACGAACTATGGCATGGTCAAAAATCTAGTGTGGACCACATCAGAGTATTTGGAAGTAAGACGTACATATATATCGCAGAGGAGAAATGTACCAAGCTGCAAAACAGAGAAGTGGAAGGCATCCTCATAGGATAGAGTGAGCATTCCAAAGGCTACAGGATCCTGGATCTACACACAGACCGAATAACCATTAGTAACAATGTGACCTTTGTGGAAAATTCAAGCGACAGTGTGATGACTCTCCAAGGTCCAGGCAAAGGAGAACAATCAACCATGGATGAAACTACTGAAAGGGAGCAATCCTCTGAACAAATGGTCAACATCTGCACAAAGGTAACAGAAGTGCAGAACAGACACAGCCGGCTGCTGATGCTGAACCAAGGCAGTTGATGAGGTCTAACAAAGGCCTTCCCCACACTCAACTGTCCTATAAAGTCAGCACCAGTAAATTGTCAGAGCCAGCATCCTGGGAGGACATC
This sequence comes from Sphenodon punctatus, assembly GCA_003113815.1. Taxonomy (NCBI): domain Eukaryota; kingdom Metazoa; phylum Chordata; class Lepidosauria; order Sphenodontia; family Sphenodontidae; genus Sphenodon; species Sphenodon punctatus. The sequence continues at coordinate 2,989,967 of QEPC01001500.1, forward strand.
TCACAGATGTCAGAAGGAGAAATGGAAAAATAGGTAAGAGTGGCTGAAGAAGAAGTAAAGTCCATGCAGGACAATGCCACGTAGACACTTACTCCATTGCCTGCAGAGAGAAAGACTATAGGTTGTAAATGGACATTTAAAATAAAGTACAATGCACAGGGAAATACTGAACAGTACAAGGCTCGACTCGTCACTTAAGGATACTCCTAGAAGTATGGCGAAGACTATGATGAAACATTTGCACCTGTAGTTAAGCACACTACAATCTGAACATTTTGAAGTATAGCTTCCGGAAGAGGAATGCAAGTCAAGCATATGGACGTGAAAACAGCATTCCTAAATGGTGAGTTGAAGGAAGATATTTACATGGACCAACCACCAAGGTTTCCAGATGTTGAAAGGCTGGATCTTGTATGCAAACTGCACAAAAGCATATATGGGCTTAAGGAGGTCTTCAGAGTGTGGAACACTAAAATAAACAAGGTGCTCATGGGGGGAAATTTTACCAAGAGCAAAGCAGATCTCTGCTTATACACAAAGAGACTAAGGGGCAGGTGGATCTTTGTATTAATTTATGTCGATGACCTTATCATATGCTTTGAGCAAGAAGGGGATGAGTGTGAAACAATGAGAGCTCTAAATCAGGACTTTGAAACTAAGGACTTGGGTACCAAACGCACTACCTTGGAATAAAAATTGAAGGAGAAGATGATGGAAGCTATCTTCTCAACCAAAGACAGGCAATAGAAGAGATTATAGAAATTTCGGCATGGGGGGTGCGAAGGCAGCAAATACCCCTATGGAAACCAGTTATCCAAAGGAGATCAGAGAACTGAGCTTATTGCTGCCAGACAATAAGCAATACAGAAAGGCAATAAGAAAGCTCTTGTACAGTGCCACAATCACAAGGCCTGACATTGTGGTGGCAATAGGTATACTGTATAGACAAGCCTCAGCCCCAACCCAAAGGGATTGGAATGCAGTGAAGAGGGTCTTAGGTACCTGAAAGGGACTGTGCACCTCAAGCTACGGCTCCCAGCAACTTCCATGTCAGACCTGATATGGTTCGTGGATGCAGATTGGGCTGGAGACCATTCGGACCGAAAATCTACCAGTGGGCTCAAACGTGAGAGAAACTTTCTCCAGGCATTTTGAAGGCAATTGCAGCTAGAGGGGTTTCTATGCAAGACAAGACAGCATTCTGGTCACTCACAGCTGCCCTGGGTCAGATCCTGTGGCAGGAGACTGTGGCAAATCACTGCAGGAGTGACCCTCATCAGGTCAACACTGTAGTCACCTGAGCTGGGTGCAGCAAGAGCCTTTATAAATCTGAGCTGCAGGGTGAGTTGGGCTAGGCCACCAGGAAATGCTTTGGGAAGGGAGCAAGAAAGGCAGCTGACTAGTCACAAAGTCACAGACTGTCTGAGGTTAGGAAGGAGCTCTGGGGTGGTCTCATCTTGCCTTAGAGAGGGGGCCCAGGAGGGCCCTGTAAGTTGTTACTTTGGTACTAGATTTCTGCACTACTTAAACAAAAGACCAGAAAGGCGAGAATCCTGCCTAGAGCCTGCGTTAGAGAAGAAGGTAGGAGAATGGTCCTGACCCTGAAAATATTTGTATACCTACAGTGGGCAGGCACCCTCCTCCATGGACAAAAGGATACATGGAGGGGGAGAGAGCTAGCATCTCCTCTGCTTTACAGTTTAGGACAAGCCAGATTGTCCAATGGCCACCAGCATTCGCACCATTCTCTGCTGTGCTACAGGCAGCCTCAGGTAAATCACCTAGACTTTTATTACCTCATCTGCCCTTCCATAAAAAGGGGTAATAGCATTTTTCTCTTGCACAGGGATGGTGAGAAAATAAATACCTTAAGATCATGAAGTGCTGAGATAAGGCCTGTGAAAAATCACTTTTTCCTGGACTTATTTTAGTTATTCCAAAGTAGCTGCAATTCCAAATTTGTCATTCCGGAATAACTGTCTACATGATTTTTAATACTCCAGAATAAGCACTATTCTGGATTTATAGTGCTGATATAAGAGTCACAAGGAGGACTGCATCAATCCCATGGTGCAGCAGAGTTTAATTATAGCACCTTGGGGAACTCTGACTGAGAGGAAAATGCCTCTGCTAGAGTATTGGTCTTGTCATGAATTGACCAGGACGAATTTCCAGAGGGGATTCTGTATTTTTGTAGAGAGCTGAGACAAACAGGGGTGTTGCAAAGGGAACTGGATTGTGCCACAGACAGCACATTTGAATTTCAGAGCTGCCTTCTGCTTGGATTTCTGGGTGCTCTGTGTGCAGCAGTGAGCCCATCTCATTCCATCGTCCTTGCTGTGCCTATGACTCTTGCTGTCATGGGTCCCTGGAGTAGATAGGTGTGATGGATTCCTGCATGCTGCAGGGTCAGAGTGGATTAGGAGGCAGCATAGGTAGCATTTTGCCTTTTCTGCTGTAAATTCCTACTTGTGTCATTGTGCTATCCGAGACTGCAGAATACCATAGAGGTGCTGGGTAGAGGGGACGTAAACTCTACCTGCAGTTTTCTATGACAGTTGGGACTTCAGTCTGGGATAAGCATCTGTGCAATCACTATTCAGGACTTATTTTAGTCCAGAGTACATAAGCCCTCAAAAATAAGGATGTATAACTCTGGATTAAAACCAGAATCTGGATTTATTTACTCCAGAATAACTGTTTACACAAACTTAATTCCAGGCTTAGAGGCGTTTACTCTGGACTAATGCACGTGTAAAAACCGTCTCAGTGTCTAGTAAATTTCCACCATGGAGGTGTTCCTAGCAAACCTTGCCGACCCACCTAGAAGCAGTAGTTGGCAGACTTAGTTACATGTGTGTGTTCCTTTAATTGGCCTCCAACTGTTCCTCTTATAAGAATGTTGATTCAATTTGATAACTTTGTCTGGCACTCAGGTATCTTGAATTCCCTTCCAATACAATTTTATGAATTTTTATCCTAATCTTTACTTAATTCCTACAAATAATATCTAATCATCCCAATGTGTAATATGTGATTCCAGTCATAAAGATACTAAACATCCTTAGGTTTTATGAAACTGTTTTAGGAATACATCAATGCTGATATTACATACATTCATGCCATATCATAATTCATAACCCATGTTTCCCATGACAGCAGGAATGTATGTACCTGCTCCCTCGTGTATCCAGGACAGTACCTTGCAGGTACTTACCACAGGAGTTTGTTCAGTGCTGGGCTTAGAATTGGCAAGGCCTGAGGCAGGGTAAAGGACAAGGTGGGATGAATGGTGAGCTCTGCAGGAAGTGCCTGCCCCAGAAACCTCCAGAGCACCAGTGTCCTTGCCTTCTCTCTGAGGATGCTTTCCCAACCTTGAAACCACCACCGCCACTTTGCTAGTTTCTGGGGCTCCACAGCTGCTGGCAGGAGCTTCTGGAGTGTAGGGCCTCTGAAAACATAGGGTAAGGGGCTTGAGCCTGTATAAGATCAGATCTGAGTCTGTTGCATGGCCTGTATAAATACTCTGCCTGATATGGATAACAATGCTGTGTCTTCTGTGACACGAATACTAGATGAGCGTGCACATACTAATGAGATGAGTATACTGCTACTTTAAATGAGCTCAAGTCTTCAGGGGTCAGATGAATTAAATCCTAGAGTACTGAAGGAACTTGTTGATGTACTCTCAGAACCTCTGCGTGTCATCTGTGAGAACTCTTGGAGAATGGGTGAGGTGCCGCAAGACTGGAGACGGGCAAATGTTGTCCCTATTTTCAAAAAAGGAGAAAAGTTGGATCTGGGAAACCATAGATCAGTCAGCCTGACATTGATACCTGGAAAGATCCTAGAACAGATTATAAAGCAGTCAATCTATAAGCATCTAGAAAACAATGTAGTAATTACTAGAAGCCAGCACGGATTTGTCAAGAATAAGGCCGTTTTTAGACGAGCATGGCGGTGCCCGCTCTTGTTTTTCAAAAGACTCGGCAGTCCGTTCTACACTTGATGCTGCCGCCGAATACGCGCATGCTCGGGCGATGCGCATCCATTTCCGGCTGCGTATGACCGGCCTCGATTGCCGACCCAGTCAGTTCGCGGCTGGAAATGGATGCGCATCGCCAGTGCATGCGCATATTCGGCAGCAGCGTCACGTGTAGAACAGACTGCCAGGTCTTTTGAAAAACAAGCGCGGGCACCGCCGCGCTCATCTAAAAACGGCCTCAGTCATGCCAGACTAATCTTAGCTCCTTTTTTGAATTAAGTTACTAGTTTAGTGGATCATGGGAACGCTGTGGACATAATATATCTTGATTTCAGCAAAGCATTTCACAAAGTCCCCCATGATATCCTTGTTGACCAGCTAGTAAAATGTGGACTAGATAATGCTACCATTAGTTGAATTTACAGCTGGTTGACGAATCATTCTCAAAGAGTGTTCATCAATGGCTCCTCATCAATCTGGAGGGAGGTATTGAGCGGGGTGCCACAGGGATCAGTTCTGGGCCCTGTACTGTTCAACATCTTTATTAATGACTTGGATGAAGGAGAAGAGGGAATGCTTATCAGATTTGCAGATGACATGAAACTGGAAGGGATAGCGAACACCTTAGAAGATGGAAATAAAGTTCAAAATGATCTTGATAGGTTGGAAAACAGGGCCAAAACAAACAAAATAAAATTCAACAGAGATCAAATGTAAAGTTCTGTATTTAGGTAAGAAAAATCAAATGCACAAATATAGGTTAGGCGATATCTGACTTTGCAGCAGTAAATGTGAAAAGGATCCGGGGATTGTAGTTGATCACAAATTGAACATGAGTCATCGGTGTAATGCAGCTGCAAAAAAAGGTTAATGCAGTTTTAGGCTGCATTAACAGAAGCATAGTTTCCAGGTCACGAGAAGTAATAATTCCATTCTATTCTGTGGTGCTTAGACCTCATCTGGAGTACTGTGTCCAATTTGGCACTGCACTTTAAAGAAGGACATTGACAAACTGGAATAGGTTCAGAGGAGGGCAACAAAGATGGTCAGGGGTCTGGAAACCAAATCCTATTTATTTTATTTATTTATTTTCATAGATTTTTACCCCGCCCCTCCTGCCATGCAGCTCGGGGCGGCTTCCAGAACATTAAAATACAATAAAATCAATTAAAATTATCATAAATATTATAAAACATTAAAACAGGACTAAGATACAATATAAAAACCCAGGTAGGTGGGGGAACTAAAACACCCCTCCCTACCC
>QEPC01001500.1:2997207-3021775 GCA_003113815.1 Sphenodon punctatus
CCTCCTGCCTACACGCTTCATACACTGCAGTCCCTCAGTAAACCAAGGAGCCCTGCAGTGATGAGACCAAGGCAGAAGGCGTCTCGGAGCCACCCTGTCAATGGCCTCCTCCAGCAAGTTGTTCCAATGCTGAACCAGCTCATCCACAGAGTGGCCATCCATGTCCAGGGTTAACTCCCTCAGGACCTCTTGGAACCGCTGGGGTTCCATCAGCCTCCGAGGGCGGACCATCCTAAGTGGTCCCTTCCCCTTCTGGAGGGGGTGTGCTAGAAGACCGGCCTGAAGGAGATAATGGTCCGTCCATGACAAGGTCACTGCTGTAACCTCCCCCACAACCGGAACCCCCGCCTCAAGGCCAGAGCTGAAGATCAGGTCGAGGATATGTCCTGCCACGTGGGTCGGGCAGATAACCTCCTGGGGCAAGTTCATGGTTGCCATGGCGGCCATGAACTCTTGCTGTGCCCCAACAAGGCCGGCATCGTCGTGGATGTTGAAGTCCCCCAGAACCAAAGTCCTGAGGGAGCCCAACACCACTTCCGAGGCCAGCTCTGCTAGAGTGGTAAGGGATGCCGCCGGGCAGGAAGGGGCCCGGTACACCAGCAGCACCCCTAGCTTGTCCCCAGCCAAATCGAACACCACGTGCAGGACCTCTACACCCATAATCTCCCGAACTGGATACCTCCTAACAGGAGGAAAGGTTGAAGGAACTGGGTATGTTTAGCCTAGAGAAGAGAAGACTAAGAGGGGACATGATAGCAGTCTTCAAGTACCTGAAGGATTGTTACACAGAAGGTGGCAAAGACTTGTTCTCTGTTGTCCCAAGGGTAAGATTAGAAATAACGTTCTCAAATTACAAGAAAGCAGATTTCAATTAAACGTTAGGAAGAACTTCCTAATGGAAGGAGCTGTTCAACAATGGAACAAATTGCCTAGGGCAATGGTGGGGTCTCCTTCGCTGAAGATTTTCAAACAGAGGTTGTCAGAGATGCTGTTGGTGTGGATTTCCTGCATTGAGCAGAGGGTTAGACTAGTTGGCCTCTGAGGTAACTTTTTAATGCTGTATGAAATTATTCCAATGAAAATACCCTTTCTCACTTAGCTCCCTGCTTGGTACTCCTCAGCGTGGGTGTGTCCTGCTTCCAGGTACTCAGAAGGCAGACCTCAAATATTCAAATTTGTGGGCGGACCAGGTGCAGGACACTCCCTGCCTCTCCAGTTTGAGTTCTGCCTTCGGAGTTACCAGACACAGCCCTCGCTCCCTGGAGTCTCATTTAGGGAGCTACTTTATTATTTTAGTTTATTTTTTAATTCAGCATCATTCTTAGGGGTTTGCTCGCTCCCCTTCCCTCTTTGAGTGTGCTGGGTTGAGCTGAGCCTTGCCAAGGAGCCTACTTGCCCCCTTCTCTCCCCTCAGGGGAATCAGGAGGCTCCAGTTAGTGCACCCAGCAGGCTCTGCCACTGCTACAAGCCACCCACTGCCAGGGATCTGGTGTGAACGGTCAGGAGCAGGGTAAGTGAGCTGATCCTTCCTCGTATGCTCCTCCTCCCCCCTCCCCTAATAGCTCCGTGAGGATGTAGGGGCCTTTGAGGACTCCCCTGGGGGATTCCAAGGGCAACCCCGATGGGAGCTGGAATTTCCTTACTTTCCCCCCCATCCCTGATCTGGAGCGGGGTGTGTGTGTGTGTGTGTGTGTGTGTGTGTGTACATTGACCTGGTGTGACTGAGCTACCCGGTTTTCAAGCAGGAAGCGGCAGAGGGTGCGCCTTGCCCCGCCATCAGCCCCTGTTTTTCTCAGCGCCTCAGGTGGTAACGGAGGTACCCCCTACCTGTCCTATTCCCCCAATCGACGTCCATGAAAAGGATTTTCCACATGGGAACCATGGGACCCGCCATTTTGTTTGGGTCATGTGGGGTCAAGGGTCACAGCCACCATCTTGGATTTTCCACATGGGACCCATGGGTACTGCCATTTTGTTCAGGTCATGTGGGGTCAAGGGTCACGGCCGCCATCTTGGATTTTCCACATGGGACCCATGGGTACTGCCATTTTGTTCAGGTCATGTGGGGTCAAGGGTACAGCCACCATCTTGGATTTTCCACATGGGACCCATGGGCGCTGCCAATTTTTTGGGGTCACGTGGGGTCAAGGGTCAGGTGCCACCATCTTGGATTTTCCACATGGGACCCATGGGCGGCACCATTTTTTTTGGTCATGTGGGGTCAAGGACACCATTTTGAAAAAAAAATCCCACTGTAACCAGATATATCTCATGATCTCTTAGGACATATAGGCAACTACAAGGGCACAGCGGTCAAGGGATCAGGACCCTGACCAGCAGAGGATGGCCCCAGTTACACAATGCTGCACGGAACAGGAAGAGCACACCTCCCCGTAGCGGAACCCTCCGCACCTGTCCCCGGAGTACCCGGCCCCGCACACGCAAGCCATGGATCTGTCCCAGGAGCCCAGAGAATCAGGAGATCTCCTCATCTCAATTGCAGCAGCAATCAACGAGCTGAGGGACCAGATGAGGACCATCAACTTCCAGCCTACGCAGTCTGGGAGATACAAGAGAAGTTCCAAGAGTGCAAACGAAGGCAAGCAACCAGCCGCTAAGGAGCACCATCTTGAAGGGGACTACCTCTCCCCGCTGTCCTCCCTGGTGGGATCAGGCACAGAGTCTGACAGCGGGGAGGCCTCCAAATGGGGAGCTGATTAGGATGCTGGAGAGCAAGGGATTTAAGGTCAAGGAACCCAAAACATGGAACAAAAAACCTAAGAGGGCCAATGCACGCTTGGGCCCCCAATCTCCACCCGATACTGCTGAGTCTTCCACGGAGGAAGGGGAATGATCTGAGGATGGAGAGTCATTGGACAAGGAGGAAACTGTTCAACCCGGCAACACTGAGGAAGACCATAATCAGGGTCACAGACGCCCTCAGCCTAACCCCGGCAGCTGAAGCTTCCACAACCGAGGAACGTGGCATGAGAAGGAACCTGCTTCTCAAACCCAAGAAGCCTCCCACCTGCCTACCTCTGCCACCCACGTTTGAAACTGTCATCAGGTCGGCCTGGGAGCACCCACTGAGGAAAGGAGGTCCCCGAAAATGGCCAAGCAACCTCTACCCATTCCCGGAGGATAAAGCCGCCCTGTTTGCACTGCCCTGGGTGGACCCGGCAGTGGGTCCACCCCTCCACGGGGGGATCCTCTGCCTAAGGACCAGACCGATAGAGCCATGGAAGTCTCGCTGAGGAGATTGTTCGAGGCCACGTCAAATGCTCTTTGGGCCAATACAGCCATTACCTTTTTTGCAAGGGCAATTCTGACCTGGGTGGAGGAGGCAAGGGACCCAGAGCTACAATCGTGTGAATGGGCATCCAGGCTGAACAGGATCGCTTCCACAGCAGCCTATATCATGGACGCTTCCATAGGCTCAATGAGGGTTAGCTCGCAGCTGGCGGCTACTAATGTGGTGGCTAGACGTCGGCTGCTGCTCCATACCTGGAAATCAGATCAGACGTTAAACTACCCTGACCTTGGATCCGTTCGTGGGGGGTAAACTGTTCGGCCCTACATGCGACAAGATGCTGGACGAAATGGCAGAAGAGAAGAAGAAGAAGGATCTCACGCCTAATATAGAGAAAGAAAGGGGTAAGACAAGTTCCTTTCATCCCCAGCGACATAAGAAAGGATACACACGGGGATCCAGTCGCCAGTTTTATTCCTGGGACAAGTATCACAAGTCCGACAAACAATAACAACAGATCAAGGCCCAACAGCAAGCAGTGGGGCCCAAAGCCCGCGCAATGACGGCCCTGCCACGCCCCCCGAGGGTCCTCCTTTCCTCGGGGGGCATCTAGCCCACTTCACCACCATCTGGGTCACCCATGTCCAGGACGAATGAGTGAAGAGCGTAGTCAAAGAGGGGTATTGGGTCGAACTGGTGGCCTGGCTGCCCAGCAGATTCGTCGGGTCCCAGTGAAAAGGCATCTCATGAGGTCAGCCATAGCAAGGCTGGTTGACATGGAAGCAATCGTGCTGGTCCTGGTCTCAGAGTGGGGCAAGGGCCTGTACTCCTTGCTGTTTCTCATCCCAAAGAAGAACGGGGAAGCACGAGCAGTACTCAACCTCAGGTTCCTGAACAGATTCATGAAATACAAGAAATTCCGGATGGAGACCCTCAGGTTCACTCTGCAGGCACTGGAGGTAGGGGATTGGCTCTCCTCAATCGACTTGAAGGACGCCTACCTGCACATACCCATTGCGTGCCAACACAGGGTGCTGCTGAGATTTTACTACAGGGGTGTGCAGTGGCATTATACCTCCTTGCCTTTCGGACTGGCCTCAGGCCCTCGTACGTTTATGAAGGCCCTGGACCCCATTGTGGCCCTACTTTGCCAGAAGGTAGTGCGCGCGTACCTGTACTTGGACGGCATCCTCATCTGCTCTGCGTCTCATTCTGCAGCGATCCGGCATGTGCAGGAGGCCATGCAAACTTTACAGCACTTCAGGTTTGTAATCAACCTCCCCAAGCTTGTGCCAACCAGAACGATCCCACATCTAGGAGTGATCATCGACACAGCAAGGGACAGGGTCTCAATAGGAGAGGAGTGCAGTGACCGCCTCATAGTCACACTGTCCAGAGCTCAGCGAGACCGCAAAGCAACGGTCATGAATTTGGTGAGACTGCTGGGCACAATGGTATCCTGTATAGATCAGGTTCAATGGGCCAGGCTACCCCTTCGGCTTTTGAAGAACTTTCTCAGGCCCTACCAGAGGGAGATCATGGCACGAAAACACATAATTGTCTGGATCCCGGGACTTCTAGCCAAACAGCTAGGCTGGTGGGGAAAAACATCCCGCTTTCGCCAGGGAGTCCCCCTGATCGAGCCACGCAGGACCACGGTGACAAGAGATGCCAGCCTGGGTGGTTGGGGGGCACTCACGGGTTCCAGGAAGACTCAGGGCCATTGGTTGCAGGAGGAAGCAGCCCTCAGCATCAACCTGCTGGAGCTTCGAGCAATTCGGATGGCACTGGTGGAATTCGACCATGACCTGAGGGAGAAGCATGTCTTGGTGCAGACAGACAACACCACAGCAATGGCGTATGTCAACCACCAAGGGGGATTGAAGTCAAAAATGTTGCAGCGGGAGGCCCAGTGGTTGTTCCAGTGGGTGGAACCCAGACTCAGGTCGATCAAGTCAGTCCATATCAAGGGAACAGATAACGTCAAAGCGGACCGACTCAGCAGGTAGATCTAGATCTAGGGGAGTGGGAGCTTCACCAGGACATGTTCAGCATGTTAGTACAAAAGTGGGGAACCCCAACCATTGACCTGTTTGCCTCACGGGACAATCACAAGGTGCCCTACTGATTCGCAAGGCGCAGGGACACAGGGGTGTTAGCGATAGACGTGCTGCAGCAACCATGGCCCCAGGACCTGGCATACGCCTTCCCTCCAAGTCGATTAGCAAAAAGGATCATGGAGTCGAGGTAATCCTGAACTCCCCGTTTTAGTCAAGGCGCCTGTGGTTTTCTGATCTTGTGGAGCTCCAGATACAGCCCCCTGTTCGACTCCTGTACTGGCCGGACCTCCTTATGCAAGGTCCCCTAAGCCACGAAGATCCCGGATACTTTCAGTTGTCAGCCTGGCTACTGAAAGGAGGGTGCTATGGGCAAAAGGCTTCTCGGAGAGAGTCGTTGAAACCCTCATGGCGTCGCACAAGCCCTCCACTAACAGGATTTATGCGGCCACGTAGAGGCGCTTTTTCCAGTGGAGATAGACCAGAGGCAGCAATAGCCACTCACCTTCCACACCAGAAGTTCTGGAGTTCTTACAGGATGGTCTCGACCAGGGACTCCGCCCTTCCACCCTGGCTAGACAAGTGTCCGCTCTAGGAGCTATCCTAGGGGCGGGCTTCAGGGCCTGTTTGTCCAAAAGCAGACAGATGGGGAGATTCCTTAAGGCTGCTCGAGCTAAGACCCTGCCAACGGTACACCGTTTCCCATCCTGGAAATTGAACATTGTGCTCACGGCTGTCACTCAACCCCCATTTGAACCGATGAGCCAAGTATCGCTTTACTTCTTGTCTATAAAGGTGGCCTTCTTGGTGGCCATCACATCAGCCAGAAGGGTTTCCGTGTTGGCTGCCCAATCCACAGCACAACACCTGTGTATTTTCCACAAGGACAAAGTGATCCTCTGCAAGGATCCAACCTTCATTCCAAAGGTCAACTCGGCTTTTCACAGGGCACAGGAGATTGTGTTACCGACCTTCTGTCCAAAGCCACAGCACCGCCAGGAGAAGGTGTGGCACAAGCTCAATGTATGAAGAACGCTGAGAATTTATATCCGCCGTACACATGTGGGTTCCAGGTCTTCCTCCCTGTTTGTCAAATACAGGGGCATGGAACTGGGGAGACCAGCATCAAAGGACACGATTGCTCAGTGGATTTGTTGCTGTATCAGGGAGGCATACATAGCAATGAAAAAGCCTCCACCATCAGGGGTTATGGCACACTCACTATGGTCTTCGGCCATGTCATGGGCCATGTTATCCAGGGCCTCATGCGAGGAAATCTGCAGGGAGGCCACATGGACCTCCGTGCATACATTCTCAAGGCATTACAAGATTCATACAGTGGCTTTGGCAGAGGCTGCCTTTGGGTGGAGGGTCCTCCAGGCCATTGCAGCGGACCTTTGACGGGGCACCGGTTCCCTTTTCTCCCACCCTATTTGGATTGGTTTTGGTAAATCCCACACTGAGGAGTGCCAAGCAGGGAGCTGAGGGAGAAAAGAAAATTTGGGGCACTTACCAGTGAATTTTCTTTCTACGAGGCTCCCTGCTTGTTGGCACTCTGGCCCACCCAGGACCTGCTGGCAGGGGGCAGAGAAATGGGCCCCTTAATCTGGCCCATTGGAGGGCCCTGTCTTCTATCTTTTCTTCCAGAGCCTTCGGAAGAACTCAAACTGGAGAGGCATGGAGTGTCCCGCACCTGGTCCGCCCACAAATTTGAGGTCTGCCTTCTGAGTACCTGGAAGCGGGACACACCCATGCTGAGGAGTGCCAAGTAGGGAGCCTCTTAGAAAGTAAATTCACCGGTAAGTGCCTCAAATTTTCTTTTTATTTGAGAAATTTTGTTACTTCCCAGATTTTACAGTTTTCAGCACCTGACAATGGAATTTTATTTGCAAGCCCTCCAAAAAAAATGTGGAAAGCAATGGAGAACTGGGCCCTTTAGTGCTGGATGCTGATGATGCCAATGCTGATGCTGCAAGAGGGGAAATGGAAAAATCCCAATTTGAGTACAAATTAAGGTTAAACTGAAAAAGGATCTCCATGCAGTCCTTGGGGAAGGGGGGATTGCTCCTCTGTCACAGAGGGGGGTAGTCTCCCAATGCCAGGGCAGAGCAGCTGGAGGGGGGCTGGGGGGCTGCACCGGGGGGGGCTGCAGCCATTGGGGTCATGATGGGATGGGGAGATATGGGTCTAAAAACAGGGTGGTATAAGATCAGTGAAGCGGGACAGGTGCCTGTTGCAGGTCCCGCTTACCTCACCCCTTAGCAGATGGACAGGGGAATTGAGATCAGAGGACCCCCGACCCTTCACTGCTGCTGTTGAACATGAAATCAGTGGTCAGCAAAGCAACAATTATCCAGGAACTGGTCCTGGACACTGCTGCCGATCTCGTGGGCATTATGGAAACCTGGCTGGACCTTGAGGCAGGCCCTGTCTTGGCTGACCTTGTTCCAGCCGGGTATTCTGTGCAGCATCAGCCATGGTCGGAGGGATGGGGGGGGGGGCAGTGTAGCTATGATTTTTAGAGAGCGGTGGTCAGTTAGGAGATATCCAGTGTAACCCATGGTAGGGACTGAGGCTCTTCACCTGGTGTTCAATTTGGTGGAGGACAGTTTGGGGGTGCTGCTTGTATACTGTGCACCTACCTGTATGACAGCTTCTCTACGTGCTCTGTCAGAGGTGGTGGCAGGAGTGGTGTTGTGGTCCCCAAAGGCATTAGTCTGGCGGGATCTCAACATTCACACCAACGTCGATCTCAGGGGGGCAGATCATGAGTTCATGGCCACCATGGACCTGTCCTAGATGGTCAGCGGCCCAACACACCAGGGGGGTCAAACTCTCGATCTCATGTTTTGCACTGGCCTTGAGGCAGGTGCTCCACTATTGGGGGGAAGATAACGGTGCCCTTGTCATGGTCAGATCATTATCTTCTACGGACCTCTCTCTCAGCGCATGTCTGACTCCAGAAGAGTGTGGAGCCAATTCCAATGGTTCACCCCCGGAGGCTAATGGAACCAGAACGGTTCCAGTTGGCCTTCATGGAGTTACCCTTGGACCTCGATGACCGTCTTAATGATGACTTCGTTGCACTATGGAACACTCTGCTGACTGAGGCCATTGATCGGATGACTCCTAGACGTCCTCTACCCAGGTGACAGCACCGCAGGCCTCCATGGTTTTCAGAGGAGCTGCAAGTGCTGAAGTGAGAAGGGTGGTGGTTGGAGTGACGGTGGTATCGTTATCGTACTGAAACCGACAGATTGCAGCATAGAGCCAGTTTACAAGCGTATACCGAGGCTATGAGGGCAGTGAAAAAAGCTTTTTTCGCTGCTCTTATAGCATCCGCAAAATCGCACCCAGCAGAGCTGTTCCGAGTGGAACGGGGGCTGGTCCGTCCGGCCTCCCTCCACCCTGGAGTGGAGTCATTTACAGCATGCTGTGATAAGTTTGTGAACTATTTTGTGGATAAAATCACTCATATTCACTGTCGGGTTGCCAATGTGCAAGAGGGTGCGGGCTACAAATCTTTCGTAAATAAATAAAATACATTTTAAAAATTTCAGTGCTGCACTTATTACACTAGGAGAACCAGAGGTTATGGAAGTCACGCCTTGTCCAGTTTTATGGGATCAATTTCAGTTGGTGACAGTCGCTGATGCGGTCAAGACCCTTGGGGCTGTTAGGGCCACCTTTTGTGAATTAGATCCGTGCCTGTCTTGGCTAATTAAATCTTTTCAGGAGACAATGGGGCCATTGCTGGCGGGGGTGGTCAGTGCCTCCCTTTGGGAGGGCAGGCTGTCTCAAAGAGGCAGTGGTGCGGCCTCTGTTCAAGAAATCATCGCTTGACATTGACTCCCTTGCCAGCTATCAACCTGTCCCTAACCTTCCCTTTTTAGGGAAGACTATTGAGCGAGTGGTGGCTCAGCAGTTTCAGGGGCACCTTGGCCACGTCAGTTTTCTGGATCCCTTGCAGTCAGGATTTCATCCAGGTCATGGCACAGAGACTCCACTTGTGGCCTGGTAGATGATCTGCGCCGAGAGATGGACTGGGGCCACTCGACTCTCTTGGTCCTATTAGATCTGTCAGCTGCTTTTGATACGATGGATCACGAGATGTTGGTGGCGTGCCTGTGGAAATGTGCGGGGGTGGGTGGGACTGTTCTTGAATGGTTCTGCTCGTTCCTGACTGGGAGAACCCAACGAGTGGTACTCGGGAAGTGTTTTTCATCATACCGAGACCTCACGTGTGGTGTCCCGCAGGGTTCGGTGTTGTCCCCCATCTTGTTCAACGTATACATGCAGCCTCTTGGTGAGGTGATCAGGTGGTCTGGCGTACAGTGTCACCAGTATGCTGATGACACTCAGATATACCTCTCTTTTTCAACCAACCCAGACCCCACAGTCTCTGTGCTTACTCGATGTCTGACAGCTGTGGGGGATTGGATGAGGGCTAATTGACTGAAGCTGAATCCCAACAAGACAGAGGTGATGCTGGTGGGGAAGGCGATGGAGTTAACCCCATCATTGGTGGGGTCTGTCCTCATTGGTTCCCCAGGTACGGAGTCTGGGGGTACTCCTCAATGCACAGCTCCACCTGGATGTCCTGGTGGAGGCTGTGGTGAGGGGTGTCTTTCGCCAGTTACATCTGGTATGTCAGCTTAGGCCGTATGTGTCTGACTCCAACCTGGCCACCATCATTCATGCTTTTATCACCTCTAGACTAGACTATGGTAATGCACTCTACGTGGGGCTACCCATGGTGATGGTCCGGAGGCTGCAGCTGATGCAGAATGTGGCGGCCCGTCTCCTGGTGGGACTGGGCCGCTGGGAGCACATTACACCAGTGCTCCATTCTCTGCACTGGCTGCTGATAGTCTTCTGAGCCCGATTCAAGGTGTTGGTTTTAACCTATAAAGCCCTGAACGGTCTGAGCCCTGCCTATCTGCGAGACCACCTCACTTTCCAGGTACTGGACTGGCCCCTGTGGTCATTGAGGGATGCTCTCCTTGTGGTCCCCGGAGTGTTCCGGGGGGGGCACGCAGCGGAGGACGTTCTCGGTGGCCGCACTGAGGCTGTGGAACTCCCTTCCGGTGGGGGTTCATCTGGCCCCAGACCTCCCCTCCTTTCATAAAAGCTGCAAGACCTGGCTGTTCTGCCAGGTGTTTGGTGGGGAAGATGAGATGGGAGGGAGGGGAGGAGAGGGATGAGGGTATAGTAGTATGTTTTATAGTTTTATGATTTTAATTGCTGAGATACACTCTTGTGAGCTGCCCTGAGCTGCCTGTGGCAGGAGGGGCGGGATACTAAATGCTTTTAATAAATAAATAAATATAATATTTGAAAGTAAGGCAATACACAGGAAAGACCACAAATACCCTTAACTCTACCTTTAATAATGCCCTGAGATTAAAATCAGAAAACTCATGACATTTGCAACCACCTTTTCAGAGAGCTTTAGCCATCCACAACAAAGAACCTCATTTCATTAGAGAAACAATCCCTTGCTCTTGTTAATCATAGTGTTTGTGCTGAGTTGCTTAGTGCAGCACACAGGAATAAATATGCCCTACAAATTCCTGATCAGACAAACTAAGTCCTAGAGGCAGTCATTCCCCTACATTCAGTTTGATTCTATGTGCCAGCAGTTATTAGTGTCATTAGACACCAAGCTAGTGTGTCTGCACATACAACGCACCCAGTCCACAGAGTTACTGCACCATGCACAGATCTGCATGAAATGGCTCCACACATGCACAGAAAGGCTTCCCTTTTCTGAAATGGCACTAACACTGCCCGTGCCATATGGTCCTGGTGGCCATTTTGTGCATGTGCACTCTGGCAGCACAGCTGCGCTCTGGGAAGAAGGCCTCCCATGGCTGTGCCAGCTCTGGCGCAGCCGCTCAGCTGTGGAGCCTGCCCAACCTGGCCACCTAGCATCAGAGAAGACCTGGCTGGCAGCGGAGACGGCGGCCCCTCACCCTCATCCTCCAAGGCCCGGACTAGTAAGTACATGCCAGCCAGCAGTGCCCCAGAGGGTGTGGGTAAAGATGGGCCCCGGGGGTGGGGATGCGGATCCTCACCCCCACCCTCTGAGGCCAGCAGTGAGCCCCAGAGAATGGGGGTGGGGGAGGTTGGACCCCCTGTCCCAGGGGTTGATGTGGTTGGGGTCAAGGATGGGGGGGTGTTTTCTATCCTGGCCCCCCATTTTGGTTCATCAGTCCTGTTCCCCTTCCCATTGAAGTCAATGGGAGGATTTCCCATTGATTTCAATGGGGAAAAGAAATAGAACCGTAATCCAAAACGTGAAACCAAAAGAACAAAAAACAACAATCCAGGGATCTGAAAACAACCCCTCCCCCCCAACACACACACACACACACACACACACACACACACACACACACACACACACACACACACACAAAAGCTGTTAGCTTGATTCTCCCTGGCTTGTGGCCCCTGTGAATAACCTGGACAACCAGCTCCACCACAGAACCCAGATTAGCTTCCCACTCTCCTTGCATGCACCTCCATACCAGTGTCCATAGCCTAGTATGGAAATGGTGGAGAAGGTGGCTGTCCTCCAACCATGCTGAGCACAGGGGCAACTGGAGCAGCATTGGTAGCCTCAGGGCTTGCACATTGGGTGTAAACAGATGGATGTGGAGGCTCCTTGCCCCGGAGCTGCTCTGGGGGTACACGCCCACATCCACCTGCTTGCAGCCCTGCTGGGGACCATTTTAGATGAACATGGCATTTGTCCTGGTCTGCGGTCCACTTGTGCCCACCCCCCGCACCATACCGTTGTGGGTGGAACACCTGACTCTTTAGGCTGGCACTCTGTAGTATTGCCCGGGACGATGACCAGCCAAAATCAGAGCTGCAGCATTGGTTCGCTGGGCAGACGGACAGCAGCTCTGCCTTGGGTCAGTACCCCGGGTTTGGTGCTTTGGAAAGTTCTGGAGCACTGCAAGCAGGGCTGGCCCAGAGCAGGCAATGCCTGCTCCACTTTCACATCTGACGGAGTGCCTTTAGACAGACGGGCCAGCCCAGAGGTGAAATCAGTGTTGACTGGGCCACCAGGATGTTTGGGGCACTGCCCCCCAAGCGCCGAGGGCCCGCCGCCGCTGTTGCAAGAAAAAAACCAAAAAACCGAGTGCTGCTTCTGACAGCGCCGCAGTAGCCTCTGACTTTGCTTCAGGCTGCTGCTGTGGCACTGTCAGTTCTTACTTCCAGGATCCACTCCTGAGCAATGGGTCCCAGAAGGGTCAAAAAAGCTAAGCCCAACTGCGTTTTCCATTGAAAATGCGATTTGGGCAGCTGAGCTCCTTTGTCCACAACACGTATAAGACACGCTGTGGAGGGAGGGGCTAGGCTTTCCATTGCACTCAATGGGCACAGGAAAGCTCTCACCAGGGCGCTTGTTGAAAGTGCCCTGGCGAGATGCCTAGGGCTGGGCGCCTGAGGCAGGGAGCAGTGAGCTTGTCCCTGCCTCACATGCTGAACATGATTGCCAGCGCACTGTTGGAGAGCTCACAGGACTCCAACTGCGTGCCGCCAGGCCAGCCGCTTCCCTGCTGCTGCCCCTTGGCGCTCCCCCCCAATCTGCCGCTCAGAGCGGCGGGGGGTGAGGGGCAAGTCAAGGAACGATTTTGTGTGTATGTGTTTTTATTTTATTTTAAATTGCCCATGTGTCCTGCCTCCACGGAGGAGAGCAGGACATGCGGGCAATTAAAAACAACAACAACCCTAAAGTCCCCCGGTCCCCCCACCTGCAGCCCAGGATGGGATGATGGTGACCGCCGGAGCCAGTAGGTAAGATATCCCTCCCATCCCTACCCTGCATCCTCCCCCCCCGCACTCCATCCCCATACTATAGGCTCC
Source organism: Sphenodon punctatus (assembly GCA_003113815.1). Classification (NCBI taxonomy): domain Eukaryota; kingdom Metazoa; phylum Chordata; class Lepidosauria; order Sphenodontia; family Sphenodontidae; genus Sphenodon; species Sphenodon punctatus. The sequence continues at coordinate 3,010,396 of QEPC01001500.1, forward strand.
CCCCCTACATCCTTCCCATAGGCTTCCCACCCAGGTGACCCCACCCTGCACCCCCATAGGCTGTTTCCCCCCACCCCGCAATAAGCTGTTTGCCCCGCACCCTCCTGCCATAGCCTGTTTGCCCTGCACCCCCCACCACCATAGGCTGTTTCCTCCCCCCGCATCCCTCCCACCATAGGTTGTTTCCTCCCCACCCCCACACCACCCCATAGGCTTTCCCCCCCACCCTGAACCCTCCCCTGAGGCTTCCCCCCACCTGCACCCTGGGCTGGGAATGGGGGAGGGGTGACTTAATGTTGCCTTTAAATGGTGTGCTTTGCTTGCTCTGTTTGCATGATGACATTTTGTAAATTTGTGGGTCCACTGGTTGTATGGTTTCTCTTTTTTTTTAAATGGTCCCTTCGTTGTTTCACTGATGCTCCCTGCTGCTGCAAAGTAGTTTGTGTGGTCTGTGGACAGGCATTGGCTGCCGGGGTTAAGTTGTGGCTGCTGGGGATGGGGAGTGAGGGGCACATGGGGAAGGTGGGGGGGGAGGAGTTGGAATGTGGTTTTTGTTCACTTGATGACATGATGTGGAGTATGAAATGCTGCAAATTTGTGATGCTTCTGATAAAACTGAGCGTTTGAAATCCCGAGATGTATCTGACAGTCTGGTGATCTTAGGAAGTTAGGTGTGTTCACAATGCTGGAAATTTGGTGCTTTTGGGTTTATACATTATTTATTTTAAGCTTGATGTGCATGTAGACTGTGTTTTTTTCCATCCGATGTTAACCCTGGGAACTCCTTACTGCTGTGTTTTGCCAGTGTTTTCTGTGTTTTGGGTTTATAAATTATTTATTTTAAGCTCGATGTGCATGTAGACTGTGTTTTCTTCCATCCGATGTTAACCCTGGGAACTCCTTGCTGCTGTGTTATGCTATGCCACTGGCCTACCGTCCCCCTGGCTCCACCCCTAGGCCCGCCAGCCTTACTGCCCCAGTGGCCCTCCAACATCAAAACCCACCAGCCACCCCTGGGTGAAATGCAGCCAGTCTGTCTAAAATAGGGCTGAGACTTGCTTCTCAGATCTCACTGGTTCTTGGTTGGAATGGGGTGCCCCCCCCCATCTCATTTCCTAAACTAGACAAGGCGAGAAAAATCAGCAATTCTCGCTGAGAACTGGCATTATTCAGAAGGCTGGGTAGCGGTCCGTGGGCCAGGCAGGGGGCCAGGAGCGAGCAGGGGGTAAAGAGTTGCCCCCTGGCCACCCACAGCCAGCTCCCTACCAGCAGCATCAGCACACTGTGAGCACTATCTTGGATACGGGCAGCCAGTTCTGAACATGCTCAGAACGGACTTCCCTTTTTAAAAATGGCACATGCAGCATGCTTATGCTGCTGGTGCGGTCTTTGAAAAGGGCTGAGCATGCCCAGAAAGGGTGTTTCAGGCCCTTCTGAGCATGCCAAGTTAGTTTTCCCATCTCAACCCTTCGTTGTTTTTTTTTAAAAATTCACACTTACTGGATGGGAAAAGACTGCACTTCCCAAGACCACCTCTGGAGGGTAACTACCCCCCAACCTCCCCCCCATCCCCTCTCCCAGGCCCTGAGCCCCCACCCATAATGTCCCTTCCCAAGCAGGCAGGGCAGTAGCTGGGGGTGGGGGGAGTCTTTGCCCCCTGCTCACTTCTGGCATCCCACCTGGCCCCCTTGCCTGTTCCTCCACCCTCAGTGAGATCTTGGTGAGATTTCAAGGGGAGGGCGACATTATGTGAGGTTTCACCCCCACCCCTTCAAGTCTGGCAAGATTCTCATTGAGGGGAATTCTTATCTCATTTCAGCCCTACTCTACAAGGACCCATTCTTCCACACAGTAGGATGAAACCCTAGATCAGTGTGAGGTTTGGCAGGGAGGAAGGAAAGTGAAGCGAGGGCATCTGGACACCACAGACACACGGCGGCCAGAACCAGGAGGGTTATGCCTGGAAACAAACCCTCAGGATCGTATATGGCTTCTAGGATTAGTAATCCCCAGCCTGGATCATCTCAGGGTATCTGGGATGAGAGCACACCTCCTGGTAGCCATGATAACCATGCACACAGGGTAGAGATGGGGGTTTGGGTGTGTGGACAGGTGATGGGCAAGGGGGTGCCAAGCCCCTGGATGGGGAGAAAGGGGCAGGGTACGCACACAACAAGAAGGGTCCCAGGTAGGTGCACTAAGGGGAGTAAGCAAGGGTCCGTACTTACCTGACTCACTCTGCACACCCAGTCACCACAAGCACGCACACCACTCGCTCTTCTCAAGCACACACTGCTATCAACAGTTCTACACACGGAAAGCATGGGGCCGGCTTCACAGGCTCAGAGGCACTGATCACTAGCAGTGCTAGGGAGGCGAAGGGTTGCTTTTATGCTGAGGGGGAAGGCGTTGCCACAAGCGCTCTGAGCGCCACAGGACTGGGGCTGGAGGCGTGACATCTTCCTGCAGCAGCTCTGTGGCCATACCCCCAGGAACAGCGTGTGAGTGGGGGGCGGTGGCCGGAGTGCAGGACGGGCTCTCCTCAGCTGGCTGTGGTTGCGCTGCCGCTGGAACCGGTGGCACTTCTGTGTTTGGCGATGCTGCAGGAGGGAACTGGGATGAACTTGGGACGCCCCCCCAGTGAGTGATGGGGCTTGTGTCCTTCCCTGGTTGTGGGTCCCATGGCCTTTAGGCAGGGTCCTGACAGCCAGTCAGTTTTTTCTGCATGTATAGGGACCCATGTTCACTATGTTTCCCCCCATTGCTGCAAATGAACACGAGCCCCTGTGATATCATCAAAATATATTTTAAATTGCATTTGTGCCTCCTTCTGCACCCACTGTTTGGGAATCCTACCATCATGCCTTAAGTTGGAAGCTGATTGGATTTTTGCTGTGGTGAGCCCCTCAGTGTGGAACTCGTTCCCTCCAGATATTCATCACAGTTCCTCCCTCTTTAGCTTTAAAAAGCACCTGAAGACTTTTTTATTCTTCAGGTGCAATTTAGGGGATCTACTGCTGGGTTTTATTTTCCCTTTTTATCCTTTCCATTTAAGATACTTTTTAAATTTTCTTTTTATGAAGGCCACTGAGCACCATCTGGTGTGTGTGTGGGGGGGCTCTATTTATTGTTATTACCGTCTATGCTGTTGACCACTCACTCTTGCTGGATTCACTTCACTCCCTTGGTTTCCATGGTGCCATCCTCAACTGGTTCTCCTCCTACCTCTGACTGCTCCTTCAATGTGTCTCTTGCCAACTCCACCTCCTCCTCCCTTCCACTCTTGGTTGGTGTTCCCCAAGGCTCTGTCCTTGGCCCACTCCTCTTCTCTATCTATACCATGTCCCTAGGCAAACTCATTGCCTCCCATGGCTTCCAATGTCACCTCTACGCTGTGATGACACTCAACTCTCTCTCTACTCCCTCTCTCTTTCCATCTATTCAAGCTCGCCTCACCAGCTGTCTCTCTGATATCACTACCTGGACGTCTCAACGTCAACTCAAACTCAACATGGCTAAAACTGAACTCCCTATCTTCCCCCCTCATCCTTCCTCTCCCTCTTCTCTGTCAATCCTCATTGATGGGGTCACCATCCTTCCCATCCCCCAAGCCCGTAGCTTAGGCTTCATCTTTGACTCACCCCTTTCTTTTAAACCCTGCGTGTCCCTCCATAACATTGCTAAGATTCTCCCTTTTCTCTCTGTCTCCTCTGCCAAAACTCTTGTTCATGCCCTGGTCATCTCTCACCTCGATTACTGTAACCTCTTTCTCACTGGCCTCCCCTGCTCTCCCTTTTCTGCCCTTATCTCCATCCCAAACTCTGCTTCCAGGGTCATCCACCTCACCCGTTGCTTCGATGACATGCAGCCCCTCCTCTCCTCTCTTCACTGGCTCCCCCTTCCTGAATGAATCCTGCGCAAACTCCTAGTCTTCACCTATAAAGCTCTTCACAACCTTGCTCCCCCTTACCTCTCTGTGCTAATTTCCCTCCATACTCCAGTCCATGAACTCCGCTCCTCCTCTGTCCCCTCTCTCGCCCTCCCATGCCTCCCCTGCTCCCCTAACTGCCTTCGTCCCTTCTCCCTAGCTGCCCCCGATGCCTGGAACTCCCTCCCTGCCCACATCCACCTCGCCCCCTCCCTTTGTACCTTCAAATCCCTCCTCTAGACCCACTTCTTCTGCTCTGCCCTCCCCGACTCCTCGCTCCCCTCACCTAACTCCTGCTGTTACCCTCCATCCAGTACAATCTGTTACCTGAGGTCTGTGTACTCATATCCTCACCACATGGACCAACCAGCCATCATTCTTGATGTAACCAAGCCAAGTGTGTGCACCTGGGACCTCGCATCTTCGTGAAGGTTTACACTCCTTGTCTCTCCCTCTGTTCTCCTTCCTTTGTGTCTCCCCTCCACCCCCCGGCTCTCAGATTGTAAGCCCTAGGGCAGGGATCGTGTCTATACAATTACTTTATAAAACACCAGGTACATTGCTGGTGCTATATAATTTCTTGCTAATAATAATAATAATAATAATAATAATAACTATAATGTATTAGGGGTGGGAATTTGGGTTCCCCCGGTATCCGATACTGCAGGTATTTTGCTGTACTGGAAGTATCGGATTAATCCGGTAATTGGGGGAACCGGTGCCGGTTCGCAGTGCCGGATTTTTTTACATTATGGCCATTGAAATGAATGGCCGCAATGTAAAAGAAAAGAAAAAAAAATCCACTTTCCCTCCCCCATCCAGGCTGCGCGGGTGGAAGGGGGGGGACACCCCCCAGGCCCCCACCCACCCTGCCCAGCCTGGATTTAAATTTTTTTTTTTTTACCCGAAGTCCCTGCTAGTGTGGGCTCCGGGTCGCTGCCGTGCCGCTGCCGGTGACCCCAACCCCGCACCAGTAGGTACTAGGGCAATCCCTGGGGTGGGGGTGGATTAACACCCTCCCACTCCAGGGATCACCCTACCCCCCCACCCAGGGATTGCCTACCTTTTGCCCTCTGGGCGGCGGCGGCTGCAGCATGGTGGTCCGGAAGCTTCAGGGTTAAGGCCCAATAAAGTATCTTTTCTTTTTCAAGGGAATTAAGTCACCATGCTTTTATTATCTACAATGTTCAAAGTCCCTGCACCTCTATATACAATCTATATACACATGTAGTGACTCACAGAAATATAGTTCTGGCCTTTAAGGCCTCAGGCTCCCTCAGATAAGTCCCTCTGCTTGGGCACGATCCCTCCTCTGAGCAGGGCTAAGATAACCCACATGTTAGTTCAGCATCATCCAGTCTTTTTAGTTTGGCTGTTTTCTCAGTTCCTGCAGGCTAGGCAGGTTCTCTCCTTTAGTCCACAAGCCTCTTATCTCAGGCTCTCTCTTGGAGCTAAAGTTGTCTGCCTTTTCCTCTTTAGTGAGTCAGAGTTCTCCCAACTTCTTGCCTCCACTGCAGCCAGGGCTGAACTTAGGATTTTAGCACCCATAGGCAACTCAGACTGCCCATCCAACTGGAGCTCTGGTGTGTGGGCGGACTGCCGCTGAGGCAAGGAGGGAGACAATGGCAGCACCCAGCATGGAAGCAGTCTCTTCCTCCATGTTCAGCACCACCACAGAGCGCATTTGCAGGAGACTTGGGGGTGGAATGGGGCTTCTCCAGGTAGGGATGGAGAAGATCCTTCCTGTTGCATGTGCCCAGCTGTGGGGGTCCCCTGCAGCTGTGGCCTCTGCCTGCACAATTCCATGTCAGGAAAGAACTGCTGCCTGGCTTTGGGCTTTCCCACCTTTGGGAAGAGGTGCTGAGTCTGTCCTGCTTGTTCCCAAAGGAGTGACACCAACAACTGCTCTTTGGAGACAAGGGGAATTCTTTGGTCCAACAGTTTTGAAATTTTGGGGATTTGCCTCTTTTTGCTGCTTCCTGTTTAACTTCAGAGTCTAATGAACACTTGGGAGAAGTTACATCTCAAGTAAAGGTTCCACATCCCCATTCCTTCAGTGACTGAGCCAAGGCTCAGCATGCAGTCTTCAGGGAACATTCCTGATGTGTTGAAGATGAAAACAAAGAAGAGGTTAAAAACATTTGTTCAGGCCTCAGTTCTGTTTCAGTATTATTGTGGAAGCATCCCATTTTAACATTTCCTTTCAGGCATCCCTTTGCAACTGGATAGCTCTCCTGCCTTAGGGAGATAGGGGCAGGGGGAGTTCATTTTGTTTAGAAACTTAAGCTTTTAAGAAATTATGATGATGAAAGGAGGGCAAAATCCAAGTCTGAAGTAAGTGCCAGCATCCAGCCAGGCATGGCAGTGGTTGTAGGTGCAGAACCTTGAGCTCCGAACTGGAACAGGCATTAATCTAGTGCAAAGGGTCCCTTTGTGCCTGCAGCTCCCTCCTTGTTGAGCCAGCTCTTCACTAGTTCTCATGGTTCACTAATAACTGTGTAAATTTTGTGCTGGTTTAATTCAATGCCAGCCTGGCAGCTCTGGGATGAGAGAGTCTGTGTCTGTCAGCACAGCAGATGAGCAAGCAGCCTTCATGTTGTCCTAACAGAGTTCTGAAGGAACTCAAATATGAAACTGTAGACCTACTACATGTGATTTGTAACCTAGCGCTAAAATCTGCTACTGTTTACTGGAGGGTGGCACATGTAACACTGATATTTACAAAGGGGTCCAGAGACAATCCTGGATACTACAGACTGGTGAGCCTGACATCAGTGCTGGGAAAACTGGTGAAAATGGTTAAAAAGAACAGAATTACTGAGCATGTTGGGGGCTCACTACCACACTCTAGACTGTCATGACTCCGTTTCCCTGGCGTGCAGCTCTCACTGAATCAGCTCTCTCTCTAGAACTGATTGAGCCTGCAATGGGTGAACCTTCTTGTCACCTTTTTAGCCACAGACTTTCCCAGCACAGACTTTCTCTCTAGGTTCGTCGGTGTTTGTAAACACAGAATTAACCCCTAACTGTGTCTTGCCAATGTTAGGATTAACAATTCCACTGGACCATACGAAGTTCAATAAAAAGTTTAATGAATAAGCATGCAGTACAAGATTATACTCGAGAGTGCATAAATCAAAATAACATAACCAATAACGCATTCCTATCTGTACTTGGATTCTCCTGATTTAGGCTTACCCTAATCAAGGTCCAAGGGTATTTCAGTTCATGTCACAGCCAGTGATGGAAAGCTTGACTGCGTACCAGTCTTAGTTTCCAAGAGTTTTTACTTCATAGTTCTTTTGGTGCAGCCCTTCTCTGGCTGGTAAGATGTGATGATGCAAATGAAGCTGAACAAGTTGATCTCAACCAACTGAGAGAGAGAGAGATATCTTTTTCTTGTCTTCCCCCTTAAGCACCTTTCCAGGGTCCTTTGTTTGATTTTCCCACCAGGTAACTCTGTGCTTTCAGTCACGTCTGTGGATGGGCATTGCAAGCTGCAGCACTAGGTACCTGGCGGCCCTCTCCCACGCCCCAGGAGGCAGAGACAAACCCTATCAGTCTTCCACAGATTGATGGGGCGAGTCATCTGCTCCCAGGGGTGTTTTCCTTTAAAGAGAGGAAGGAGCAGCGGGAGAGGGATTTGAGGCATATGGACCCAAAATCTCCCCCCAAGGACTCCCAATGACTGAGATATAATGATCCCCCTGGAATAGATTTCTTGTCTTGGAATATAGCGGGCCTAGGAACTAAGCTGAGGGATGTAGATTTCATGGAGACTATAGGGAAATTTCAGTTTTTTTTGTTAAAAGAGACCTGGGTACTCCATGATTTAGTCCCACAAGGGTTCAGGGGCTATAATGTTTTTGCTAAAGCTTCCCAGGCAGGAGGCAGGCCACATGGGGGAGTGGCTATCATAGTCCCTGAGGCCTCTGAAGCCTCTTTGAAATTGGTTGATTCGGAGCCACCTTTTTTTGGCTTATGGCATACCAGAATAGACAAGAATTTTGAACTCCTACTGGCAAATTTGTATGTTCCACCTGTTGCTTCGGCATTTTATATGGATAATATATGGGATAGGATCATTGATATTGTGCAGAAAGCTAGGGTTTCCTATAGTAGTGCATATATAGTAATGGGTGGTGATTTCAATGTAAGACTGGGTAATAAATCTGGGGTCATGATGATTCAAGATGTTGAACTCCCACCTGATTTACCTTATAACTTGCAATGTTGCTCTCGGGATCCTATGGTCTCTCCCGGGGCGAAGGAGTTTTTGGAAGTGATAAACACTCTTGATCTGTTTGTTTTAAATGGCCTGGTGGATAGGGACCTACAGGGTCAATATACTTTTAGTTCGATAAGGGGTAATAGCGTGATTGATTATATGTTGGTCACAACCGATTTAATAAAGTTTGTGTTGGATTTTTGGATACTGCCGTCTATCCTGACTAACCAGTTTCCTCTGGTTGAGGGAGTTGATAGCTCTTACTCGCCTTTTTTGGTAAGGAAAAAGTGGTCTGACCAAGTAGCCCAGGATTGTGAATCCATTAGGCAACAGGAATTGGTTCAATCTTTGGCTAGAAGGATCATGAAGAAGGGGGGGTGGGATGAAATTGGGGTTTTTGAAGAGATGTTAATTGCTTTTCAACCAGCTCTCTCCATACTAACATCACCCGGCCCCCAGGCATCTCACAAGCCAGGTTGGTTTGATAAGGAGTGTAGGTGGGTCCGGCGATTAGTGAGGGGAAGGCTTAGGCTTTTTCTCAGTTCCCCTGTGGAAGCTAACAAAAAGGCTTTTTGGGAATCTAGGGTTCAGTATAGGAGGTTGCTGAAACAAAAGAAGGTGGATTTTTGTAAAACTAAATGGAGAGCCTTAGAGGAGGTGGTGGAGAATGGGGATGGGAACAAATTTTGGTCTTTGGTACGTAATATTGGAGGGAATATTACTGGAGGGAAAGCTGCAATGGTCCCACACAAGGTTTGGGAAGAGCATTTTGAAACTGTTTTTCAGTATACATCATCGATGCAAGTATCAAACATGCAAGCTCCCAATATACAGGCTTTCGATTTGATCCCTGGTTGGCCTCCTGTATTACCTGAGACGGCGAGAAAGCTGATTTTGACTACAAAATCTGGCAAAGCCCCAGGTGGGGACTTTGTCCTTATAGAACTTCTCAAGTCTCAGGTTGACTGGTGGTCAGAGATTTTGGCCCAAGTTTTTACAGCAATAAATTCCACAGGAAGTATCCCGAAAAAAATGGTTGACTAGTATTGTCATCCCAATTTATAAGAAAGGGGATCCTAAATCTCCTGGGAATTATAGGCCTATTAGCTTACTGTGCGTGATCAGGAAACTGTATGCTAAATATCTCCTGGGGATTTTCCAGGAATGGATGGACCGGGTCTCTTTTTTGAAGCCAGAGCAGGCGGGTTTCAGGAAGGAGATGTCTACAGTGTCTCAAATACATGTTTTGATGTTGCTAATATCAAAGTACACGGGCAGGAAATGCATAGGGAAATCTAAAAGATCAAGGCTTTACCTATGCTTCATGGATTTATGGGCAGCATTTGATTCAATTAATAGGGAGAGGCTGTGGAATAAGTTAAGGAAATCTTCTATGGATTTGCGCCTCCTATATTTGATCATCAAATTGCACTCTGAAAATTCCATGCAGGTGCAGGTATCATCTTCCTTGCCATTGACATCAAGCATTTTGGTGGGTAAAGAGGTTAGGCAGGGGTGCGTGTTGGCCCCTGCCTTATTCAACCTATTTGTGAATGATGTAGTGGAACACGAGGGATGATTCTTTGCATCCCCCTAAACTGGGGCCCAGGCATATTTCAATTCTTCTATATGCCGATGATGCGGTCCTTATCTCACAGACACGAATAGGTATGATTAGAGCCCTTTCTAGATTTGATGCATACTGCAGACAACAAGACCTATCTGTCAATTATGATAAAACTAAAGTCCTGGTTACGGGCAGGAGCTGTGGAAGAAATACTCATACCTGGAGAATGGGGGGCATTGAGATAGAGCAGGTAAACCGGTTTAAATATTTGGGCGTTTATCTAGCGGTGGATGGCTCTTGGGCCTGCCATATTAATTATATGGAGCAGCAGGCCAATAAATCTATAGCGGCTATACTCTCCTTTTTTTACAAGCAAGGGGGCCAGTTGATTTCCCCTGCCTTAAGATTGTTCTCAGCTAAAACCATAGCACAACTTTTGTACGCAATTCCTGTCTGGGGAATGGTTTATTTGAATAACCTGGAGAAATTCCAAAACAAGTTCCTCAGGACAATCCTAGGGCTACCAGGTGGGACACCGGCTGCCTTATTAAGGGCTGAGGCTAGGGTCCCCTCGTTGAGAGTGAAAGCGCTAATAATTATGTTATCCTTTTGGCTCAAAATCATCTTGAACGATATGGGCAGTGGGTTAATAGGTCATACTCAGGGAGAAAATAGGAAATGGTTCGTGGCAATGGAGAGGGAAGTTCAAAAGTTAGGTTTCTCGAGGGAGTTTTTCTATTTGTATGATTATTCAATGGCCTGCGCCTTGATTAGGAAGCGAGCATTGGACCAGAATTTGCAAGACCTGCAGGCAAAGACTAGATCGCAGAAAATTGCCCCGGAATATCACGTCATCCAAATGTTGGATGGGAGGGGGTATTATCTTAATGAATGGAATGACCCGCAGCTCAGGAGAGTATATACGTTATACCAGCTTAATCTATTTCCTTCAGCTTGGACGCAGGGCAGGTATAGGGGCATTGATAAAGATCTAAGATTATGTCCCTTATGTGATTCAGGTAAACCTGAAAATCTTTCCCATGTCCTGCTCTATTGTACAGCTTACGTGAAACTACGCAATGATTTTCTGGCATCACTATTAAAGGAATCAACCAAGTTTTCATGGACTGTTATCTTGAGGAAGTGGTTGGGTCCATGGAATTCTCCAGTGGCTGAACAAGTTGCTAAGTTATGTTTGGGAGTCTTGGCTGTTCGGGAAAGGCTATCCCCGGCCACGGCTGGGGGGGTAATTTAAAAGGTTCCCCATTTAACAACTGTGGCATGCATGGTAACTTATAGAAGGGATTCCTAGGAAAGGAAGTATAATTATTTTGTGAAAGATGTAATCTTTTTCTGAGGTTAACTAGTGTTTAATTTGCAATCTTTCTAAGGAATTTGTTCAACTTCAGCAGAATTCCTAGTAGTGGTTAGTAGAGGTGGGACCCTGGGCCCATTACCGGCTACCGGATTTACTGGTTACCAGTTCTGCAAAAACCGGATTCCCGGATTAAATCCGGTATACCGGTACCGGATTTATTTCATTGAGTTCAATGGGCGCTGTGTCCCCATTGAACTCAATGAAATAAATGAATTCCTTCCCCCTCCCCCTCCCAGGCTGCATGGGTGGAAGGGGGGACACCCCCCACCCACCCTGCCC
>QEPC01001500.1:3030551-3040966 GCA_003113815.1 Sphenodon punctatus
ATGTAAGACCTGGCTGTTCCGTCAGGCTTTTGGCGAGGGGTAGGGGTGGGGTAGGGGTGGGGATAGGGATGGGGTTTTTCCCCATGTAGTGTATTTTAAATTGTTTTAAAATTTTATTATTGTTTTAAATGAAATGTTGTTCGCCGCCCTGGGCTGCCCTGTGGGCAGGAGGGGCGGGATATAAATTTAAAAATAAATAAATAAGTCTGTCTGTCCTAAGGAATTTTGGTGCCTAAGGCTGAAGCTGAAATGGCATGCCCTCTATCAAAGTGAGCAACTGGCCAACTGGGCATACCTAAATGGTGCTACAGCCCAAAGCAACCACACTGATTTCCCCCTCCCCCATTTAGGGCTGGTCCTGAACAGCCATCACATGTGTTTCAATCCCTCCCTCTCTTCAAGGTAAGACTGGCAGGGTCGGATTTGGTTTGGTGAGGAAGGGGGAACAGATTTCACTGAGGTGGCCCCAGTGGATTCTGTCAGTACCAGTAAAATTTGTGCCATGTTGGCCCCCCGAGGCTGAGATCCACCATCATTCTATACAGAGAAATACGCAGGCTTTGTTAATTGGGTCACCCATGCCTACAGAAACACACTGAATCCCAGCATTCCTTCTTTGTTGAATTTCCCCCGCAGTAGTTGTATTAGCGCTTATTTATCTGCGGTGCAGAAATACCTAGCAGCACCTATTATGAATTACATAATCCTTCGTTCTCCCTTAAACACTGGATCCCAAAACAGAGCTGCAGCACAGTTAGAGACTGCTGCAGGCTCCTGTCTGGAGCAGCACTAGAGAAACTGTACAGGTGTACCGTGCAGGCCAGGAGTACACCACTCTGAAGTCCCCTGCACCACTGTGGCTGCAGTGGGTTGGAGCCAGTGTCCTTTTGTCCAGATTCCCAGGCTGGGTTGGTGTGCAGATGTCTGTGGCTGCGGTAAAAGGAAACCGCAGGGGCAAAATCTTTTTATCTTATCTATTCTCCTGGTCTGCCAGCATGTCCAGGTGTATTGACTGTAGGTGGTCACTCCTACCCAAAGCCATCCTGCTGCTTTTATTAAATTTCAGCTTAATGTCTCTCAAGTCTGCTATCAGGAGGGTGCAGGCACTGGGCTGGGAGGATTAGAACAACCTCTCATCCCCCTGCTAGTGACAGCCTCAAGCCATGTCAGAAGTGGCGGGGGGAGGGAAGTCTTGCTGCTTATACAGCACAGATCTGAAAGCTCAGAGAGATCAAACACAGACATCCCTAAAGCATGTTAATGGGTTTACCAGACAGAAAGAGCTTCCATGGGCTCCCGGTGTACACGCAGCATGGTGGTTGCTGGAGCATCCACTGAACTAACTGTGCTTCTTTGGACAATGAAACACAACTGAGAAGGAGAGAGCATCACAACCATCTGCACGACTGCACCTCAGAACAAATTGCATGGACGTGGACATTGTCTCCCTGGCCAGCTATCGGCCAGTCTCTAACCTTCCCAAAGGGAAGTTTATTGAGTGGGTGGTGGATCGGCAGCTTCAGGGGCACCTGGACTATATCAGTCTTCTAGATCCTTCGCAGTCTGTCTTTCGTCCGGGTTATGGCACTGAGACTGCACTTGTGGCCTTTGTTGAGGACCTGCACCGTGAGTTGGACCAGAGTAGTTCAACCCTGTTGATCCTGTTAGATCTCTTGGCTGCATTTGAGTTGTTGGTGACTTGCTTGCGGGACCGAGCCTGGGTAGGCAGAACTGTTCTCGAATGGTTCTGTTCCTTCCTGGCCAAGAGAACTCAACGTGTGGTGCTGGGTGATTGTTCACCATCTCCCCGGGACCGGATGTGTGGAGTCCCACAAGGTTCTAGTCTGTCCCCTTTCCTGTTCAACATGTATATGCAGCCTTTGGATGAGAACATCAGAGGGTTTGGTGTGTGGTGTCATCAATATGCTGATGACATCCAACTGTACCTCTCTTTTTCAGCTGACCCAGGCCTGGCAGTCTCGGTGCTTACCTGGTGTTTGGCAGCTGTGGGGGACTGGATGAGGGTGAGCCACCTAAGGCTGAATCCTGACAAGATGAAGGTGATATTGGTGGGAAGGGCTGAGGGAATGGTGGCACCCATCATTGATGGGGTCCGCCCTCCATTGGTCCCTCAGGTTCGTAGTCTGAGGGTGCTCCTGGACCCACATTTCCAATTGGATGTCCAGGAGGCGACTGTGGTGAAGGGTGCATTTCGCCAATTACATCTGGTGCAATGACTTAGGCCATATGTCTCAGACTTGGACATAGCCACCATCATCCATACTTTTGTCACCTCAAGACTGGACTAAGGGTCGTTGTGACCACATTACACCAGTGCTCCGTTCTCTGCATTGGTTGCCTATAGTCTTCCAAACCTGATTCAGGGTGTTGGTTTTGACCTATAAAGTCCTAAACAGCATGGGCCCTGCCTATCTGCAGGATCACCTCATCCTCCGGGTCTTAGATTGGCCCCTGTGGTCGACTGGGAGCGCCCTCCTCGAAGTCCTGCTGGTATCCTGGGTGGCGATGATGAGAAGGGCGTTCTCGGTGGTCGCATCTCAGCTGTAGAACTCCCTCTCAACGGAGGACTACCTGACCCCAGACCTCCCCTCTTTCCGAAGACAGTGTAAGAGCTGGCTGTTTCACCAGGCTTTTGGTGAGGAATATGGGTGATGGGGATGGGGGTTGGGTTGGGTTAGCTCTGCCTTAGGGTTTTATTGTTGTTTTTATGCTGTTATTTATTGTTATTTATATTAGATATGTTTCTTATATTTTTATATGTTTTTTAATGTTGTAAGCCACCCCAAGATGCTGTGGCAGGAGGGGGCGGCAAATAAATTGAATGATAAATAAAATCAATAAATAAAGTTTATTGGCTCCTGGATGAGTGGGTAGAGTTACCACCATTTTGGAGGGCTGGGGTATGGCTTTGCAAGGTCAAGGTGGAAGAGCTGTCCCTCCTCCCTTTGGCCTGCTGGTACTCTACTGGTAATGGCCTAGTTTTCATTGATGCCCCTACATACAGGGGCCCCTCAGCCACTCCCAAGCCTGCCCCATGTGACTTGTTTCTGTCAGAAGCACAGGAACTGACAAGCAGCCCACATATGGCCTAAATCAGAGAACCCAAGTGCCTAATGTTGTGATTGCTTCCACTAGGACCGAGACTTTGTCATGACCTTCAATACCTCACTGCATCGCTCCTGGTGGATGGAGAATGGGCCTGGATGTCTGGTGATGCCAGTGATGAACTCCAACCTGGCCCTCGAAGACCATCATGTCATCACGGTCAGTGGGTGCTTGCTTGATTACCAGTACATCGAGGTGGTGAGCAGCGCCCTCCAGATATTCCTCGCGGTGAGTGGAGCCAGCGTGAACATCTAACCTCAGCCCTGACTGAGAGGTGGAGCCTGATTCTCCTTTCCCTGGGGCAGGTTCAGACCACTGGCATTCCTGGGCTCTCTCCTGATTCACACTGGGTAGTGCCAGACCCAGGGAAGTTAGGACCCTGTGTGAAATGGAAGTGTAGGCCTCCTCCTAGCATAGGAATGTTCCCACTTTCCTGGCTCCCCTCAGACACAAACTGACTTGCTCATTAGGAAAAGTTGCTGTAATTAGTTTTTGATGTTTAGTTAAAAAGAACATCTGTTCAGGTGTTGGGGCTCCCTGCATTGTAGGCCTGTGTGTTACTGTGGTAAAGATTAGGAAGCCAACATACATGTTACATATGTGTTCACAAATGACTACTTTGTATTAGTATTGTATAGCCATGTTTGGTGTCATATTATTCAATATTAAGAAAGGAATGTAATCATGATATGAAATATTGTATGAAAAACCTTATAGTATACAAGCCAAAATGAAAGTTACAATAACTGGGAACTCTTTTTGAACTACCCATTCCCTTATGTTTACTGATAAGACAGAGAGCTATCCATTATGTGTATTATCCCAAAGGCATAGCAATTTGCATTAAATAAACTTCAGAGACAGGATACAATGGATAAAGGACCAGCAATCTAAGTTAATTAACACCTAAAAGCAAGCAGACTAACAGAGCTAAAGGGCTTGAGAGAGAGAGAGAGAGAGAGACAGATTTCTTAACCAAAAGCAAGTGAGATTTTTCTGAGAGAAATTTTTGTAGCTGTAACAGAAGCAAGACGCTGGACCGAGTTTTTTCCCTTAAGACTGAGAAAGAAAAGATTCAAAATACTGAATTGAACTTGCAAATATACAGCTGCATAGAATAAGGATGGCTTAGAATTCACAGTAAGCTAGATTGCATTATCTATTATGTTTATTTGATTTACTGCACTCTGAGCACAATCTTGTAGTATTAATTTTGTTTCTTATAATAAACATCTTTAACTAAGCCAGTGTGCTTAAGTGAATTCCTAACTTTGGTGTGACACAGTTTGGGGAGATTCTGAGTCAACATCCTCAGATGAACCTGATGAAAAATATTCTGTGCTTTGGGAAATTCGGAGACAAAGATGACTAAGAGAGTTAGCCCCTTATGGGCTGGAACAGTTCGGGGTGAGCTGATCCAGTAGGAGCTATAAGTGGGAAAACTGAGTCAAAGCTAGCCTACAGTAGGTCAAAGGTCCCAATCCCATCACAGTGGCACCCAGCTAAAGGGATTAAACCCCAAGACTGTGTACCAATGTACAGGAACTGAAAAGTGAAGTAGTTAGCTAACTGCTGGAACTAAGGCTGCAGCAGCAGTGGCGGCAGCGGGAGGGGTGAGGGAAGATGTGGCAGCACGGAGGAGCTGGCAGACGAGAAAAGAGCTGGTGTGAATGGGGATCTGCTGCGGCTTCTCTCACATATGTCAGGGCAGAATTTTGCACCCTGACATGCACGAGAGAAGCCGCGGCCGATCCACGTTCGCACTGACTCTTTTCCTGTCAGCCAGCTCCTCTGCGCTGCCGCGTCTTCTCTCGCTCCTCCCACTGCCGCCACAGGTGAGAACGCAGCCTCTGTACTCCAGTGCTTCTCACTACCATGTTGTTGTTCCTGGTTTATTTATAGACCTCAGGCTTTATTCCTCCCCTCCCCCCTACATACTCCCTGGAATGCCACAGACCCTCCATAGGCCAGGGCTCCCCCATGTGGACCTGTATTTTACACCAATGCTTCTCACACTCATGTTGTCATTGCAAGTTTATTCATGGATCCCGTGTATTGGGGGAGCCCTGCACAGTTGCACAGTCTGCAAATACCTGGATCTGGCCCTGGTGCTGATATAAGGGAAAAGAGAATCAGTCCCACTCCTGAAGAGTGTAAATCCAGAACAATACAATGGAGTAACTGAGCTTAATCTGGCATGTCTAGTGGCTCCTTATTTTACAACAGTGCAAAGCAAGTTCAAACACTGCTGGTCTGACAGGGCAGCCTTTGCAATTGCGACCAAGATTGGTGGGGTTCCCTCTACATGGTTGTCCCTCAACACACTTCCTGAGCAGCCACAACTCAGATTACCCACTGGTAGTCTCTGATAGTTATCACTCAATCCCAGTGTAAACTTCTCACCTGTATGTCAGAGGTAGTGTCATCACATAAATTTATAAAACAGGTCAAGTCCATCACAATATGATGACAGAGGAGTTCACAGACTGACAGTGTTCAGTTCCAGTGACACACAGGCACCATCTTATAAAGAGAAAGTTTCTAAAAAGGTTTAAGATAGTCCAAGAAGAATCTGAGGGTTTTTTTTAAAAAGAAAAGTTGCATAAATGAAATAGATGAGAAATAATATGCAATACTAGCCTGACTTACATGTTTTCATAGCTAAACTCTTGAAAACCATAAGTTCCCAGAGTTCATAATTCTTGGTTGGTTGACCAGGTGCAAAATCTTAAAATTCACAGTAAGTATGACTATCACATGCTGCCAAAGCATGCTGCCCCCGTCTTGTCTCCCAGTTCTCTCTCTCTCTCTCTCTCTCTCTCTCTTTCTCTCTCTCAAGAGGCAATGAGTTTGCCTAGGGACAGGGTATAGATAGAGAAGAGGAGAGGGCCAAGGACAGAGCCTTGGGGAACACCAACCAAAATTCACAGTAAGTATGACTATCACATGCTGCCAAAGCATGCTGCCCCCGTCTTGTCTCCCAGTTCTCTCTCTCTCTCTCTCTCTCTCTCTCTTTCTCTCTCTCGGGAGGCAATGAGTTTGCCTAGGGACAGGGTATAGATAGAGAAGAGGAGAGGGCCAAGGACAGAGCCTTGGGGAACACCAACCAAAAGTGGAAGGGAGGAGGAGGTGGAGTTGGCAAGAGACACATTGAAGGAACGGTCTGAGTGGTAGGAGGAGAATCAGTCGAGGATGGAGCCACGGAAGCCAATGGAGTGAAGTGAATCCAGCAAGAGTGAGTGGTCAACAGTATCGAAGGCAACAGAGAGGTCAAGGAGGACAAGAATGGAATAGAAGCGTTAGATTTAGCCACAAGAAGATCATTGGTGATCTTAGCAAGAGCAGTTTCAGTAGTGTGAAGGGGACGAAAGCCAGGTTGGAGGGGGTCAAGGGAGGAGTTGGCTGAGAGGAAGACAAGACAGCGGGAGTAGACAAAGTATGTTATAGTTGCAGTCATCCTGCATCAAAGCAGGGGGTTGGGCTAGATGACACTTGAGGACCCTTCCAATTCTAAGATTCTATGATTTCCAAAGCTGGAAAATGGGTGGGTTGGAAAAATGTGGTATAATTTTTTTTAAAAGGTGGAAGGGCAATCCTGTTAGTTAGCACTGGTTAAACCTAACTTCACTCCTCCATTAACTAACTGAATAATTAGTAACAGTGGAAGAAAACCATTTCATTATCTGGTATGAAATATTACAAGAGGCCAGCAGAAGGCCACTAGATCACTTCACTCCTCCAGTTAAGCTTGTCCCCTTAATTCCTCCTCAAAGTATAAGAGAACCATGAACAATCAGCTGGTTATAAAACACAAACTCAGTTTCTTGGCTTGTGACTGAATTCTACAGTGTGTGGCTGGTAGGAGTGCAATGAGGGCAATGCCAGGCTGGCACATTCCAGCCGGTGAGTTCCCTGCATGGCATCACACATTAGCGCCTCAATGCACTCCACACAATGTGTATAATATGTGTCAGATCAGCTCATCTCTGGGCTGGGGAGGCTGGAGGTGTGAATAGCAGGGGGAGGGGGGGCTCACATCGACCTCATGCCTTAAAGGCAATATTATGTGCTTGCAAAACGTTGACTCAGAAATCCTAGTTTTCACCACATGAGCCAATAAAAGATATAGGCAACACATTCCTAGCACTGCAGGGACCAAGGCTGCTGCTCTTATCTCCCTGTCTGGCAGCTTCCGACTACAGAGCTCGCTAGCATGTTGTCAACAGGAGAAAAGACGGCAGGAGTTTAAGCAATTGCAAATGTGTCACTGCCTGGGCTGGAAGCAGGAATAATTACCAGAACCACAAGACTCCTTTCTCGGGCATGCCAGACTGCAGGGGCTTAGTGGTGAACAGAGTAACAGGGTTGGAAAAACAGGCCTGACTTTCCATTACACAAGCGTAGAATGGACCCACATGTGCAGCCATAATACTCAGAACTGGCATAATGTAATTTCTGCAGAAGGGGTAATGATGATATCACCCCTCTTTCAGGTACCCTTTAATTTCCCTTCAAAATGTATGCCCCCTCCCACATTTAGGCATGGTAGCACTTGTGGAATTGGACCAGATTTTTCTAGTTGAATTGTTTTGCCAAAACCAGCATTTTTTCTTCAAACACAAAAAATATTGATGAAAAATTCTATTTCCTTTTAATTTTTGTCTGCTTCTGAATTTTTTAAAAATAATCTGCTTTATGTTTTTGGTCTTTAGTAACTGAAATTTATCCTGAAACTCCCTCAAATTTCCATTCCCAGAAGCCAAAACCTTCCTACTTTTAGCCAACTCAGATTGATCGTAAACCCCCTACATATTATTTTCTGGGGGGCTTTAAAATGTATTAACCAGAGCAAAATGGAGGTGACAGACACCAGACCAGGCACTAAGCTGACTTTGCAGTATCATCTCCTGACTCTGGATGAAGGCTGTATTTTCCTGGGTTATCTGGGGTTGGGGCCAAGTTGGAATGGAGGGTGGAGCAAGAGGCTCTCCTGCCCTCTTTCTGATGTGGCCCCAACCTCTGTGGATGTCACAGTGCTTCAAAGAGAGCAACCCTCTGCCCTTCCCCCCTTCAGGGTGGCCTCATGACTCTTTCTAGGATGGTCAAAATATCTGGGAAGATGGGAACCCCAGTATTACATAGCTGTTAATCTAGAGCAGTTGCTAGTCTCCTTCCTGGTATGTTTGGATGATCACTGAGGCTCAGGAGGTAACTTGCTACTCCATTTCCCTGCTTTTCCCTTTACACATCATCATTCTGCCCGCTTTCACACCTGTGTGAACGGGTTATTAGAAGGTCGGGGAGAAGGGAGAAGGGGCAGGCATACAAATCAGGCATGTCTTTGATCAGGTGTGAATGCCCTGAGGGGGGTGATTGAAGCTTTTACGCATGTTTACAAAGGCAATTGACCTAGTGAATGCCCCAAGGCAGGTGACTGAAGGTTTTATGCGTGTTTACAAAGGCGATTAACCAGTTGTGAAATCTGTCAATCATCCTTGTAAATGCACATAAAAGTGTCAGTAACCCACCTGGGACATTCACACTGATCAAAGACACGCCTGATTTGAATGCGCATCCCCTCTCCTGACCTTCTAATGACCCATTTGTGCAGGTGTGAAAGCAGCCTCTGTCTGAACTCTACAAGCACATTTCACAATTCCCTTCGCATTCTTTTCAGCATTCTGAAATCCGCTTTACATGTGGATTTGGAGTTAAGATCAAATCTAAACCCCCAAACTGCATTTAAAGTGGGGGCTGGAACTCCCATTGACTCCCTCACATGTAACACAAATCCAGGACTCATTATGTATGTTCCGGGGCCCAGCAGATAATCAACGTTATGTGTGAGACTACCCACAGAGGCACTGAAGCAAAGGAACCAGAAATAGTTGGTGTACGTTGGGAAGTGGAAGGACTAAACTAGAAAAGCAAACACTATCCCTTACCACAGGATTATTCTTACAATCATCTACTCTGCAGTAGAACACTGCCTCCCAGGTTAACCACACTTCCTTGGAGAAGTAATTACTCCACCCTCCCTTTCCTCTCACTTTGTTCTCTTTGTTCACATGAACAAAGTACTTGTGCACATGAATCCCCCTGTTCATGTGGTGGGGTGGGAGTTCCTAGGGGATTTCTATGTATTTCTATTTTATATGGTATTTTTATGTTGTAATCCATCTTGAGCATTAGGGGAAGAGTGAGACATAAGTATAAATAAATAAATAGAAACAAATGTGAGGGAAAGGCAAATTAAGGGATTATTAATCCAAAGTAAATGCTTGTAAAAATAAACCCCTAAATGCAAAAGCATCTGCAGTTTGAGCTAAGCAGCTAATCCGTACGGCTGATGGCTGTAACAGACCCATATCCTCTGTGGACTACAACTAGGAGAGGGTAACACATGGTGGCCCAGTGAGATGTATGGACATCAGTGTCCATTTCAGATATGGCTCCTGGTTGATTTAATCTGTTTTTCTATAAAGCAGGTTTGTATGGAATTCCCATTGGCGATCGGTAACTGTCAATGTGGGAGAGTGGGGACTACGCAGTGGGTTCTGTAGGGTTCTGTAGGAGTTCCAAAAATCAGGGGGAAGATGTGTCCTCTCACCTCCCCCCATGAGTCGCTATGGGATTTCCAATTGTCCACACTGCCTTTTCCCAGTGATTCAGCTAAACAGATATTGAACTGCATCTTGTATTAACCTGGTGCAAATCTGCTTGTAAGGATCTGAGGCACTGAGGTTGGCATATGCCTAACAGGGTGTCAGTGAAGTATACAGGGTTGGATTAAAAGATGTGCAGATCCCATGCATACATATAAGACAGTTCACAAAAACCAGGGTATTCAGGGTATGTGGCTTGATAAACCACTAATGCCTTAATTTCCTTTTGCAATTGAACAATAACAATTAAATCTCATGATTTATAATGGGATTAAGGCTTGGCAGAGGTGCAAACAGGCTGATTGGCCCTAGTCTGGGGTCCCCCTACCTTGCAGCATAGTGAGTATAATGGTTAATCTAGGTCTGGGTGCATGGGCTAGCACTGCACAGGAAATTTCTAACCATTCGAATCATCTTGCAACTCAGAGGGGAAAAGGGAAAGGAGACTAAAATAACCTAATACAGCAGTTCCCAACCAACTATCCAATTGTCAGCCCTCAGAGGGTGATTTCAGACGTTACGAGATCACGGTGAACCACACTGAACCACGCTCAACCCACCCGCGGGGCCAAAGGGCCCGGAACGTCTGAACGGCGTGCGCCAGATGTTCATCACGCTCAATAC
>QEPC01001500.1:3047091-3083861 GCA_003113815.1 Sphenodon punctatus
GCCATGTCTATGTCCCGCCCCTGCCCGGTGCCTTGTGGGGGTTTAGCGCCCGCCGGGGGTTCGGCTGCACGTCTGTTGTGCTGCCACGGGCCGCGATGGTGCGGCCCGGTTCCGGCCCGTGGTCCCGTTCCCGGCACGTCTGTTTGGGTCGTTTTCCAACCCCCGGGCGTGGTTGCGTTGTTCGCCCCCCCTGGTGGTTCACTGTGGTGAACCGGCCGCCCGTAACGTCTGAAAGTACCCAGAGTTTCTTCCAGATCAGCATGTACCTGACAGAGATGACTGCGGCCTGGTGCATGCTCATTGTGGGTGGCTGCAGCTGCCCAAGGTGTTGGTTTCTGCCTTCCTCTCCCCTCCAATGCTGTGGTGATCTCTAGGGGAAGGGAGAGGGGACAGTGGATGAATATAATGCAAGGTGACTTCAACCAGCGAATGCATATTATCATCAGCATGCCTCCCCAAGACTTAGAAGCTCTAGGGACAGAAGAACCCTTTGCTGCAACCACAGCCCACTCCGTGCCCCAATTGCAGGTCTCTTACTGTTACCTCATGGACCCCAGTAACCACAATTAGAGACCCCAGTTTGGGAATGGGAAGTGGTGGTAACCTAATAAATATTCAGTTCTGAATAAAGCACCCAGCTCCACTCCCACCACTTCTGACCCTGAGGGCACATTCACAGGTGGTGAAAGCCAACTCTAAACTGTTTCCCCTGGGAGTTTTTTGAGGAGGTAAACTGAGGTTTAACAATTAAGCTATCTTCCTCCGGTGCATTGCTTGTAATGTGAAAAGGAATGCTCCCCTCTTTTAGTCCACCAGCCACATTGAGAGACATGGGACAGCCTTGTACCACCCTATTAGCTGTGATTGCTAACTCGATTGTTAGCTCGGCAGCAGCAGCACCAGCAACAAAATACAAAGCCAGAGGAACATGTGATAAGAGAGAATACGATTGTTCTCTTCCTCAAGCATTTTTTTTTAAATAAAACATGAGAGAAGACACTCTTGTGAATGTGCCCTCACTGTCTCGCTTCTCTAGGGTCCTTGCACTGTAAATAATTGGCTCCTCTCTTTCTTTCTTTTCCTGTCTTTTTTTTAAAGCTCTTCGGATTCGTCTATGCCTGCTATGTCAGCAAAGTGTTTATGGAGGAAGAAGACAGCTGTAAGTGCTTTGCCTATTAGAGGGTGAGCGGCATCGGTATTGGGGAGTGATTGGCGATAATGCATTACATTGTTTTATACTGCTACCTCAGGTGCAGTAGCAGCAGCACTGGAACTAATGAGGGGGAATGGCCTTCACACCAAGGCAGAACCAGCCCAGTTCCACCTTGTGGCACTAGTAAAGAGTCTTTCCTTTCACCCCTCCCTTCCAGCCCCAGCTTCAGAACTCCCAGTGCTAATGGGGGCCAATTGAGGAAATCATTGGCAATCGTTTTGCAGCTTGCACAAGGCCTAGCTTAGTAGAGATGCTCTACCATCTAACAGCAAACTCAGAGGTAGGAAGCTAAGCCTTGGGTTCTTGCTGTTGGATTCTCCACATCTCACATCGTTCTTTGGGCTTAAATGGTGCATGGGCCTTGGACTGGTTCTATGCCCACAGGTGAATTTCACCCATTATGGCCGCAACCCCTGGATCACTTGGTAAAGAGCTTGGCAGTTTAAACAATGCCTTGGGAAAGCAACATGGAACCTGTGGGATCAAACTCCCTGGCAAATACTCTGTGTTAATGCATTCTGAGTCCAGCTCTGCATCTGATGGGGAAACTGAAAACTTCTTGCTGAGCATTGCCTCATTGATAGTGCCACTGAACCACCTCTCATCAGTATGAGTGAGAGTCTCTCCATTTACCTCCCCAGCCAGGTCCTGCCCAATCCAAGAGTGAGTTTTAGAACAACTCAGGCATCCCTTGACAGTTCCCCCAGCCTCCCAGCCATGGAAGACAGCAGATGGTTAAATGGATGATGTCCAGTAACGGTGATACTGTGAACATTTAATTCACTTCCTTTTTAAAGCAGTGATTTAATAGATGGTGTGGCAAAGTGCAACATAAAATATAAATGTAAGACAACAAATGGGTGCTGAAGATTCCAAACCTCCAGTGTATTTTTGTCTGTAGATGGATCAATGTTTATGCAGCTATATTAGTTAAACAGTCTTCACCCATGTAAATTCCCAAGGCTTGCTTTCCTGGGGAGAAGAGGGTTGACTGACAGGCAGAGAATCTCTGGATTCATTAACTAAGGCTGCTTTTAAACGAGGAGCGCTGAAGCGCCTCCTCAATGCCGCATTAAAGGAAAGCCGCCGGAAGTGACGTTCTCCCCGCTGCCGGCGGTGGCGGTGGCTGGAGACACGGGGCTTTGGAGCGGTGCGTTCTTAAGCCTGATAATTGAAGTCTTAAGAACGCGCCACTCCAAAGCCCCGTGTCTCCAGCCGCCGCCGCCACCGGCAACGGGGAGAACGTCACTTCCGGCGGCTTTCCTTTAATGCTGCGTTGAGGAGGCGCTTCAGTGCTCCTCGTTTAAAAGCAGCCTAAGTAAGAGTCTTTTATAGCCTCTGGACACTCTCTATAAATCACATGGGGTATTTTTAGACAAGTGCCTCCCCATCCATTACCCACCCATCATGCATGTTGCAGGGCTGCATAGGGCACCAATGTGGCCCTGCAACATGCATGATGGTTGGGTAATGGGTGGGGAGACGCTTGTCTAAAAACACTTATGAGCAATACAGCTAGGTCAAGTGGCAACATCTTAGCCGCTGGGGCCTTCTCAATAAGCACTTATGTGACCCTCATCAATGTGATAATTATCACTATGTGATAATTATTGATGTGATAATAATGTGATAATAATTATGATAATTATAATAATGATAATAATTATGATAATAATTATAATAATAACTATGTGATAATAATTATTGTGACAATAATTATGTGACCCTTATGTGATAATTCACAGCATCAGAACACCTCACAGCTCCTCCTTATATCTGGTATGGCGATTATGACCTTATATCTCAGATTGCGACCTGGTCACCATCATCCATGCCTTCATCACCTCTAGGCTTGATTACTGTAATGTGCTCTACATGGGGCTGCCCTTGGTAACAGTCCAGAGGATGCAGCTGGTGCAAAATGCAGCAGCCTGCCTCCTTATGGGGACGGGCCACTGGGAGCACATAACACTGGTGCTCCATTTACTTCACTGGCTGCCTATAGTCTTCCAAGCCCGATTCAAGGTGTTGGTATTGACCTATAAAGCCCTACACAGTCTGGACCCAGCCTACCTACAGGACTGCCTCACCCCCCAGGTTCTGGAGTGATCTCTGCAGTCGGCCGGGGGCACCCTTTTGGAGGTCCCCCACATTTAGCGGCGGGCCATGATGGAGAGGGTGTTCTTGGTCGCTGCACCTCATTTATGGAACTCCCTCCCAGCTGAGGTTTGCCGGTCTCTGGATTTCCCTTTCTTTAGGTGCCAATGTAAAACTTGGCTTTTCTGCCAGGCTTTTGGTGGGGGAGATGAGTAGTGGGAGGGATTGGTTGGGCTGGGAGGGAGGTTTTTATGATTTATTGATAGTTTTATATTTGTATTGTTATTTTTTTTGCTTTTAACATTGTTTATATTGTATGGTTTATAATTTATATTGTACGCTGGGATATTAATTTTTTAAAATAAATGAGACAGCACACTGCCATTCTGCATTGCAAAGAGAGACTGAGCAGCTTTCTCAGGACCACCCAGGAAGTTGAGCCCAAGCTTCCCACATTCCAGGCTAATCCCCAAAGCACTGGACCATTCCTCTTCTCTGTAGTGATAGTAGGAACTTTGGAGTAGGAACCAAAGTTACCACGGAGGGTAATTTCAGACATTACGATACCATGGTCACCCACAGTGAATCCCCTGTGGTGGCCGTTCATACCGTAACGTCTGATGTGAGTTCCGCCAGATGTTCACTCCAGTGAATCTCTGGCAGGAATCACATTGACCACGCTTTTGGACCTCCTGTCACCCAGAGGTCTGAAAGCGTGGTTAGATTGGCCACATTCCAGGATGGGCCAAACGTAACGTCTGTTACATTTCACCCATCTCGAACCGTGGTCCCGACCATGGTCCAGGATTGGGCACAGCAGATGGATAGGCCACTGTGCCCGCCCATCTCCTGGAGGGCGGGAGGCTGGAGAAGGCCGGGGAAGTGCGGGGGGTGGGGCTATGCGGCCGCATGTCACATCGCGCCCCGCAGCTCCGCCCCGCCCCCCCCGATCCCCAGGTGGAATCAGGTCGGCACGTCTAAAGGATGGCCAGACTGATTCCTGACTGGGATTTGAAACGGATCCCGGTCCATGATTCAACGTGGCAGACCAAACAGCCCGTCATGTCTGAAATTACCCATAGTGTTGCATGGAGGAATGCTTGAAGTGTGAAGGTTTAACAGCTCATGCTGGAGATTAGAACAAAGGCAAGCATGCTATATGTACAGTTCTCTAAGTTAAGTAAATGTTTATTGTTTCTTGAAAAGTCTCCAGTGCTTTCCTTCAGTATAATAGCTGCATGACCATGGCTATTAGAATGCTTAACACACATCTTCCAACATTTCCAGCATCAAAAGAGGGTCATGCCCTGCTCATTCCATCAATAAACTCCACACCATCAAATAAGCTCTGAATGTGCATAAAAAAGGACAGAAACTCTCTTGATTATCATTTCACTTATGGTAAAAACAGACATGCGACATGGCCCGGGTCAGGTCAGGGCACTAACTGATGTGCCCACAGCTGGGAAGCCATTCCATCGCCCACCTGGCTGGGGTAGAGCCAGGAGCAAAATAGAAGTGCAGGCAGCTGACTGCTCCCAGCGTCCTGTCCTCCACCATGATGGGCAGCCATGGCAGCCAATGAGGTATAGCTATGGCAGCCCCCGGCCCAGGGCAGGTATGTCACATAGGAACAGACATAGTAGCCCACTTTGGCCTGGGTGGGCAGGCAGGCCCTATTCTGGGCTGTGACCATGGAGATTTTCCAAGGTCATAGCCTGGACTGGCCATTAACACAGTCCTGGGCAATCCCGGGCTAACATCTGGCGGTGCCTGCATACATGTGCAGATGGGTCCTGGGCTACAGCAGACCAAAGTCACATCTGTTTTTACCCATGGCTTCTTGTCATTCCATCATTTCCCCATTCCCCTCTCAAGTGCTTTTCCTGGAAGGCAACCAGTAAAGAAGTGTCTGAGGCTTGAATGCCGTGTGTGTGTGTGTGTCTCCCTCCTGAAAGAGAGACTTTGACCTCTGAAAGACAGACAATGGGATTCATCTCCCAAAGAGGGACTGTTGGGAGGTATGTTAACATGCCCAATCTATAAAACCACCACACTAGCATTGTGGTAGCAAGTTTGGTTCTTTACAGTTGGATTCTAATGTGGTAAAACTTGGGGCACTTTCCCACGTTGCCTTTAGGTGTTTGCTTGTTAGCCCCGCATTCTTACCTCATGTGGGAAAACTGTCCTGCGCAGGTTTTCTTTAGAAATGCACCTTCCTAATAAGCGCATTACTGGGGTCCCTGAAAGTCTCTTCTAAGGGCAGATTTCTGTTCATGCGCAGATCCATAACATGGAAACAGGACAAACAAAAGTGCAGCCATCAGATGCACATATGTATAACATGGGAATGGAAGCATCGCTGCAGCCAATGCACATGGAGGCATCAATTTTTCCTCCAGGGGACAGGAAGTACATAGAGGGCAGGCTAGAGTGTCCTCTTTCCCTGTTATCTGGAAGGGACTTTCCTGTCTCCTATTCGACAGCTCTGAGGAGAATGACTGAAGAAGAAACTCGTGCTAGGGCAACACATGGACTGAGGCAGAGGGTTTATTTCTGGGAGGAAAAATGCGGAGGAGATCCCATAATATATGCGTAAGACCCGGCATGTGTACATGCAATCCTGTGCAGTATAAACAGGATCAGCGAACATAAATGCGGAGGTGAAGATAATGTGGGAGTGGGGGACTCAAATTTAAATGTGCCCTTTAAAAATCTGCATTATAATCAGGTGATTTTTTAAGTCACATGGGAAAGAGGTCTTTGTAGTAAAGCCAAATGCTCAGGAAGCGTCTGAATACAGAGCTAGGTCTTGTGCCATGCCAGACCAAAGCAAGTGTCTAGGGGGTTACTGCCTGAGTTAAAAAAAAAACAGAGAAAGACCTACAAGCTAGCCCCAGCATCAGCTGCTGCCCAGCTCAGTGACAGGGTTAAGGTTTTTTATACAACAGTATCCCCCAACACCAAAAAAGTCTAATAATAGTCTTGTGCTCTCTGTTTGAGGGAAAGGGATTTGCACTTATTTAGCAGGTGCCAGCCTGGGAGCCGGTGTTTTTCTTTCCTCTGGAATGCTCAATTAAGCGAGCTTTAGAGTCACAGAAAATATTAAACATCTCATCCTGACAGCTACTATACAGAACAATCAGCTTTTTAAACAGGAGCAGCAGTTCCAGGAGAGGAGGACAGTGTGACAGCAATACTGCATTGGAAAGACAGCCACAGAGGGAAGAAGAGGGAAATTTAGCAATTGTAATTTTGAAAGCTTTTTATCAAGATTCTAATAATAATTAAAAATATAGACCATGGTTTCCATTTACACTGAAGTCTCTTCAATGGGGGGGGGGGGGGAGCATCTCCCAGGCAGCTTTGGACACACATAGGGTGCCCCTGAATCTGGACCAGAGCAGAGGCAGGTGCAGTCAACCTCAGCTAAAAAAGGAGTGGTGACAAGCCCCACTCCTCTGGCTCAGGTGGGAGTGGCAATAGGTTCTCCTGCCAGGGAGGATTTTTTAATCCTCATGCTGAGAGGCAGGCATGAGCCACTTCACTACACTGCTGCATGCTTTAGGATGTTGGGGTGAGGCAGGAAGTTTCACCTTTCCACACCGTCTGCCACTGTCCCAGTTCCAAAGACTGGGTGAAGCCACTGTCATAAGGTAAATGTAGTTGACTGTCCAAGGAAAAGCCTGTACCTAGTAAGACCAGCACAGCAGAGCTCCAGTATACCACCACCTCACTGACAGAACAAGCTGGCCAAAATTTCTGAGTTTCTCTCTCTCGCACTCTTTTTTTCTTTCTTTGTGAGGAAAGGTTTTTTTAAATAATTGACCTTTTAAAAAAAAAAAAATTCCAAATAAAAAATGTATCTTAGTTAAAGGTGATAGCTGCAAATTTTGAGGGGAGGGGGGCAGGAAATCAGATATATTTGACTATCTGAACAAAAAGCAAAAATTAAAACAAACAAAATAAATTAGTAATTCCAGGAAATGTCACCAATCCTTTTTCAGATATCTAGCAAATGCCATCAGGATTTACATTTGTGTAGAAAGTTCTTATTTAAAATTCTAATTTTAACCAAATTCACCTTTTTATTAAAAAAATATTCATTTCTAACGATAACTGCTCAGTGACAGCATGACAGTGAAGAATAACCGTCCTCCATTGCCACTGAGGTCAGGACAGGAAGCAATAGATAGAAGTAGCAGGATGGCAGATTTAGATTCAATATTGGGGGGGGGGGCATGCTCCTTGGGGAAGTGAAATCTCCTGCATTGGAGGATTTTAAGAAGAGGCTGAATGGTTTCAGTCTTATGAATCCTGAGTCACTGCAGTGGGTTTGACTAGATGACATTTGAGGTCCTTTCCAGCACTAACATTCTATCGTTCTAATACAGATTCTTAGATAAGAAAACCTTTGGATAAAGAGAGGAGTTAATTTATTTATTTAAAATTTATATCCCGCCCCTCCTGCCCACAGGGCAGCATGGGGCGGCAAACAACATTCAATACAAATTCACTCATGCTCCCAAACGCATGGAAATTGTAAGTTAAGGCTGTTGCTGGTGCTGACTGGCTGCCAGTCAAACTCCCCAGTGTAGATGAAATTGAGGAGGGCACTGCTCCCAGTTTCAAAACAAACCCTCTGGTGAAACTGGAGAAGTTTGGGGCGGCAAGGGAAGCAGTCCAGTGAAGAGTAGTCTGCAAAGCAATCTCCCCTTCCCTCACCAGTGAAACTGTCAGAGCTGAGACTCTAAGACCAAGGGCGTCTTTAGACATAACAAAGATTGAGTGTCAAAACCCCTAAGCACGTGTTCAGCCATTGTGTGTAAGCACCATAACAATCCCAACACCAGTTTGGCCACCCATTGAACATGCAATGTGAACACCATTGCATCAGAAGGACAGTCTGCGTGTTTCAGCTGAACACGTGGCCAATGTTGTGTCCAAGGATCTCGCGTGGCGTGTTAACAGGTACAACATGGGGATCGAGGCGGCAGTGCCTGTGTGCTAAGATTGGGTGGTGAGCAAAACACTGATTTGCCCCAAAATTGACACCTATTGAGGTTATGTCTAAGGACACCCCAATGCAAGGCAAAGCAAAGCCTTGGTAAGTCATAAACTCACTTGGTGACCTTGGGCCAGTCACAGATCTCACAGCCTAACCTACCTCACAGGGTTGTTGTGAGGATTGCTAGTTGAGTTAATTAGTTTAATGTTAAGTGTTAGTTCTTAATAGTTGAGATATGGGGAGCCTTAGCATTCAATATTTATATATTGAAATAAATAAATAATAAATAAAGTGTGGCTGCATTGGAGCTTAAGTTGTAAGAGAGCTCAATATGTGAGACTGTAAAACATCTTTACTGTTTACTTGACATGAAAATTAAGGCTCCCCAGCAAGTTTCCCTTTTAACCCCAGCTTTTCTTTAAACCTGGGAACAGCCTCATAAATCTCACCAGCAGGGTGGAGAAAGGAGATGGCTTTCCAAATTGTGGCTACCTCCTCAGCTGCATGAAATTGTTGTGTGTCCATGTAGCCCTTACTCACAGGTTTAGCATAACCAGCCTAATAAATAAGTAGGTGTTCTTCCCCACCACGCTGCCTACGCCAGCCGCCTCCCCTTGTCAGTATCCCACCTCCTGTGATAACTCACAGCCACAGCAAAGCACGGGAAGAAGAAGCTGCCCCAGCTGATACT
The DNA here is from genome assembly GCA_003113815.1 of Sphenodon punctatus. Classification (NCBI taxonomy): domain Eukaryota; kingdom Metazoa; phylum Chordata; class Lepidosauria; order Sphenodontia; family Sphenodontidae; genus Sphenodon; species Sphenodon punctatus. The sequence continues at coordinate 3,056,101 of QEPC01001500.1, forward strand.
TTCTTTCAGGCTATGACTCCAGGAGGCATTCCAGAGCCTGCTGCCTCCTCTCACTCCTGGATATTTGGGTTCACACCAGCCAGCGCTTGGCGCTTAGTGACTGGAACTAACTTTTTGCTATGCACATAATGCTGAGTTTATTGAGCAAATTGTATATTTTATTGAGCGCCTATAATTACAATTTAATAGTCTTTTGAAAAGAAGCATGAGCATGAGATCAATAACAATTGCTTCTGTAATATGATAGTGATTGGTGCAGCCAAAACAAATACTTTAAGCTCTAGTCAGTTTCATGTCAATTACCCACTCGCCTCAGAAAGACAGCAAGAGGATGCTCTAGTCAGCTTTGTGTCAATTACACCCATGGCCTCACTCTGTATTTTTAACTCCCTATGAAAAGTCTGCAACTGAAGTGAAAGTCTGCAAGTTTTCAAAAGTTGCAGAGTTTTCACTTGGTATGAAAACTTGCAGACTTTTGACTCCGTACTTTTAAAAATCTGCATACTTTAAAGAGCTTAAAGTATTTGTGATGAAGCTGGCTTCTGATAAAGCTACATGATTTTAAAAAGCAGAGTCACGTAACTTTCCTTATGCTGTGCTTTGCAGGTCCGCAGCTGTTCAACTACTCATGCGCAGCCAGTAGAACCGATTTTCTGATCATTAATAACTCAGTTTTGGCTGCACCAATCACTATCATATTATAGAAGCAGTTGTTATTGATCTCATGCTCCAAGTCTGTGAAGTTTGGGGGCTCAACTCATCCAGGGGGAGGAGATATTGATTATTCAAAATCATGACTACTTTTGACTCCATATGAAAAGTCTGCACCTTTTCAAAAGCTGCAGACTTTTCACTTTGTATGAAAAGTTGCAGCTGCAACTCTTGAAACCTTGCAGACTTTTAAAAGTCTGCAACTTTTGAAAAAGTGCAGACTTTTCACTCCTATGAAAAGGTGCAGTCTTTTCATACTCAAAAGTCTGCAACTTTTGACTCCATATGAAAAGTCTGCACCTTTTCAAAAGCTGCAGACTTTTCACTTTGTATGAAAAGTTGCAGCTGCAACTCTTGAAACCTTGCAGACTTTTAAAAGTCTGCAAGTTTTCAAAAGTTGCAGACTTCTCACTTGGTATGAAAAGTTGCAGACTTTTAAGTCTGCAACTTTTGAAAAAGTGCAGACTTTTCACTCCTATGAAAAGGTGCAGTCTTTTCATAAAGAGTCAAAAGTACGAAGTCAAAAGTCTGCAACTTTTCGTACCAAGTGAAAAGTCTGCAGCTTTTGAAAAGGTGCAGACTTTTCATATGGAGTCAAAAGTAGAGAGTGAGGCCAGGGGTGGGATGGGGTGTTAATTGACATGAAACTGACTAGAACTTCCTCTTGCTGGCTTTCTGAGGCAAGTGGGTAATTGAAACAAAACTGACTACAGTGTAAAGTCTTTGTGACAGAGCTGGCTCCTGATAAAAGTTACGTGATTTTAAAAAGTAAAGTCACATAACTTTCCTTATGCTGTTATGCCAGGGCTCCCCTTCCCCCCCGGGCGCCCTGGCAGGCATGGCAGCTTATGGGGGGGGGAATGGGGGGAGAGGAACTACGCCACTCCCCCAGCCATCTCCCCCCTCACTGGCCTGGTGCTGCAAGTTCTGCTGCCCCCAATAGGGATACTGGGGCTACTGACATGTTTCTTGTCTGGGCATGCTAGGACTACATTCCCCAGCATGCCCAGATAGGAACAACCAGATGGGGGCAGCCCCCCGTGTGTCCTGCAGCATCATGGGGCCTTTTGAAAAACTCTACAGCCCCTGTGGAACCTCCTGTGAGGCTGCAAGTGGAGGTGGCAGCCTCACAGCTGCAAGTGGAGGTGGAGGTGGCATTGTTGATAAGAAGAATGAGTGTGTGTGTGCATGTGAGGGAGAACAGTGCATGTGTGTTTTTGAGAGAGTGGGGGGCAGAAGAGTGTGTGTGTGTGTGTGTGTGTGTTTGTCAGAGAGAGACTCAGCTGGGGGAGAAGAGTGCATGCATGTGTGTCTGTGTCTGTGTGGGGAGAGTCTGTGTGCGTGCATGTGTGTGTGGGAGAGAGACAGAGATTTAGTTGGGGGTAGGGGGTGGGGGGGGAAGAAGAAGTTGGGAGAATCTTTCCCCAAACACCTCCTGTTTTGATGTGGAAGCTATGTTTTAAAAAAAGTTACACACCAAGTTCCTCCTCAAACTCCTTTGGCTCTTGTAGAGTTACTAGAGAGAAAAGGGTACACTGTCCATCAAACTGATAAGAGATAAGATAAGGAGTGACAGCACTGGAAGTCCCATCTTTGGGGGTGGTGGTGTCAGAAGTGACATAGGTGGAAGCGGAAATGGCGTAGCTCCTCAGTCAAAAGTGACATAGAAGTGGGTAATGCTTCCGGGTCAAGGGGTGGGGGTGGAACTGAAGGTTCCATCCCCCTCCCTGACCCTGCAAGATCCTTGGATGAGGGTCATCTGACCCCTCAAACCACTCATTTGACTGAGCTGGATCAATGGGTGATGGATTAATCAATCTAGCCCACTCCATTTTGGAAGAAAAAAAATAGACCAATGGGGTGGCGGATCGTGGGGTGTAGGTTGGATTGGCTGAAGGGGGGGTCATGTGAGGTTTCAAACAACTCAACTGTCTGAGCTGAACCAATTGGTGAAGGTTTAGGACCCATAAACCCGCCCCATGGGAGGTATGAAAGAGGGTACCGCCATTTTGTGGGCACTCGTCAGAGCAGAGACCCCCGTCCCTACATCTGAAATGGCTTACCGCAGTGTTGGTGGACCCTTTGAACTATAAGAAAGATCTATATGATCATGAAACCCAGAGAAACCTCAGAGGGGGTGATGAACCCATGGATACGCAGCAGATTGAAGACCCCGTGGTAAGTTCTACATGAGGGTTGTGGAACTGTCAGAGGGGAAGTTAAATAGACACAGGCTTTGATTTTCCTTTTATTTCAACAGGTAAATGTGGACCTTGTAAAGGCCTTTGAAAATGTGAAGTTGGGAGATCCTGTCTGAGTAAACATATCCTGTGTTTCCTGTATTTGCAAGTGCTCAAGAGGATCTGATCAGGTGGACTGCTGTAAGAAGAAACTAGCAACACCAGAAGAATAAAAGCTTTATTTGAAATGTCATTTGGTTTCATATCTGTCTTTTAGCAGGGCATGCTGGAAGCATGGCTGCTCATGAGACGCTGTTAAAAAAGATCTATTATACACCAGGAGAGACTGGAAGCTTTGGAGGGGTGAATCCTCTGTTTCAGGCTGCTAAAAAAAGTAATACCATATCTAAGAAAGAGGTGATTTCATGGCTTTCAGTCCAGGATGTGTATACCCTGCACAAGCCTGCATGAAAGTGTTTTAAAAGAAACAAAACGGTTGTGTCAGGGGTGGATGCACAATGGCAGGCTGATTTGGCTGACATGCAGCATTTTTCTATACATATTTATTATTATTTATTTATTTTGTTATATTTATTAGCCACCCCCTCATGCCTATGGCATCCCGGGGCGGTTTACAAACCTAAAAACAATCACAATAATCACATGTATTCATTTTTAAACATTTTTTATAAAAAAGCATCTCCCACCCCAGATACCCCTCCCTCCCACCCGCCCCTCCGAAGGCCTGGGAGAACAGCCAGGTCTTACAGGCTCGGCGGAACGCCAGCAGACCCGGAGCCAGGTGAGCTTCCTCTGGGAGGGAATTCCAGAGTTGCGGCCCGGCCATCGAGAACGCCAGTTCCATTGTAGCCCCCTGCCTAACACGAGGGACCTCCAGGAAGGCGCCCCTGGTAGACCGCAGGGATCGCTCTGGGACGTGGAGGGTGAGGCAGTCCCCGAGGTATGAGGGGCTGAGATCGTGTAGGGCTTTATAGATCATAACTAACACCTTGAATCTGGCCCGGTGCGCTATAGGCAACCAGTGCAGAGTACGGAGAACAGGTGTTATGTGCTCCCACCGACCCGTCCCTGTAAGGAGACGGACCGCCGCATTCTGCACTAGCTGCAGCCTCCGGACCAGAAACAAGGGAAGCCCCACGTAGAGTGTGTTGCAGTAGTCCAGCCTCGAGGTGATGAAGGCATGGATGAGAGTGGCCAGGTCGGGCCCAGAGATGTATGGATGGAGCCTCCATACTATTCTGGCAGAAGGCGGCTTTAGCCACTGCCTCCACCTGCCGATCCAGACGGAGGTCTGAATCCAACACCATCCCCAGACTCCGAACCTGCTGGACTACAGGAGGGCAGACACCACCCCCCACTGGAGGAGCCAGCACCCCCTTGCCCTTCCCACCATCACCTCCGTCTTATCGGGATTAAGTTTCAGTCTGCTCTGCCGCATCCAATCTGCTACGGTCTCCAAACATTGGGAAAGTATCGAGACAGCAGGACCTGGGTCAGTTGAAAATGAGAGGTACAGCTGAGTATCATCAGCATATTGGTGATAACGCACCCTGAACCCTCTCACAGTCTCCCCCAGGGGCTGCATATATACATTAAATAGTAACGGAGACAGGATCGAACCCTGAGGAATGCCACAGGTCAAGGCCCGAACCCTGAGGAATGCCACAGGTCAAGGCCCCAACACCACCCGCTGGCTTCTCCCCAAGAGGAATGAGCGGAACCACCCGAGGGCGGTCTTGTCCAAACCCCCCAGGTCTCGCAGTCATCTCAACAGCAGCCCGTGGTCCATGGTGTCAAAAGTGACCGAGAGATCTAACAGGATCAGAAATGTTGATAGACATCCTGCATCCATCTTCCAGCGGAGATCGTCCACCAAGGCCACCAACGCTGTCTCAGTACCATAACTGGGGCGGAACCCAGACTGAAAAGGGTCAAGGAAACCGATACTATCCAGATGCACCTGGAGCTGCAATGTCACTGTCCATTCAATAACCTTCCCTAAAAAGGGAAGATTAGAGACGGGGCGTAGCTGGCGAGTGCACCCACATCCAGAGATGGCTTCTTCAGAAGGGCTCGCACCACAGCCTTCTTGACACTGGGAGACAACCTCTCCTGCTGGAGGGATGCCTTAACCACCCTTGCCAGCACCATCCCCAGTGTCTCCCTGGAGGCTTTCACCAGTCAGGATGGGCATGGGTCTAATTCACAACTAGTGGCTCTAACAGACCCCAGGACATCCACCGCATTGGCTGGCATCACTTCCCGAAACTCCTTCCAGAAAGATCAACCAGACAGTGCCTCCAAAACCTCGTGCTCCTCACCTACTGCTTCCAACTCGGTGTCAAAGTTACTTCGGATCTGAGCGATCTTGTCTGCAAAGTAGATAGCAAACTCCTCACAGCGGGCCTGGGACAAGTTCCCATCCAGGCAGAGGGAGGCTGAACTGACCAGCCCCCACACCACCCGAAACAGCTCCGCTGGACGCGACTTCGCAGATGCTATGAGGGCAGCAAAGAACGCTTTCTTTGCTGTCCGCACAGCCTCAACATAAGACCACAAATGGGCCCTATGGAGAAGTCGATCCGATTTGGAGCGAGTCCGACGCCAGCGTCGCTCCAGTCTCCTGTCTACCTGTTTCATACACCACAGCCCCTCAGTAAACCAAGGGGCCCTGCAGTGACGAGACTGAGGCAGAGGATGTCTCAGAGCCACCCTGCCAATGGCCTCCCCCAGCAAGGTGTTCCAATGCTGGACCAGCACATCATCAGAGTGGCCATCAGGGTCTAGGGTTAACTCCCTCAGAGTCTCCTGGAACCACTGCGGTTCCATCAGCCTCTGAGGGCAGACCAACCTAACTGTTCCATTCCCCTTCTGGAGGGGGTGCGCTGAGAGGCTGGCCTGTAGGAGATAATGGTCCATCCATGACAAGGGCGTAACTCGTACATCCCCCACTAACTGGCCACCCACCTCAAGGCCTGAACAGAAGACCAGATTGAGGATATGCCCCCCCCCCACATGGGTTGGACAGTTGACCATCTGGTACAAGTCCATGGTTGCCATGGTGGCCATGAACTCACGCTCCGCTCCTACAAGGCCGGCGTCGGCATGGGCATTGAAGTCCCCCAGCACCAAAGTCCTGGAGGAGGTCAGTGCCACCTCCAAGCCCAGCTTTGCTAGAGCAGCAAGGGAAGCTGCCGGACAGGAAGGGGCCCGGTATACCAGCAGCACCCAAAGCTTGCCCTCCGCCAAATGAAACACCACATGGAGGGCCTCAATACCTGAAATCTCCTGAACCAGATATCTCCTAACTGACCATTCCTCTCTAAAAACAATAGCTACACCTCCCCCCCCGGCCCCCCGTGCAAGGCTGGTGCTGCACAGCATACCCGGCTGGGATGAGGTCAGGTCCGCCAAAACAGGTCCCGCCCCCTCGTCTAGCCAGGTTTCTGTAATGCATGCAAGGTCCGCTGCCCTATCCAGGATCAAATCCCAGATAACCAGGGCCTTACTCACCACGAACCCTGCATTTAACAGCAACAGCTCTTTACAGGCAGACCCTCGACCCCGACCCTCTCTCACCCTCAGTGGGGGTGTGTGACTCTCTCAACCTCCACCAGGACCCTCGATCCCCTATGAGTATGAGTCACCCATCCCCTCGGACCATACCGTCCCTGCCCCACAACCACCCCTATGGCTGCTCCCCCCATCTGCTCCATCCTGACCCCTACCTCTCAGCTGCTTGCCCTGGCTCCAGAGGTTACCTCCCCCTCCCCTTTTCCCCTCCCCATACCCCACCCCCCATTTTCCCTCTCCTCCCTCCCCCCCACCCCCCTCCTCCAGCCGAACCCACTGCTGCCACCAGGGGTCGGCATCAGAGGCATCCACTCCCCCTTGTCCCTCCTTCCTCTGCCACCGGGAGTTAGGCAACCCCCCCACCTTATGCCACCAGGTGGTCCCCCCCAGCATATTCCCCTGCTGCCACCAGGGTTTGATGCTGGGGTAACACCCCCCTACACCCAACCCACACTGTCCCTCCCCACCCCCTCTCCCCTTAAAACCTGAACAGAACAGCTCACCAACATAGTAAACCCCCTGGTCCCCCTATGGTCCCCAAAGGGCCGCACCCTTTGGCTGTGGCCCTTCAGCTCGCGGCCTACGGCGAGCCGCAGGTGGCTCCCTTTAATGTCCCCCTGGGCTACTTCCAGGTGCGGGCAGGGGGGGAGGGGGAATCTGGCCAGAGCCCCCAGTCTGGGTGCCTAGGCTTCTAGTCTCCCCCAGCCCCTCACAATGGGGGTGTCAGGTATATCTTGTCTAAGTATACATCCTGTCTAAGTATGCATGGGCCTTAGGTTTGAAAAACAAGACAGGAACTGAAGTGACTAAGGCCTTTGGAGTCATATTCAGGGAAGGGAGGAAACCTCAAAAATTACAGACAGACCATGGAAAGGATTTTTTAAATAAGACATTCCAAAATTTGCTCAAACAGCACAGAGTGCACCACTTTGTGACTAACAATCACATGAAGGCAGGGGTGATGGAGCATTTTAACAGAACTTTAAAAAGAAGGATGTGGCGATATTTCACAGCTCGCAACACCTTTTGCTATATAGATGTGCTGCCTCAACTCGTAAAGAGCTATAATCACAGCTTCCACCACTTCATACTCACCAGGCCTGTAGATGTGAACACCACAAATGCTTCGCATGTGTGGAAAATGCTTTATGGGGACAACCAAATTATAAGAAAGGATGTGTCCTCATTTACAAAAGGGGACCATGTGAGGATCTCCAAGTTCAAGGGGAAATTTGAGAAAGGTTATGAGCAAACCTTTACAGGGGAAATATTCATAGTGAATGACATCCTTAACAAGGCACAGTGGCCTTTGTACAGACTGACAGATTACGAAGGCGAAGAGTTCCTTGGCACCTTTTATCCTGAAGAGCTTCAAAAAGTCAACTCTAAACAGAAAAAGGTGTACAAGATTCAGAAGGTGTTAGGCACAAATGGGAAAGGGCGAAACAAGCAGTGCTTGGTAAAGTAGCTAGGCTGGTCTTCTAAATTTAACAGTTGGGCAAGAGCTTCAGAGGTCACTGATGCTTAATCATCATGGAGGAAGGAGGGTTTCATGCCACTATACTGAGCAATGCATGCACCATTTCTTTTCTGCAAAACACCAGTTCTAATTTTACCATACAACTAGTCAGACCCTTGGACCTTCCTGGGGCCTGGGAAGTGGGGCTGGCTCAAATACAATACCTCCACAGTTGGGACAACTTCGCTACACCCACCGTTTATGAAATCAGCCTTGGAACCACAAAACAGCGTTACATCCTTGCCCCCGACTATTATTCAAGTGTTGTGGAACTACTGGAAAAAATAAACAATGAGATACCCAGAGGTACCAACCCACCTACTGTAGTCCTGAGGTTTGATCCTGTGGGGAGAAAAGTTAGATTGGAGACCACTGATACACATGGGGTCTTGCTCTGTGGTGCTCTAGCCCATATAATAGGGACAATGGTGGATTCACACAGGTTCCTAGCCCGTGGGGTTCTAGCCCATATAATAGGGGCATCGCCAGGTTTAGTGAACCAGAAATTTACCCATTCTGCAGACATTACAGGAGGGTTTAACTCTCTGTACCTGTACACAGACATCGTAGAACACCAGTTTGTGGGGGATTTCTCAGTGCCGTTATTGCATTGTGTTCCTGTGCGTGGGAACAGCAACGAGTTTGTCACATCACCTATGACACGCCTCACTATGTCCTCGTCAGTAAACACCACATTGACACTATAACCATTGAAATAAAGACAGATCAGAACAAGCACATCTCATTTCATTTTGGAAAGGTGTTTGTGAAACTACACATACGCCCTCGGAGAGCACTAAGTTTTTAAGATGGTGATTGTAAAAAATTACGGGGACCCCAGGGTCTATGCCAACTACTACAAGGTGCAGGCCGGTTATAGCCTCCCTGGATTTCAAGTGGCCCTTGTGATGTATGGATCAGTCATTGGGGGGATATTTAGCAGTCTCTTTCGAAAAGCAGTTCCTCTGTTAAGAAGGGGCTTTGAGTTGATTAAGCCCCATGTCAAAAGAGAAGCCCAAAATATAGCCAAGGATGTACTGGGCCACGTCTCTGGAACAGTTCTGGAGAAAATCACCCCCTCGGATAGGCATGAGGCTCTGGGCTTATGTATATATGGAGAAGAAGAGGAATTAAAAGAAAAGCTCCACAAACACCATGGGTGGGGGCCCCTCGTGCCCATAAAAGAAAGGCTCTGCAGAGGTGGCCACGGCAGAAGTGTGGAAACGCTGCATGAAAAAGAAGCTGTGCTAGTATGAGCAAGGGCAATATCTTTTAATCAGCATGGATTTTATTCACTGTGGATCTGAGGAATGCACCAAATCTGAGCTAGACCTGTTTCAAGTACCCCACACACAAACCAGCATCGAGAAGAGCATGCATATAGACATCCCCCCTCTCTTGATTGTGGGTGGGGAAGCCTTGCTTGATTTTTTTCATCGCTGAAAATGGAATAGACTATTTAGATTTGAACATGTTACTCTACCTTTCCTGCAAGATTGTCAAGGAAAATGGAGCCAACCTCGATGCAGACACCGAGGCGGGGGTTAGTGAATTACCCTGTGGCCTCCATTTTCAGTCAGTTGGATGTCATGTTGGAGATCACCTCATTAGCCAGAGCAATAACTGCTACCCTTACAGGGGCTTCATAGGATCTGTGCTCAATTACAGTGGAGACGACCTAGCCACACAATTTTCTGCAGGCCTTTTTTACAAAGACACAGCTGGACAACATGAATCAACAAATTTGGAGGTGGGTAATGAGGGTTTTAAGAAGAGGGACACTTAACCAGAGAGAGCAGAAAAGTTGAGCTGTTGGGCCCCCTCCACAGCGACCTGTTTTTTTGAAGAAAAACTATTATTGAATGCAGTGGACATTAAAATAAACTGACTCAGAGCAAAGATTCTTTCTGCCTCATGAGTAATGAGCCTGCCAGATGGTACAAGTTGCAGCTTCTAAACGTCTCACTTTTTGTGAAAAAAAGTATGAGTGGCACCAGGAGTTTGCCTAGGACATGCCGAGACCCTACTTACCTCCAATGCTAAATACACGGTAGATTGGGTGGGAATGAAAGTGTTCAGCATCCATGACGGCAGTCGTGTCAGTAATCAGGAGAATCTGTTTCTCGGACAGATCCCAAAGCTGCTGGTCTTGGACTTCCTGGACAATTATGCTTTTAGTGGAAATTATGCCAAGAACCCCTTCCATTTAAAACATTATGATATTAAGTTTGTGGCGCTCTATAGGAATGGAGAGAAAATTCCAGCCAAGCCACTGCAGCCAGACTTCGCAGCAGAAAATTGTGTCAGAGAATATATTAATCTGGTACAAACTGCCGGCAAACACATGAAAGACCATGCATTGCTCATTAACTGTGAGGAGTTTGCACAGGGATACACGCTGTTTGCCTTTGATCTGTCTCTCGATCAGGAAGGTGGAGACCATTACTCGCTGATTAAAAATGGAAGCCTGAGGAGCAGAAATACAATTTGCTGCTGCCTTACCCATCACTGTCAACATGATCGTTTATGCTGTTTTTGACAATGTGATAGAGATAAATCAAAGGAGAATGGATACTGTTCAGCTAATACGTGTTTTATCATCCTACACAAGAAAGACTTTCCTGGATGTGTTCCTGAGTGATTGGCTTCCCAAGGGGAGATTGATGCAAAGGCCTGCAGGCCTAGTGGTCAACACACACACCCATACCCAGACTGGAGAACGCTGAGTTGTGATCTACCTACCAGAACACAACCAGGGTGAGGTTTTTTTACTCTTATGAAGAGCCCCCTGACAGCATTTTGTTTCCTAGAAACATTTTAAAATTTTTGAACAAAAATGGCTGTAGGAGTGTATTTCACCACAAACAATTACAAGACCCAAGCTCTATGGCCTGTGGTTATCACTAGGGCTGAAGCGGCAGCAGCTGTTACCGTGACACCATTCCATTCCGAGAACTCGACACTTAATGTGTCTTGCCGCCGACTTCCCCTCGATATTTCCACAATTCCACATTAACTGCTGCCAGTATCTGCAGATGCGGCATGTTTGCAGTTTGTGAACACAAGCGGTTTTATGCCGCCTTCCACCACTGAGCGCACCATGATGCTGAATACTAGATCATTGAATGAATGAACTTAGGGTGACTCTGACTATCTGCTTCAGAGTCTGCTGCAGGGGCGTAGTCACCATGGCATGGGGCGGGGGGCATATTTGTGCCCGTGCCCTGCCCTGGGAGGGGGCTGGCCATGATCAGGGCCGGCCCCAGGCATATGCAGCATCCGCGGGAGCCAGGAGCCCCGTTCCCAAGTCGTAGAGGAGTCTCTCTTGCACCACTGGCACCGCCTTTTTAAACAGCTCAGTTGTAGTCCAGCAGCGCCGCTACACAGGTGGGGGAAGAATCCCTGCCGTCCCATCCTTTGCAGCGAAAGTTGCTGCCTTGTAAACAAAGTTCTTCTTCGAGGGGCTCCTTCCATTCTCACTTGTGCGCCCTTCTCTTAACAGCATATACCAAGCTCTTCCCTTTGTGATTAATGCATAGAGAGAACTGGGGGTGCAGAGCAGCTACAATGAGGCAGAGAGCCATCCCAACAAAGGAGAAGAATTTGTCCTTGGCAACCTAATGCACAAGAGAATTCATAGAAGAGCAGGAACTCTTTCCTCCCCCCCCCCCAATCCCCTGTATCAGCATCAGGAGCCAGGTGCTACCTCACTGCTGCTGGGGCTGGGGATCCTTGCACTCTAAGTGGGACAGAGACTAGTGCACAAGGAGGGACAACAAACAGGGCAGCACCCAGAGTTGAGCTTTGAGGGAGGGATCTTTGTTATCCTTCCTTGTGCACTAGTCACTGTCTCTGTCCCGCTTAGAGTGCAGGGATTTCCCAGCAGCAGTGAGCGAGTGCCTGGCTCCTGATGCTGATCCAGGGGATGGAGGGGGGGTGTCACAAGGGAAGGGTGAAACTGAGGAAAGGGTAGGGAATACAGGGGTTGAGGAAGGTCCCCCCTGGAGGGGAGGGAATGAACGAGGAGGGATCCCCAGAAGGGCTTCCCCTAAAGGGTCAGTGAAGGCACACACACTAGAGGCAGCTCTCTCTCTTGGAGAGATCTCTATCTGGGAAGTAACATCCCTCAGGGTGTTGAGTAGGCTTTCCCTCTTTAACAGAGGGCAACCCTTTTCATCATAGGGACAGAGAGAGAGCCAATTGCCCCTATAGACAAGGACAGACAAAGGAGGGAACCACATGCTCAGGGAATTTCTCGGGCCCAGGGCACCTGGTGCGGGGGGGGGGGGAGGTGCAGGTCAAGGGAACAGGGAAGGGAGTCCCACAGGGGAAAGGGAGATGGGAAAGGGGATGGGAGTTGGGGGACAGGGAAGTGCATAGGGTATGGGCTTACATGCAAGGGTAGATGGTGCAGGTCTTAAATAAGGAAAAAATATACAAGGACTTGGTAACCACCACCCAAACTCACTAGACACTAATTACACAGGAACTAACATGCCAGGACAACCACACGTACTCACTTACTCCACGCTCGTCACTCTAGGAAGGGGATACACAGGGATCAGGCACTCTCCAATAGACACTCTCAAGTTTAAGGACACAGTGAACGCAATCGCTCTAGGGCCAGCCTCTCACGAATGATTACCAGCGGGGTTACTACCTCTGCCAGTTTCCTTTATAGGCCTCTCCTTATTGCCAGCAGGTGACCCTAGGGCGGGGCCCCCATCCGCCGTTAAGCCTGCCATTGCTCTCTGCCTATTGTGGGGCGGGGCCAGGAGCATTCAGGGAGCGTGGTGTAGCTCCGCCCCCACAGCGGCCTCCCCGAAGCTCCCAGAAAGCCCCCTGGCCACAGCGACTGTTTGCCGTCGGGCTCCCCACCCCCGCGCCGCTCCACGACTCCTGACAGGGGGGAATCCCTGTTCTTCTGTGAATTCTCTTGTGCGTTAGGGTGCCAAGGACAAATTCTTCCCCTTTTCTGGGATGGCTCTCTGCCTCATTGTAGCTGCTCTGCACCCCCATTTCTCTCTATGGGGTGATCACAAAGAGAAGAGGGAGCATCTGTCCATCCTTCTAACAGAGACAGCACTGAACAACCAACCCTCCCAGCTGAATGGACCCCCCAGAGCAGGCTGCCCCCTGCCTGCTGCCCCCATCCCAGGCTGTAGATCCAACCTGCATGGAGTGTCATTTTGTTAGAAAATTCCCCCACCGCCTCTTTCTAGGCTTGGTACTCTCCCATTTGTGAGAATGGGAGGAGCCACTCAAAGGAGAACAGAAGGTTACTGCCTTATTAACAAGATTCTTCAAGATGGCACCAAACATTCTCACAAGCACCCACCCTTCCAACCCCGCATGGAATTTTCTTCCTAATTGCTTAGGATTGGAAGGAACTGTGTTGGGTTTAGGTACCTTCTATAGGGTGGCGGCGTGTGAATGTCACGTGTTTTTTTTTTAAGCTAGTGAGCTTGGTATATGCCAGTAAGAGAAGGGCGCACAAGTGAGAATGGAAGGAGCCCCTCGAAGAACTTTGTTTACAAGGCAGCAACTTCCCCCGTGCCATGGTGACTATGCCCCGGCTGCAATGCTGTGAGAATCACAAAGCTGCCGCTCTTAAGGAAAAGGGGAAACTGTGGCAAACCTGCCGCTTCTGCGTGAAATCTACAGTGGCAAAAATACCGCAGCAGCAACCGTGGAAAGCCACGAGTGCAAGGCGCAAAAATCACTCCCTTCCTAACCGTGCTGCTTGGTGCGGAAGAGCACTTCCTGCTGGTAAATGCTGTCACAGCAGTACGTCATTTCAGCCCTAGTTATCAGTGTGTATTTTTTCTGCATCACCAATGCAAGTGTTTATCTTGTGAACAAAATTTAGATTTCTGTTCTAATAATTTAGCAGAAAATGACTGAATGGTCATGCAATTTGTAAAAAAAATTAATAGTACTGCCTCTTGGATATGCCCAGGAATGTGGCGGGCAAGTTTCAACAAGCCCAGACCTGTGTCTCCTGCAGTGAATTTCATAACCTTGTTTCTCAATAAAAGCGGCCCTCTTATGGGGGTTTAAAAGTAACTCCCCATCTGTGTCTTTTGTTCAACCCCCTTTTGAAGTAAAGACCCAGACAGCGTGATTCTTTTTTAAAAAGAAAATTAGGGTTTTATTTAAACTACATCACAGTAAAACAACACGTTACATAGGGAGCCAGTTAAACAGTCCGGGCATCCTTCTATAGGCTTGAAGAGAGGACACAGGGGTGGTAGGCAGACTTGAGGTGGAGCATGATTTCATGGAGTCCAGAAACTCTCTGTTACAGGCGTTTCTTATTAGAGATGAAGGAACGTTAACGTTGGCCATAGCTCTCAAAATAAAATCCCATCCGGTGGGTGGTTTCTTGAGAGCATGCTGTTGTGTGGCTGCATGCACCAGGTCCAGCATGCTAGACCCTCTTATCGGTGTGCCTTTGTACACAAATGTACCACTGTCGGCCCAGGAGGTATTCTGTTTTAATTTAGTCAGCAGAAGCTGCATGCTGGCATGATTCTGCTTATTTATCCCTCTCAGCACCTCCTGCATGATGGTGTCTGATTCCTGAGGGAGCTCGGGCTGGGGGCTAGAGGCCAACTCTTCTGAGGGGGAAAGCATTAAAGTCAGTCTTCCTTTTTCTGCCTCCTTTTGGCTCACAAAGGTTAAATATTTTTGAAGGACAGAAGCATACTGCTTAGCCTTCTCGTAGTCAGCCAAATCTGGCCTGTGTAGAATGGCCTTCATTTCCGCATCTAGGGAACAGTTAGCGGCGGTTCTGATGTTTTCCTCAGAGGGGGGAGGTCTTCTTAACTGCTCTAGCTGCTGTGATGGCACCAAGTACATTTTTTCAGCATATTCAATCACAGTCTAGTCAAAGGCCCATGATCAGAGGTATGGCTATGCTGAGCCGAGGTCCTAGAAAGTCACCCTTCTGCTTCAGCAGCTGTCTCTTCCTTTTAAGAGATGTTTTCTTATTAGAAAGGGTCTTTATATTTCTTTTTTCAACACCCTTATATGCCTCGGGGTGAGAGGAATATTGCCTTTTAAGGTATTAAAAGCAATTTCTGAGATGGCAGCCACTAAGTAGTCAGAAGCAGCACAGAGAATAGCTTTTTGCTGCAAAAGAGGTAGTTTGACAAGCTGCTTTAGAAGGGGGAGATTTCTCTTGACCCGAGACGACATACTTGCTCTGAAATGCGTCAAATGGGGTGGGGCTAATAAAATAAGCGGTTCTTAATCCCTTTTTTCAAAGTGTAAGTGACAGGCCAAACTGGTGGGAAAAGACTCATTCTTAATCTGTAGGCCTCAGGTGTGGAAGCATTTAAATCCATTACCATATATCCGTAAGGCTTTTGGGTAGCATCATCAAATGCTTTCATGAAGAATTTGGCTTTGCCAGGATACATTTGCCAGGCCAGTGTAGCAATTTGTAACTTGTCCCATGGATTTTTAAAAAGAACCATAAATTTACAGTTCAGGTTTATTGTTCATGACCGCTTACCTTGGCAAAAGATGTTTTGAACAATATAAAATATCGAGAGGTTTCTTTGATGACAGTACCTCATGAACGCTCTTTCCACCTCACCATTTTCAGAAGCAGAGTCCATCAAATCATCCACCACAACCTTATTGAATTTGCTGGTAGGAAACAGCACGTCATCATTCAGAAATTTGGGCAAGACATCTACAAACTTAATAAAAGGGTATTTACAATGCAAATCTTTATACAAAGGCTGCCAGCAGTGATAGCACCATACAACATTTTCAGACATAACAGACAGTAAGCTACTTGCATGATACAGAAACTTTTTTATGAAGTAGGTTTTCCCGCAGTTGCTAGGGCCCGCAAGAATAGCTGGGAAAGGATGTTGCCACCTGGTGTCCATGGCTAATATCTGTAAGGCACACTAGTGAGGTCTTGTCTGAGCACCCTCTTATCGTAAACCACTTTTTGTATTTTTTAAAGTGTTTTGGTGTGCATTTCAAACTGTGCTCTGTTTCTTACTATCCCGGGGTGCTGGATCACAATTTCTTTAGGATTCTCATCCCCTGGATGATAATTTTGTACAAGATCTTTAAGGCCCTTGAAATTGACTTTTTTCAGAGTTGGCAACGTTCAGCATGATCCCCTTTCCTTTCATACACACTTTCCCCCTGGAGAGCTTGAAACCGTAGGTTTTTGCACCCCCTGACATGTATTGTTTAATGTACTCATCTGGAGGAAACTCGCTCATCAACTCCCCTAAATAATCTCCCAAAAGGGGTTCCCACTCGCCCTTCCTGCTCACAAAAATGATTGAGTCAGCGTCATGATACAGACACCGCTCTTGCAGCCCATCTAGAAGCTTGAACAGCTCTAAACGAACGTGAGTAGTTGTGAAGGCTGCTAAAAACACATTCATGTTGCTGGACAGTACGCAGCGGTCTTTGGCATATTTCCAGCCGACGACAGCTGCTTCCTCCCCAAAAAAATTGCAGGAAGAGACGACGTAGTATGGGGGAAACACAAGCTGGAAAAGATCATCAACTTCCTGCACTATACTCAGCTGACCTAGATTTATTCTTTGCGCAAATTTACCCCAAATAGAGTTGAGATACAGCTTAGCAGTACTACATTTTGAAGAGTTCACCTCAATATGTTCTGGACATAGCCGCACCCCTTCTCTCTTATAATAGTCCTCAACATACGTGGCACGCTGTTCTTTAGTGATGCACCACTGGGGATACCCCGAGGCCTCCTGTTTTTGTTGGAGATGCATGTTGATATACTCTGAAAAGAGTTTATTAGACTTCTTTTCAAAGTGCCAAACTTCAAAAATTCTACCTAGCCTGTACCCCTTCTCTAAAGCAGCGGTCAGTTCAGTGGTACACCATGTCCCCTCAAGGGATCTCTCCTCATCCATGTGTGAACACAGTACAAGCTGCTTGTTCTCAGTGCACGTTCTGCACAAAGGGAACATAAGTTTACCATGTGCCTTAACCGGGAGCACAGGAAAGAAAAGACCGTGAGGAGGGTACACTGTCACTTTGACAAATCCAAAGTACCCTGAGAGTGGTGCAAAATTTTTACAAATGCTTTTGCGATGGTCAATGAGGTATTCGTTTGTTTTATTTACAAAGGGGTAGAGACTGGTACAATCATAATAATGCACCTCCTCTCCGGGTTTTGTAGCATAGTAAAGAGAGAGAGCGTTAGTCCTCCCCCCCCAAAGAGTGCATCCCTAGGCTGCAAGGGCTGTGGAAACCCTTTATCTTTCAGAAATTGCTGCAGCTCCGTGTTTTTCTCTAGCATTTCCTTCCATTCGTGCTCCCAGATAGTTCTCACTACAAAACCCTCCTCCCTGAGAAAGTCATTTTTGCTCTGCATCTGATACGCGTGAAACCTGTAAGAATTCCTGGTTAGGGGATTCTTCACGTCTTCCCCATAGCATTTTATGCACCTGTGGTAGAAACAACCTTCAAATTCAAACGCTATCTCTTCCCCTCTAATAACGGCATACCCATCTATATAGTAGTTTCCTACTCTATACTTCCCACCCTGTAATGCATGTGGAATGTAGATCTGCTCCTTGTGCTGTATAAAGGAGAGTCATTGAATTCTGGGGGTTGAGAACCTTTTTGCCTGCCTGTGATATTCGTCAGGAGGGGTAACAGCTATGGTGTCCGGCTCTAAGAACATAAACTTAAACATAGCCAAAGTAACTGACTGAAGCCAACGTTAAATAATGGAAGGGGTCTATCTTCCTGCATTCAACCCAGATGTTGCCCTCCTTAGTCACCCCCGCGTACACCTCTTTCTTAGTCAACTCCATGATCTCACACCTATACAGAACACACGCCTCCTTCAAAATCTTAATGTCCTCCTGACAATAATATGCTAACCTCTGCAAATCAAATGTTTTATGCTTGTTGGTTTCATACCATTCTAAAAAATCAGTCTTCTCTTCTGGCATCATAATGTTTATGCCCTAAGAGTCTGGAGAAGGCATGGGTCCTACATATTTCTGTTTGTCCTGAGTGTTAAAAAAATGGGGGAAATATCCCCTGAAGCCTTCAAAACCCATCGCCTTGGGAAGTTTAGATACTTTCAGCGGTATGAAGTTGAGGCTGCCTATAAAACGAATGTTTATACCAGCTGTATACCGGTTTATACCCTATTACCGTGGTAATAGGGTATAAACTAATGTTTATACCCTATTACCATGACAGCCAGAATCTTCCCACCCTGGGGTATCAGGTCAATATCCATGCCCTGTCTGACCAGCTCCTTAACAACAAAGTCGTACTGGGAGGCATTGTGAGCCAAGTAGGCATAATTTCTATACTTTACATCCACAAAGGTTCTGACAAAATCAGACGTACAATTGGGACCATTAAACTCTCAACTTTCACTCTCTTTAAGTGACTCAGCATAGATGTGGTTGGGGGTATGAACTCCTGTTTCCTGAGTGCATTCAAAATTGTAAAAAATATATTTTTCAGACACCCTAGGTTTTGTAATGGCAGACATGTAGCAGAGGTGGGTGTTCACATCAAATATTGATCCATAGCATTGGGAGCATTTCACACCCTCACATTTATAGTCTTTATTAACGTAGCGGTTACATTTGGGGCAGAGGATTTTATCTTGGCATTTTACTTTTATCTTCCACTGCCAGTGCTATGTGTCTGTCTAAGCAGAGTTTAGATCTACACCACAAGAGGCAGCTGGGACACTTGTATTTGTGACCTTTCCGGTACGTGCACGAGCTGTCTAGGCACAAACTGCATTGCACGGTACAAAAATGATCATGGCTGTAAATCCTACGACAAAATTCACAATAGTTGCTGACCGAGATAGCTGGCAACACCTGACAAGGCATTCATATCAATATAACCCAGGGGTGCTGGAAGGGAGATCAGGCTGGAGAAAGAGCACTTTGCTGGGTCCCCTGCCCTCCCAGCTTTACTCAGGGTTTGCATGTTTGTCCCCTTGGCCCTGGAGATGGCGGAGGAACAAGATTAGGGGCTGCCCTGAGACAGAACTTGC
This sequence comes from Sphenodon punctatus, assembly GCA_003113815.1. NCBI lineage: Eukaryota > Metazoa > Chordata > Lepidosauria > Sphenodontia > Sphenodontidae > Sphenodon > Sphenodon punctatus. The sequence goes on from QEPC01001500.1 coordinate 3,075,152, forward strand.
CAGTAGCCTGCTGAGCGGCGTGCTAGCAGCTGTGCCAGGGGATTCCCCACCCATGGGAACTTAAAAGGCACCGCTCCACCTGTGGCGTGTGTGCTGGAAGGGAGATCGCGTCAGAGAGAGAGGGCTTTGCTGGGTCCCCTGCCCTCCCAGATTTACTCAAGTTGTGCCTGTTGGTCCCCTCGGCCCTGGAGATGGCAGAGGAACAAGATTAGGGCCTGCCCCAAGACAGAACTTGCAGATAGCCCGCTGAGTGGCATGCTAGCAGCTGTGCTGGGGGATTCCCTGCCCGTGGGAACTTGAAAGGCGCCACTCCGTCTGCGGTGTGTGTGCTGGAAGGGAGATCAGGCCAGAGAGAGAGGGCTTTGCTGGGTACCCTGCCCTCCTAGCTTTACTCAAGGTGTGCCTGTTGGTCCCCTCGGCCCTGGAGATGGCGGAGGAACAAGATTAGGGCCTGCCACGAGACAGAACTTGCCGGTAGCCCGCTGAGTGGCATGCTAGCAGCTGTGCTGGGGGATTCCCCACCCGTGGGAACTTAATAGGCGCAGCTCCACCTGTGGCTTGCCATCAGGTGTGTGCCGGCGGGCGGCGCACCTAAGGGCTGCGCATGCAAGGGTGCACCCTTGTGTGCACAGCCTTAGGCATCAGCGGGGTGAGGGGCCTCCCATTTACGTTTTTTTCCACCATGTCCAGGAAACGTGTGAGACCTGGCCTTAATGGTCTTCCCTCCCCTAAACAGAAGAAGTTGGACTCCTTTTTTCCCACCGCCGCTAAGGAGCCGGAGGTGGGAGAGTGCTTTGCCCACAGCCCTGTATCTCCACTGTATCCCCAGGCAAGTCTGTGTCAGCTGAGGGATTTTTCCAGCATAGATGACTCATTCATCTCCAATTGTTTGGATGTTTCTGAAGAGAAAGATCTTCCAAGTATGCCCTTCTGGGGTGATTTATCCATGACAAATACTCTTCTTTATAAATTGTTGAGCGATCAATGTATCCTGATTATAGATCTGGTTAAGAGATTGAATCTCCATCTGGAGGGTATAGGGTCTAGTCTGGTGGAGCAAGGGAAAAATCTGAAGCTGTTGGTTAATCATGTTCTAAACCTCAAAAGGGATATTGTGCTTCCTTGTGCCACCCCCCGTACTCAGGGGTGTGGGGAGGGCAGGCTGGGTGTGGTGTCCAGCGGCCCCTCTCAGGGGCAACGAGTGCCCTGTGAGGGGGTTGGAGGTCAGGGGGGGGAGTATTCCCCCCATGCCCCTGGCCCCAAACAAATCTGCGATTTCTCTGAGGGTGTATCCCCTACCTAATGGCTTTCTCCCTAGATGGCATTCCAAGTTAGATATTTATCATCATTTCTCTTCCATTTTAGCTTTTAATTTTCCCCTTCACCAAATACGGGCTTTCCGTATTCTCCCTTCTATTGGGGGTTGTCATAGAGTGCTAGTTTTCTTTTGGTCGATACAGATGGTTATATATCTGTTTGCCAGAGCAGATTTATTTGCCTCTTGGGGGATAATGTTGGGGGAAGTGTTAAATGACCCAACTATACGTCCTTTGATTTTAAAACCTAGTAGGGGGGTACCAACTGGCCCCTTCCAGCCTGTTGGGGTGGCTGCCACTGGTTACAGGTCATTGGGGTCCTCAGACAATCTTTCTTTTAAGGAGCCAATAAATGTAAGATTAGTACAAATGGCCATGCCCCAGGGCCATCTGGGTAATGCTTGTGCTATGCCTTCTGTTGTGTCTACCCCTTTTGTCTTTCAGGCAGCCTCGCTGTCCTCCCCTCCAGTTATTGACACCATGGACTTTGCATCTTCAATTTTTTCTGATTTAGTTAGTATGGGGAATTTGGGAGCACAGCACGGCATGGAGGAACTATTGACGGTAGACTGGGCAATTTCCCCGCCGACGAGTCAGGCCAAGACGGTAACAAGAGCGGTTATACCACCTCCCACCAATGAGGGAGAAATTTGTAATACTATTCAGGATACAGAGAGGGTGGAACTTAGTCCGGGTAGCCCGACGACCTGACACGGCCAGAGCCACAATTTTCTAAGGATTTGTTCCTGGAATGTGGCGGGCTGGGATAGACTGTCGGGATATCTGGAGGTATCAGCATTTCTTAATACTTGTCACCTTATAGCCCTACAGGAGACCTGGGCTATCTCCCAGTCCTCTCGAGATTCCTATGATAGTTATTTTTTACCGGCTGTGCGTCATTCTAGTCGGGGTTGCCCGAGTGGTGGGTTGGTTTGGTTTATTGCCAAATTTTTGCAGTATCAAGTGTTGGCAATCATTCCCAGACCACCATGTTTGCTTTTGTTGACTATATTGTCAGGAGGGCATCAATTTATTTTGGCCAATGTGTATATTCCACCAGTGAATGCCTAAATATTATAACCCCATCTATTGGTCTTTTGTAAGGGATGCTCTAAAGGAAGCAACGGATGCTTATCCCTTGGACAAAATAATTTTGTTGGGTGATTTTAATGCCCGTATAGGCCCAAATGATGATGTGCTTCTCTCTATGGTGGGTTCAATCTAGTTGGATGTTGGGAGGGTTGTAGAAGGTCAAAGGACAAAAGTGTCAACTCTGCAGGTCTCCTCCTAGTTAAATTACTGATAGAGGTGGCTCTTTTCACTTTGAATGGCACAGGGTATGGGGATCGGCATGGGGAGTTTACCTATGTGGGTCAAGCAGGATCTAGTGTGGGAGATTATGTGGCAATTTCGACTGATTTAGTCCCCTTGATTAAATCTTTTAAAGTTGACAGTTGTCAGGGGAGTGATCATTTGCCCTTAACCTTGGAGCTGTCTACTTAGTGGCTGAGCCCACCCCCTCTTATGTAAGAGGGCCAGACATCATCAAAAGGCTTCCGCCATGTAGCTATCAGGGCGGAGCAGATTTGTCGGGAGGAAGTAGGTCTTTTTTTTGCAACCTGTCAATTTGATTGGACTAGGCTTTCTCAGCCAGTTATTGTGGACTCTTTTTCCTGTTTGACCTTAGTACACTGTTATCTGTACTTTGCACAGGTGTCCTTAAGTGTCGGACCCCTAGATGCCATTCCAAACCTTGGTACAACCAGGAGTGTTGGGATCTTAGAGCGCAGTTAGTAACGCTGTATCATGATTATAGGCTGGGGAATTCGGAGGTGATTCCCCCCCAGTATTTTCTAACCAAGAAGCTTTACAAGGAAACCATTAAGCGTAAGAGACGCTTGTATTGGGAGTGTTTCTGGGACAAGCTGGTGCTCACTGCAAAGGGCCAAGATAGTAGAAAGTTTTGGGGTTTGGTCAACGGGGTTGGCAGGGCCAAGGTTGGTCCTGTTTGGTGGCTGTCCCAGAGGCGTGCTGGGTCTCCTACTTTCGCTCTCTTTATGCTGATTCTGGGAATTCGAGTGATTTACCCCCCATTGCTCTGGATATCTCTTTGGCCCCTGCTTGGCCGTCCATTTTGGCTGCAGAGGTGGTAGAAATTATTGGCACCTTTAAAAACGGCAAGGCCTCAGGCCCTGATCTGATTCCAATAGAGCTAATTAGGGGCTTTTTAGATTGGTGGGCTCCTAGATTGGCCCTTTTGTTTTCGGCTATAAATGCTATGGGAACATTTCCCTCCATTTGGGGTAGGGCCATTGTGGTCCCCATTTTTAAAAGAGGGGACCGCAGTAGTCCTGCAAATTACAGGCCGATCAGCCTTTTATGCACTTTTGCCAAGATTTATGGTAAGTATGATTTCTGCGGCCGAATGCCTGGATTGAGAAGGAGGGTGTTTTGTGTCCTGAGCAGGCAGGGTTCCAGTGGGGGCACTCCACCTTGGAACACTGCCTGATCCTACAACATCTCATTGAAAAGTATATGGATAAGAATGGGAGACTTTACGTGGCCTTTTTAGATCTTCGCTCAGCTTTTGATCTAGTGAACAGGGAGACTCTCTGGGGAAGGTTAGATTCCTTAGGGATGGAGCCGAGGTTACTCTTTCTTTTGCGCCGCCTACATGGTAACACCTCATTGGCGGTAAAGTTGGACCCTGGGAGACATTTGGCAGAGGATATCCCTGTACACGTGGGCGTAAGACAAGGCCATGTATTAGCACCTACACTTTTCAATCTATTCATTAATGGAGTGGTGCCCAAGTTAGCTGTTCCCTCCCATTTCCTGCCTAAATTGGCAGATTACCCAGTCAGGTGTCTTCTATATGCCGATGATATTGTGATCCTTTCGCAAACTAAGGTGGGTATGAGGAGGCAGCTTAACTGCTTTTCAGATTTCTGCTGTCAGAGCGATCTTGTTATTAATTTTAGAAAATCCCAGATAATGTTTTTTTCCAGATCTGGTAAGGCAGGCCAGTGGAAAGTCGGGGAGCACACTATACTGCAGGTCAAATCCTTTTGTTATCTGGGCCTACTTTTTCAATCTACAGGGGTTTGGAAGAGTCACCGGTAGGTGCTAATGCATCTGCCCGGGGAGCTATATTTCTGTTACTGAGGCTCTTTGGCAGGACAGGAAGGAGGGCTGTGGTACCTGCAGCAAAGGTAATTAACGCTAAGGTCCGTATGCAGGTTTTATATGGGGTTGAAGTATGGCTGCCATCTTTGTCTGTGGAGTCAAGGATGCTGGATAGTCTCCAGGCCCTCTTTTTTCAAAATCTTTTGAAGGTTCCCTGTGGTACCCCATTCTCTGCTATCAGGCTGGAGGTTGGGCAATTAAGGTGGTCAACGGTAGCCTGGGCTTTAGTGCTGAAATTTTGGGCCAAGCTAGCACAGTCATGTGCTCACAGGTTGATCCAATATTGGAAACTTGATGTATATAAGAGCTCATGGCAGAGGGCAGTGGAACTTTTTCTACGGAAATTGGGGTTCCATCCAGGATATTGGGATGGCAGGGACCTGGCATGCATATCGAAGGAAATTTCCTGTAGGTTAAGGGATAGGGATCACCATGAGGAGTGTGCGACCATTAGAGACTCGTCCCATCTTCGCGATTACTTATTATTTACACCATTTCGGATCTGTATGGCCGCCTATTTAAATTCAGACATCTCCCTCAGAGGAAAATATTTATTTATGTGTGCCAGGTTTAATGCCTTACCCACTGCCCTGCTGGAGGGACATTTTCGGGGTGTAGAGTTCTCTGAACGGTTATGCCCGTTTGACGCCCAGTTGGTAGAGACAACACAGCACTTGCTCCTGAGCTGCCATCTTTATGATGATATTCGCTTGATTCATTTGGCTCCCTTCCTTCAGAAATATCCTGGCAGGACAGACCATTATTTGCTCTGTCTTGCCCTGGCCGACACAGATCCTAGTCTTACCATGGCAGTGGCAAAATCTTTTGTTGCTGCACTTAAATGTCGCTCACTTTTCTTGCAGTCTTGATTTTCTATGCTGTAGGGGCCTCATCTGTATTTCCATGTATTATTATGTTTTATTTCTATTTGGTTTTGGTCTGATACCGGTACTTATGACAATTTTAAGTATCTATTTTTTATTGTTTCTGCATTTGCAAATACATGTTAATTCAGAGGTAAACTGCCTGCTTTTTTCTTATAGCTAGGTGCCTAGACATTGCGTGTTGCAATGCTGTTTTTGTATATTTGTTTGTTTGGTTGTTATGTGTTTTTTTGGCCTCAGCTGCAAATAAACTAAACTAAACAATAGTTGCGGCCCCCACAAAATGCTTTTATGTTATTAACACCATAATAATGCTCATCTTCAAGAAACATATAAACCACCATGTTTTGCAAGGGACCTCCCGTTTTAAAATAATTCTACTTCCCTTTGACGTTGAACAAGACCTGTATGTTAACTTTTAAAATATTTTCAAACGCCCCTACATTGCTCAACCTATTTTTTTTCTTATCCGAATACCCTAGTTCCTGATGCAACTGTCTGGCTGCCTCTAACGCTATAGAATCTGGAGTTTCTAGCCCCTTTAGAAGTTTCAAAACAGCCCCTGAAAACCACAAGTTTGTACCTGTATAATTAAAGTTGATCAAATGCTGCCTTTTTATATTAAGAACATTATCCTTAAGTATGGTTTTAAGCACTCTTCACGCTCCACCCCCAGGGTTTTTAATTACCAGCACCTGTACAAACATCTGTTTGGTAAAAGTAACGTTCATGTTACTTTGTATACTATCGGATATTTGTTGAATAAAATCCTCAGCTTTAAATTCAGACCCCTTTTGACTCACTGAACAAATAGGCCTCTCTAAGCCCAAGCCGGTCAAACTGACCTGCAAAAAACCATTGGGTGAAAGTCAGCTTGAACCTCCCCCAGGAGCTTGTGAATACATTTGCACATGGTGAATTCTGCGTATTCTGGATCAGTTACATGCTCTATATTAACAAAACAATAGCTGTGAATGTGCTGTGCAGCCTGAAACTTTGTGATGTATCATTCCCATTGATCCACAAGCTCAAGATACACCTCCTCATCTGACTGAGGATCTTCGTGGGGCCCTTCATTAGAAACGGGAGGTGGATTCTGAACCTCCTCTGGGGAGGGCATAGATATATCATTAGAAGTGGGGGGAGCATTGTCACCCTCCTCGAGGGTGTTCCCACTAGAATCAACCAGGGGACCCTCTAAGGGTGGTGGAGGCGTCTCAGTAGATTTGTTTGGAGAATACACACCCTCTGGTTCTACAAGGGGGTCCTTTTTTATTTCCTTAGGGTATGAATAGACCTCTTTCTTTTTTTCATCCTAGACCAGAACCCATGTGCCCTTACTTTATTGCACCAGGGTAGAACACCTCTGATGTTGCTAGCCCTCTGTGTCACCCTGCACCTCTGAATACTTTGGAAATATTGTCTGTTTGCTTTTATTTCTTTACATAGTGCTTCTAATTTTTTAACATATACAGCATAATGATTGGTACAGATATTTTTTTGGTTTACAGTCACAGCCTCTGAGATCAATTTAGAAAAGTTCTCATTCTGTGCTTTATACTCGGAGTACTTATTATCGAGGTATGCACGTAACTTATTAGCTTTCGAAAAGAACGTAACCGCATTATTAAAATCTAAATAAATCTAATATTAAAATCTAGCTGTGGAGTGCGGGGTGCTGTAATTCAAAGTCGCTACCAGCAGCCGGGACTCTAATTGACTTACGTGTGGCAACACCGAGCAGGGCTGTCGGGGAGAGGGGGTGGAGCATCAAACCCTGCCGGGAGAAAAGCTGTGGTGAGCGGGAGACATTGTGGAGCTGTGGAGTGCGGACCACTGTAATTCAAAGCTGCTGCCAGCAGCCGGGACTCTAATTGACTTACCTGTGGCAATGCTGAGCAGGGCTGTCGGAGAGGGGGTGGAGCATCAAACCCTGCCAGAAGAAAAGCCGTGGTGAGCAGGAGACATTGTGGAGCTGCGGAGTGCCGGGCGCTGTAATTCAAAGTCGCTGCCAGAAACCGGGACTCTAATTGACTTACCTGTGGCAGCGCAGAGCAGGGCTGTTGGGAAGAGGGAGCGGAGCATCAAACACTGCCGGGAGAAAAGGACTTGGCCCACGAGAGTACAAGGGTTGCTACCCTTGGGATTTGCCCTTGGAGCCACCTGGAGCAGAGGAGCACCCCCCCTCAGTTCTTTGTTCCTCGTTTGTCCCCCACCCTTTATTTTTCTCCTGTGGTTAGTTAGTGGTGGGGGTGCTGATTGCCACTTTAAATGTCACCCGCTAAAAGAGGTGGCGTTAACATTCCCTTTGACACTGAAGTCCTCTAAGCAACGGAGGATTGAGAGTTTCCCCCCCCTCAGGCACACTCCTAGGAAGTTGAGGAATTGCCAGAGGGTCAGCTGCTTATGTCCAATCGATATGCCCCCTTGGCAAACTTGCAAGGAGATCATTCCCCCTTAGTTAGGTCAACAAATCAGATGGTTTAAAGGTGGACGGTTAGCCCAGGATTCAACCTTTTTCAGTTTCCTGTGCAGAGGGGTGAGGTGTCACAGGAAATGCTTTAGTGGGCTTCTTAACAGATCATGTTCAACTGACTATGCACACTGTTCGTCATATGTATCTTCAGATAAATGCGCTTGACAGCAAAATGGACAAACTAATCTCTTCCCAGGGAGCTGTTCAGGAGATGCCAGTGAAGACTGATGGGAAAGAACAGTTAGATTTAGTGAGGGAAAATCCTGTAAACTTGCGTAGTGAGGACTATTGTCCACCGAAAGTGCCACTTAGTAGAGAAGGGCAAACAGATCGCGGTTCGGGTTCGGCCGTTCGGTTCGGCTGCGTTCGGTTTGTCCGTTCGGTTCGGCAGTTCGGTTCAGCTGCGTTTGGTTCGGCCGTCCGATTTGGCAGTTCGGTTAGTTTGCCGAGTTCAGGTTCGGCTGATCGGTTCAGTCGTCTGAACAGGCCGTTCGGTTAGGCCGTTTGGCTGTTCGGTTCGGCCGTTCGGCCATTTGGGAAATGTTGTTATGGGTGTTTTTTGGTTTTTTATATGTTTTTTTGGTTTTTTATTGGGTTTTATATGGTTTTCTTTTGTTTTTTATTTGGTTTTTTTGTTTTTATATGGGTTTTATTTATTTATTTATTTAATCTAATCTTATATATATCTATCTACACTAAATCTAACTGCTATTAACTATTCTAAATGCTATGAACTAAATGGATTACACAGACCTACTCCTACAAACACTAAAACTAAATCACTAACGCTATCTCTATCACTAAGCTAACTCCTACAACTCTCTACTATCTATCTATCTATCTATCTA
>QEPC01001500.1:3084071-3106694 GCA_003113815.1 Sphenodon punctatus
TACATACTCAATGAGTCTGTACAGTGCATAACACAAGGTTTCAGTTTATGGTTTAAGTTTCATTTCATTACAAAACTGAAATGAAACTTAAAGCAATCTAAAAATCCTACTCAACGCCTGCTGTTCAGGAACAGTGACTAGCTCAGAAGGTGTTGGGGAGGGGGGAGGCAGATAATTAGTTTCGTTTCTTGCAAGCCTCTCCACCCACTGATGCCTGGAAGTCTGCTCCTCAGTGACTGACACCTCCCTGTCATGTTTGACCTTCCAGTGAACCTTTTTTTGCCACCTGAACTCACCCTAATGCGATCCGAACTGACTGAACTGTTCGGCCATTTTGCCGTTCAGTGTTCGGTTTGTTCGATATGTTCACGTTCGTGTTCGTGTTCGAGTTCTGTCATCCGAACAGGCCGAGTTCAGGCTGAACCCTGAACTACCGAACCGCGTTCGCCCATCCCTACCAGTTAGTAGGTTGGTGGTTTCAAAAACTCAAAAAAAGGAAGTGGGGTGTCAGAAAGTAGGGGATACTTATAATTTGGTACCTGGCACTGTGATATTTACAATTTTACCTCTTCCATCCGGAAATCTCCCATTTTGGTGTATGCCACTTAATGTGGCAGAGCATTTAAGAGCTCTCTTACATATACCAGTAACAAGGAAAGACATCAGTGCATTGGACCATCTATGCCACACAAAAGATCGCTGGATGGTAAAGGTGTCCCATCAGTGCATCTAGATTACTGCAATGCTCATGAAGAGACATGGGGTGAGATGTGTGGTGCATGTTATTACCGCTACCAGCTGGTGTAGGAGGAAGGATGGTGGGTTGCAGTGCTGGGTCCCTTGTGTGTTCTGAGTGTGTTTTGGGGCATACTGCCTGACTATTTCCTAAATAAATCATAAAGAAAAGAAAATGAATATTATGGCTTTTATGAAAATAGCCCTCCCCTTTTAAATCTGCACTGTTCTCATTATGATAGGGTTAGGGCTCTGTCTATTTTTACCAGGCCTGGTGTGAGCTTCAGCTCTTACTGCACTCCTCTTCGTGGCATGCGTTATTTCTTCAGGTTCAGAAGGTTGTGGAACTGCCACAGTAGCTCCTAAATAATAAAAGATAGAGGGGGGAAGTGTTTATTGAAGGGTTTGATTTAAAATTAGTAAAAAAATACCCATTTTTAAATTGAAAAAGCAACATAGCCTTATTAACGTACACCCAACCTGCCCACATTCAGCGTGCCTCCTTTTAAGGGCTGGTATTTTAAATGTATTCTGAGTTGGACATGCTGGTCCAGCTTTTGCAGGTTTATTTTTTAAAGTCCTGTAGAGGGTTTCATCGGGGGCAAAGTTATCATCTATGGGGCGGCCTGTTGGAGTATAATGAACAGAGAACAGTTAAAAATGTAGGACAGTTAGCAGTCACAATACTTGATAAAAGAAAACCCTGTATAGCAGACACACACATACCATCACCATCATTATAAATCTGTGTAATAGTGAGGGCATCTACAGTGTCCCAAATTGTATCCATCTCTGTGAAAAAATAAAAAGTATTGAGGCAGTATTTGTCTGAAGCGGTCTATGCTTTCCCACACCCCCAATCAAAACTAAAGAAGAATTAGATAATTTTACCTTCATTTGTTGGAGAGGTGGTCTCTCTGGGGCTGTTGAATAAATCCTGGCCTGTAATATAGAAACTAGTTTTTTTAAAACAACTCCCTTCCAGCATTCTCAGACTCTGACTTAAGCAGAGCCCATTAGCATTTGAATCACCTGCTGATAACTCCCACATCCTTTTTGCTAAGTTAAACACATAAAAGTGGGGGGGAGAAATGGGGGGGAACAAAAAACCTGTTTTGTTAAGAAAAGCATTAAAAAAAATGTACGCGAAACCATAGTTTTGTAAAAAGACACTCCATAATTCGTCAAAACATGACTTGCATCCCCCGTTCCCACATGTGCCCCCCTCCCCTTAGCCTCATGGCACACCCATGCAGACTCTGGAATCCGCCTAGGCCTCAATACTTAGAAAACACCAATGGCCAGGAACCTTATTTACTTAGCAATTCACAAACATAGCCCCCAAAAAGTTAAAAGGGGGTGGGGGGGGGCCATGCCAAAATGATACGCAGAAAATAAACCAGAGCCTGTAATATAGAAACTAGCTTTGATTTTTTTTTCTAAAATATCTCAGATCCCCTGCTTTGCAATTCCCCCAAACCAGTTTTGCAAAAGGCCCAGCCCCTTGTATACATGCAAGTCACATGCTGCGCTCCTTAAAACTGTACAAGGCTTATAGGCCAAAGAAAACTTCCCTTTAAACACAGGTCCCAGCAAATAGAAACCTTAGGTTAGACCCATGCTAGCAAAAGATTAAAATAGGGACAGCTCTCTATATTCAAGCCCACAAGCAGCATAATAAAACAGATGAAACATTACTACAGCCCAGTGTGTTTCCAGAGTTAAAAGGGCATACATACAGATAAAATGGCATTTGAGAAAAACCCTTCCATCAAACTTATGAGAAAAAATAGAACACCCAAGTCCCCAACTTAAGCATTTCAGTGCCTAAACAAGAGCTAGCTCTCAAGGTGAAAAAGGGCAAACATGCATAGTTCTCAATGATAAAACCCCACACAGGCAGCAAGATAAATCAGTGGAAAACTCCATTTTAAAAGATCTTAGAATAACCCACATTACTAGATCACAAATGTCCATGCTGCAAAAGTTTTAAAAAGAAAAACATTCCCATTTATTTAAACATGACTCCCCCACCATGTGATGCCAGGACCCCAAATGAAATTTACAGAGGCCTCTAGGACACTTAAGTGAAGGAACCTGGCATTTAAAAAAAATCCTGGTGTTCAAGGTTAACCAACAAAATTTATGTACAACCCCCCCTTGCCGTATAAAAATAAACCCCTTTAAATCCATTCTTCACAATTATGAAGTTAGAAATAAACCCCTGCCCCTTTTATTTAATGAAGGCTATGCATGCATCCCCCATCCTATGTGTACTAAGAACATTTATTTATTTTATTTATTTAAAATGTATATCCTGCTCCTCCTGCCCTCAGGGCAGCCTGGGGCGGTGAACAACATTCAATAAAAATAACATAAACATTTTTAAAACAATTTAAAATACAATATGTGGGGAAACCCAACCCCCCACCCCACCCCTACCCCTCGCCAAAAGCCTGACGGAACAGCCAGGTCTTACATGCACACCAAAACAGCAGGCGAGTGGGAGCCAACCAAGCCTCCTCCAGGAGCGAATTCCACAGCACAGGGGTGGCCACCGAAAAAGATCTAACATCGGTGGCCACCTGCCTCACCCGGGGAACCTCCAAAAAGGCTCCCACGGATGATCTCAAGGGTCGCACATGGGGAGTGAGGCAGTCCCACAGATAAGCAGGGCCCAGGCCATGAAGGACTTTAAAGGTTAAAACCTGACCTGGTACTTTAAAGGCAGCCAGTGCAGAGCCCGGAGCACTGGTGTCATGCGCTCCCTGCGACCGCCCCCGTAAGGAGACAGGCCGCAGCATTCTGCACCAGCTGCAGTCTCCAGACCAGCTTCTCAAGCAGGCCCACATAGAGCACGTTACAGTAATCCAGCCTCGAGGTGATGAAGACATGGATGACAGTGGCGACGTCGGAGTCTGAGAGATACGGCCGAAGCCACCAGACAAGATGTAACTGCTGAAATTCACTCCCCGCCATGGCCACAACTTGAGATTCCAGGCTGAGCTGCGAATCGAGGCACATACCCAGAATCCGCACTTGAGACACCATGGGAGGGCAAACCCCCCAGCAAGAGGAGATTCAACCACCCTCAGGTTCCCCCAAGCCCTCGCCCACCAACATCACCTCCATCTTGTCAGGATTCAATTGCAGATGACTCGACCTCATCCAAGCCCCCACAGCTTACAGGCACTGGGAAAATAAGGATACTGCATGGCCTGGGTTGATGGAAAAAGAGAGGTAGAGCTGAGTGTCATCAGCATACCGATGACACTGCATGCCCTGAAACCCCCTCACAACCTCCCCTAATGGCTGCATATAGATGTTAAACAAGAGGGGGGACAGAATAGCACCCTGCGGGTCTCCACATGTGAGGTCCCGGGGGGAAGACGTACACTCCCCCAAGACCACCCGATGAGTTCTCCCAGCCAGGAATGAACAAAACTAGTCCAAGACCATTCCATCAATTCTGGCACGGCCCTGCAGGCGAGTCACCAACACCTCATGATCGACTCTGTCGAACGCAGCCGAAAGGTCTAGCAGGACCAGTAAGGTCTGACGACCCTGATCCAACACCAGACAGAAATCGTCAACCAAGGCCACCAAGGCCGTCTCCGTACAGTACCCAGGCTGAAACCCAGACTGGGAGGGATCAAGGAAACTGGTGCGGTCCAGATGTTCCTGGAGCTGCCGTGCCACAGCCCATTCAATAACCTTCCCTAAAAAGGTTATTGAAGGTTAGAGTCTAAAAAGGGAAGGTGGAGGCAGACAGGACTGACCAAGCCTTTCACCACCCGGAAAAGCTCCACTGGACGTGACTTTGCAGATGCAAAAAGGGCAGCAAAGAACTGCTTTTAGGCCTTTAAACTGCTCTTATGCTGCGATCGATCATACTGGTTGCGAGTCCGGTGCCACCATCGCTCTAACCGCCTGCTCTCCCGCTTCAAACACTGCAGGCCCTCAGTAAACCAAGGAGACCTACGGGAGACTCGGGAGGGCAACAGACGCCTGGGAGCCACTCTGTTAATGGTCTCGGCCAACAAGGTGTTCCAGAAGGCTACGAGATCATCGACAGAGCGGGTGTCAAGGTCCAGGGGAAACTCCCCCAGAGCATTCTGGAACTGATGTGGTTCCATAAGTCTCCGGGGGCGGACCGATCTAATAGGTCCTGCACCCTGCCGGGGGCTAACATGCACCAGGATGCATGCCTTAAGGAGGTAATGGTCAAACCATGACAAAGGCTCTACCCCCTTAACTCCTACTTACTGACCCCCCACCCCCGACTCAAGGCCAGTGCAGAAAACCAAATCCAGTGTATGTCCCTCCTCATGTGTGGGGCCACAGTTGATTTGGGACAGGACCATGGTTGTCATGTAGGCCATGAATTCATGCCTCACTCTTCCAAGATCAGTGTCAGTGTGGATATTAAAGTCCCCCAAGACCACTAGTCTAGGGGTCTGGAGGATCACATCTGACACCAGATCAGCAAGAGCATGTAGGGATGCCACCGGGCAGTTGGGTGCACAGTACACCAGCAGCACCCTTAATCTGCCCCCGGCCAAATCCAACACAAGATGGAGACACTCAATACCTGGTGGAGCCTGCACCGGATATCTCCTAAAAGACAATGCATCCTTGATAACAATGGCTACACCACCCCTTCCGTCCCTCCAGCCAAGGCTGATGCTCCACAGAGAACCCAGCTGGAACAAGATCGGCCAAGATAGGGCCCGATTCATTGTCCAGCCAGGTCTCTGTAATACACACGAGGTCAGCGTCCCACTCTAGGATTAACTCCCGGATGGTAGATGACTTATTGGCAACTGACCTCGCATTCAGCAGCACCAGACCAAGGTCTGGGGTCTCCTGGGCCTTGACCCACAGCCTACCTGCTTGGGGGGTTGAGAGGGGAACGGGCACAAGGCACCACTCCCTCCTCACTGATGGAACACACCTCCCCATTGGACCATATCTCCCCCGACTCATAACAACCCTGATAGCTAACCTTCCCCTCCTCAGAGAACCCCGTTAGACACCCACCCTCCATAGGCTTTCCCACCAAGCCAGTGAGAGGGGTCCCACCCCCCTGTACCCCACTACCCGCCTCTGCCACCGGTGGGCAATCCTCCCCCCCGGAGGGTCGCCCCTGCTCATACCAGGGACTCCTCTCCACATCACCCCCCAACCTCCCTCTCCTGTCACCAGAGGAAGGTCAACAGCTCACACACCACACCCCAACCCCCAAAATTCCACCCCTCCAATATCAACATTCCCCACACAATAAATACAGGACCCCACCCCACTCCTCTGTGTCAGTATCTTCACCCCCCCACTCCCACCCATGTAGGTGGAGGGGGGGAGGCAATGTCCCAGGCTGTATCACCATGCAGGGGTACTCTGCAGAACTGGTATAATATCCTGGGTAGCCACCTCTGCCACCTTCATCCGCCAACGGCCCACCAACGGCACTTCACCCTTTGGTGGCACCCTTCAGCCACCGCCCAGAGGGCGCCGCCCTCAGGGGCAGCTCCCCTTTTGTACATGCTGGCTACCTGCAGGGGGAGGGACAGCAGAGTGGTTACAGGTGGGGGAGGATTCCCAGGGCTTTGGCCAGGGAGCCAACACCCCACCCTCCTTCCCAGTGCTTGCACACCCTCAGGGGCAGCTCCCCTTTTGTACACGCTGGTTACCATGTGCTTGCACTCACCTTCCATGAAGCATGCAACCTGGTAGAGGATCCCTGGAGATTCAGTATGAGAAAGAACATGGCAAAAGAGACACTGGCTCTTTTAAAAACTTGCAAGCATCCCTGCCCCTTCTAAACCCCATTGGATAGATTTCAGGGCCTTTAACTTGGAAAAATTCCATGCCAGTACTGGGCTTCACCTGTAGATGGCACTGCTACAAATGGACATGGCTAGACAAAATTATCGGCAAACTGCTTTTTTTCACATGCTTTAGAAAAATAGAAAATAGCAGCTATTATTTAACCCCTACTCACAAAAAATGCCCTTTTGGATCTCCATAAAAGGACAAAAAGTCAAGTATGTTATGGGGATCTTACAAATGCTAGCCCAGACTTGTCTCAAAAATCACCACTCCCCTGAATGGCTAAATGCAACCCACCCTGATTAGGTTAGCTCTCACACTGGAAGAGGCATTCTTCTAAAAACTGACTTTCAAGATCCACCCTCTGACTGAGAAACACTTCTCAACCATCTGGCTCAGTGTAACATTCTCTAATAAAATTAATCTGTCCCCCATTTTACCCATACTTTTGCAGGTCAAAAAGCATGAGAACCTCCAACACAGTCTTAAACAAATATTGTTTTATTTACAGAACATTGTAATACAGAAAAAACACACCTAGCTATATTGCAGAATGCATTATTTTCTTACAAAACCCCCTTTAAAAAAAAGACTTATACCCCCTCTTTTTAATCATGGTCTGTATAAATTCTAAGATGCGTTTATCCCCTGGCTTAATGATGACTTCTAACACAGATTCAGGCTCGGAACTAGAATCAACTTTACAGAACAGCAACAGGGTTAGATTGAAAGTATCATGGGTTAACCATAAACATTGTAAAGCATAGGCCAGAATAATTTGAATGTGAAATACTGTTTGTAAGCATAGATTATCACAAATTAATTTAAGTTTTCTGTCTCTGTCCTCAGAAGTCCAAGTCACACAATCATGGGCACTTTGGCCTGGAGCGTCAATAACACATGCCTCACAATCAAAATTTAGTTTCTCCTTCAAGCAGTGGCTTAAAACCCCATAGACTGACACTCTCACTATCGATTTTCGTCTTGAAGGGGGAATATAATCCTCTTCACAGATTTTCAATCCTAGCTGTTTCTGCAGGCTGATATGTGGCTCTTGGTTCTACTCTTTCCTCTTAGGACAGAAACTCTCAGGGTGAACCACTTTGTTTTCGGTAGATTCTGGTGGACTTTCAAACAAAGCCTGGAACAAGATTTAAAAGCCATAATGAGTTAACAGTCTTTTTACAAGGCAACGTTGTGTGACACTCAAAAGTCTTTTTAAAGCAGTCTAAAAAACCCTTTCTTACCTGTGAATTTTGATCCAGGACTGTTGAGCTGAGTGGGGACATACCGTCTTCTACCACCTCTGAGCAGACCAAAGCCTCAGCGGGGTTCGGTAACCTCATCTGAATTTCTCTGTCAAGGTTAGGCATGCTAAAAAGAACCTTGGCCACAGGGCCGCAATTACCATCTTCCTCCTCTGAACTGGAAATGTAACGTTTTCTGTATAAATGTCTCACTACAGCAGGGGGACTAGTAAACAGCATAGATCTCTCTGGGGTCACATCACTAAAGAATGCCATTTCAGTTTTTCCATGTAAGTGGTAGTGATCGGCTCCCTGCTCTCTGTATCAGAAAATGGCTCTCTATATCAGAAAATGGCGGCCCCCTCTTTCAGACCTCCCTAGGGGCGAGTTTATGAGTCCTAAACCTTCACCTATTGGTTCAGCTCAGACAGCT
The DNA here is from genome assembly GCA_003113815.1 of Sphenodon punctatus. Classification (NCBI taxonomy): domain Eukaryota; kingdom Metazoa; phylum Chordata; class Lepidosauria; order Sphenodontia; family Sphenodontidae; genus Sphenodon; species Sphenodon punctatus. The sequence goes on from QEPC01001500.1 coordinate 3,092,316, forward strand.
GAGTTGTTTGAAACCTCACATGACCGCCCTTCAGCCAATCTGACCCACACCCCACGATCCGCCACCCCATTGGTCCATTTCTTTTTCTTCCAAAACAGGGTGGGATAGATTGATGAAACCTTAATCCATTGGTCCAACTCAGTCAACTGGGTAGTTTGAGGGGTCAGATGACCCTCATTCAAGGACCTTGCAGGGTCAGGGAGGGGGATGGAACTTTGGTTCCATCCCCCACCCTGACCCACAAGCGGATCCACCAATCACACGTAAGGACCTTCCAGGGTCAGGGAGGGGGCCTGGCCTCCAGCCTGTTGACATTGTAGTTGTCAATGAAGTAGTTGTCAATTGTAGTTGACATTGAAGTTGTAAAACCTGGCTGTTCGCCCAGGCCTTTGGGGAGGGCGGGAGGGCAGGGTAAGGGGGGATTTTTATTTTTTTTTAGCTCCCGCACCTGATTTATTATTTATTATCTATTTATATATTATGAAGACCCGGAGCCCTGTTTAATAATTTATATTGTTATTGTTGATTTTAAATTGTATTTTATTGTATTGTTTTTATTGTTGGAAGCCGCCCCGGGCTGTTCGCAGGAGGGGCGGGGTACAAACTTATAAAATAAAATAAATAAATAAATAAATAAATCAACCTTTGGTTCACCAACCACCCCTTGAACCGGAAGCATTACCCACTTCTACGTCATTTCCGACCCAGGAGCTACGGCATTTCCACTTCTGCCTATGCCATTTCCGCTTCTGCTTAAGTCACTTCCGACACCCTCAAAAGGCGGGACTTCCGGTGCTGTCATTCCTTATCTTATCTCTTATCAGTTTGATGGACAGTGTATCCCTTTCTCTCTGTCACTCCTAGTTTACACTAAGGTTAGATGGGGATAATCATTCTAATTGACCCTAATATAAACACAAACTTTAAGTTAAAAGTTCTGTAAAATATACAACTTAAAAGTTGTGCAACAACTGATATATTAATGTGCTAATATATCATATCGCACAAAACCTGGAAATTTACCAAAACAAAAAACTTTACAGTTTAAAGAAACATTAAATGCACAACAGTTTTTAAAACTAAAAACTTTCCTCTTCAAAAACATCACAAAATCCATTATCATAATTTTAAATTAAACATAAAATTTATTATCATAATTCAATAATGAACAATTTTTTTTAGAGTGCATTAACTCTGTTTCTACAGAACTGCATTCTATACAACGAATTCTATAACATTCTCTACACTGACATTGTTAACAGTTTATTGTATAAAGTGTATACAATTTATATACATGTGAAGGACAGAGTTAATGTACTCTGAAAAAATTGTTCGTTGTCAAATTGTGATAATAAATTAAAGTTCAATAATGAAAAATGTGAAAGTTTAGTTATTGATAAAAATGAATGAGTGAGTATGTATGGTAAGGAATTAAGTACATATACTACATTTATGTTGATGAGGATAAAATATTAAATATTCCTCAAATTCTGAAATAATTTCCATGTTTTTTGGCATTTATGTCTTGTTGCAATGTATGAAGTTGAATGTTTTTTTAATTGTAATTGGAATGAATTTGTATGTTTTTTGGAGTTTAAGCTAGAGTCAAAATTATTTTGAGATCTTCTTGAAGAGGAAAGTTTTTAGTTTTAAAAACTGTTGTGCATTTAATGTTTCTTTAAACTGTAAAGTTTTTTGTTTTGGTAAATTACCATACAGTGCAGGTGCAAAACATACCCACTCTCGGCCACACTCTGTATTTCTTTGAGTGTCCAAACCTCATATAGTACAACCCGCAAATCTCCTTCAGTCAGTTCACATTCACTGTACTTGTTTCCCCAAAGAGATTCATCCCTGTGACCCAGTTGAGGTATCTTCAGTGGCTCCTTAGATATCCTCTCGCTGTCATCAGAGTGGTGAAAAGAAAAAAGGGAGGGACAGTCCAGACTCCCATTAGTGATTGCCTTACTTCTGGTAGTGCACAAATGTCAAGCAGACTCTTGTCACCGGGCTCGCCTACCAGATCATGTTAAGGGTCACTGGTGAGCTTGGGAATTTTCTGATGTGACAGAATGCTCACCCTTCAGTGCTCTGGGGAAGTCCAGAAGTCAAAAAAGGCATGTCTCCCATCCCGTAGGAAGTGCGGAAGTGCACCTCTTTGCCTGCAATCAATCCCTTGTTGGGGATCTAGCTTCCCTGTCCTGGTGCAGCCAGTAATGACAATCTTCTTAACTAACATCTGAACTCAGGTTGTAGCTGTGGGTCTCATTTATGATATGCTTGTTGGGGTCTGATCTTGGGGTAAGTATTCACATTTACAGCACAGTGACTGTATATCTGGCCTCTAACCTCCCCATTTAGGCAGTTCAAGTCACCAGGAGTCTATTCAGACCTCGTCTGGCTTTCCAAATATACAGTTCTTATTAAATAGTCCAGTAGTCCAAAAGCCTCTTCTGGGCATAAGAAAAGGGTAGTCCCCACCTGTGTCTCTTGGCAGTTTGCTTTCCTCCACAATGTTGTCAGCATCCTATTGATCCAGCCTTCACATCCCAGGTCTCTGCTCAAAGCTAGGTAGTCCAGTAGCAATTTCCTTCCACTGGCCAGCTTCTTCCTCCACCCTTAGTGTGGAGCTTGCCCTCAGAGCACCTTCCTCCACCACAGACTGTGAGTTGCTCCTGGAAATACCCACCGGCATCTCGGCTTCTATGCCAGATTGTTGCTAGGCACCATCCTTTGTTGCACCAACACATGCATTTTTAGCACCAGCTTTTTGTGCAGTCCTTTATTATTATGTTCCCCTTACTAGTGCTACCTTGTACCCTGCTACAGACTCTCTTTCTGATTTGGATCCCCATCTCTCATCTTGTGTGAGGCTCCCACTCTTCCATTCTGCTGAACTTTGAACTACAGCATTGTTGCACAGTATCTGCACTCCATCATACATTCTTGGTATTAATTATTATTATTATTATAAGAATTTATATAGCACCAGTGATGTACCTGGTGCTTTACAGAAAATAAGATAGACATGGTCCCTGCCCGAGAGCGTACATGTTTGTATATGCCACACTATGAACGCATAGCCTGCCTTGGAGGATGGGTCTGCCAGTTTTCTCTGTTAGGGGCAGCCCTCTGGAGGAAATTGCAGATTCAAATCCACTGCAGATTCATATCTGAAATTGCTGGATTTAATTATGGATCTGTATTATGGATCTGTATTACAGATCCATATTTAAATCAATAAAAAATAAAGTTAATTTAAAAAAATCAAAAAATCATTATGCATGTGCAAAATGGCCACGGGACTGTTCTGCGCCTGCTCAAAATGGCTTCAGAGCATTCTGCGCTTGCATACCCTTTCCAAAATGGCAGCAGCAATGTCACCGCCATTTTGGAAAAGAGAACGCATACACAGAACATCCTCTGCCATTTTGCACATGTGCACAGAACAGTCCAGCAGCCATTTGTGCACACGCAATGATTTTTTAAATTTTATTTTTCATTTTTCAGTATTTAAAATCGAGCTGCAACTGGCATGTTGCCACTGTTGTGATTACAGATTCATTCATAACGGCCCATTACGAGCACCTACAGATTAGTCCAAACCCATATTGCCACCCCTACACTCTGTACATCAGGCCTCATCCAAATGTGAGCAAAGGCTAGAGTATCCATTACACCCCATCTTCTCTGTCCCAGGTACCACAGGTGCCTGCAGAAATTACAGGTAAAACTTATTTTATTTTCCTTGGCAAACAACCTGCAACTATAACTTCCTATGGCGTTATGACTCCTCATGCTCATTGCAAGCAAAAGCTGTTACTTTCAAAAGATAAGAAATTATGAGTAAATTTCAACTAATGGGCAATAGCATCCCAGCTGTGCTCCCATATACATTCCCAGCAATGACTTTCAATGTAGATCCCTCTACCTCCCCTGCATTTCTTAGCATGCAGTTGTTCCCCCCACCCTATTTAAGAAATGCCATGTTTTAGTGTTGTGAAATTTCTCTTTTAGATGAGTTGGTGTGTGCACTGCTGTGGTTGTGAAGACAAGAATGTCTTTGCAGTTTAATAGTCACCTGGACTGGCAATGCAGATGCTCCAACACACACAGCCAGCAAAAGCTTGGTAAAAATCTTTCACCCAATAGCTGACCTGTAACAGCACATGACCAGTAGTAGTCAATAGCACCTCCCGTGTGGCATGCAGTCAGTCCTAGGTAGGCATCATCCCATCTCTTAATGCTGTTCAAAACATTGGGTGTGCGGTCTGCAGAATTCACAGACACCAGAGCTACAACCATGGAGATGTGTTCTGTAAAGCGCCAGGTACACAGCTGGCGCTATACAAGTGCTTATAACAATAATAATATAATATAATATAATATAATATAATATATAATATAATATAATATAATATAATATAATATAATATAATATAATATAATACAGAGAACTTCCTTGTTCTCATTACTGCACTCCAGGCCTCCATTACAGCTGTTGAACAGAACCTGTGACCAATTCAACAGATTCAAGCCTACTGCAGTAATTGTTTCGATGTGTGGTCACAGAAGAGAAATGCTCTCATTCAGTCTGGCCAGGATAGCGGCACATACTACACTGCAGATGTGGCTCCTGCTTCAGCGTCGTACACTTACTTCCCTTTGACATCAACAGACCACACTGGGGAAAATTAATGCCACAGATGGACACCTGATGATTGCTGACTGGTACCTGTTGACTGACGCCACTTTGATTACCAACACCACGTGCAGGGCTGTGCCAACTGAGAGGATTGTCTGGGTGTAGGAGAAAAGCATGGACTGGTGAGAGAATGTGCTCTAACTTCAGGATGCCCCATCACCTTGTCCTGGAGAGAGCCGAGATCCTCAGGCCTCGACTGGAAAAACAGGATAGTAATGCAGTCGCCCATCCCTTTTTGAAACGTGTGTTGTCATCGCCATCTGGAGGCTCACCACTCCTGACTCCTGCTGCTCTGTTGCCCAGCAATTTAGCATTGGCACCTCCATGGTTGGCACAATCCTAGTGGAAGCTTGCAATCATAGATGTTCCAGTTGGTTGACCTTGTGGAGGTAATAGAGAACCTTTGAGTTCCCAAACTGTATAGGGGTGATCAGTGGAAGCCATATCGCCATAATATGCCCCCCCCCCCAATCAAGGACAACTATTTGAACCAGAAGGATTTTTTTCTCCATGATTGTTCAGGTTCTGTTGGACCTCCATGCCCGTTTCATGGACGTGCTGGCTGGGTGGTCGGGGAAGAACCACAATGCTTTCATCTTCCTTCAGTCTTCCTTCTTCTTTTTTGGTGTGTGTGTGTGTATGTGTGTGTGTGTGTGTGTGCTAAAACCAAAACGTTTATTTCCTAGACTGACACAAGCTGTGGACAAGTATCAGCCGAGAGGACTCTGAACAGCTTACAAAGGAAAGAGTTGCTGGAGTCCCTGCTGGTGACCCCTTATATAACAGTAACAACAACAAATAAGTTTATTGTGCTAACCATTGGCAGCACATACACGTACACACACATTACAAGACAAGTTGCTGGAATGGAGCTGGAGAAAGCACATCTCCAAGGAAGCAAGACTGCCAGGACTAGGAAGCCCAAACAAAGCCCATCAAGGGGCCCTCCAAGAACTACTAGATTCCCAAGCCTTCTGAAGGAAGACAGGCCTCATCATTGGGAATTTAACACCCAGGGTGGAGCGCGTAACTGGATTGTGATTGGTTGGCGGTGAGCAGCCCAGAAGGACCCTGACCCTGGACTCCCCCCCAGGGATAGGGTCATTAGGTGGTTACGGAGCCGTATAGAGGTGCAGCTGGGCAGCGTTGACAGGAGCGGTGCAGGAGACCCTGGGCGTGATTGATGTCAGCGACTTCCAGGTTACCCAGTACAAACAGCTGTGGCCCCTGGCTGTTGGTGTGGAGCGTGTAACTGGATTGTGACTGGTTGGCGGTGAGCAGCCCAGAAGGACCCTGACCCCGGACTCCCCCCCTCCTCCCTAGGAATAGGGTCATTAGGTGGTTATGGCGCCGTATAGAGGTGCAGCTGGGCAGCGTTGACAGGAGCGGCGCAGGAGGCCCTGGGCGTGATTGGTGTCAGCAATGTCCGGGTTACCCAGTACAAATAGCTGTGGCCCCCGGCTGTTGGTGTGGAGCATGTAACTGGATCGTGACTGGTTGGCGGTGAGCAACCCAGAAGGACCCTGACCCCGGACTCCCCCCCTCCTCCCTAGGGATAGGGTCGTTAGGTGGTTATGGAGCCGTATAGAGACTCAACTGGGCAGCATTGACAGGAGCGGCGCAGGAGGCCCTGTGCGTGATTGGTGTCAGCAACTTCTGGGTTACCCAGTACAAACAGCTGCGGCCCCCGGCTGTCGGTGTGGAGCGTGTAACTGGATCGTGACTGGTTGACGGTGACCAGCCCAGAAGGACCCTGACCCCAGACTCCCCCCCCTCCTCCCTAGGGATAGGGTCGTTAGGTGGTTATGGAGCCGTATAGAGACACAGCTGGGCAGCATTGACAGGAGCGGCGCAGGAGGCCCTGGGCGTGATTGGTGTCATCAACTTCTGGATTACCCAGTACAAACAGCTGTGGCCCCCGGCTGTCGGTGTGGAGCGTGTAACTGGATCATGACTGGTTGACGGTGAGCAGCCCAAAAGGACCCTGACCCCGGACTCCCCCCCCCCCTGGGATAGGGTTGTTGGATGGTTACGGAGACGTATAGAGGTGCAGCTGGGTGGCGTTGACAGGAGCGGCGCAGGAGGCCCTGGGTGTGATTGGTGTCAATGACTTCTGGGTTACCCAGTACCCAGTACAAACAGCTGTGGCCCCCGGGCCGCACACCTATGGGCAACGCGTGCAAGGGCATACCCTTGTGTGTGTGGTCTTAGGCACCGGTGGGGCATGGCTCCCCCACTTTCATTTTGGTTCGTCGGATGCTGAAGTTGGGAGAGCCTACAAAGGAGATCTGGATGCTGGGCAACGCTGTCTCTTGCTGGACAAATTAAATGAGTATGTAAGGCCCGCTCATGTGCCTTTTAGTTCTAGCTTTTCTGGGGTCGAGCATGGTACAGGAAGTTCCTCGCAACAAGGACTACCGCCGCTGAGACCTATTACACTCTGCAGTTATTTACTATAGTTTGTGAGGGGGAGTTGTGAGCAATAGTGTTAATCTGGGAACTGTTCTCTGATCTCCCTGTGATTTTAGAAGTTAATCAGATGTCGTGGCCTCGATGTTTAAGGCTACGAAAGATATTTAATTTATTTTTAATTTATTTACTATGTCTCTCAAGAGAGGGAGGCAGGGACTCCATGAAAACGTAAGAACCAAAAGTAAACAATGCAAAATTGATGTATATATGGGGAACTGTGCTGACAACTCAGACCCTCTGCTCTCACAGTGCTCTAGATCTTTTAAACCTGATAAATTATCAAATTCCCTCAAGTTAGATTCTAATGATACTCCGGAGGAGCCATGTTTAGATTCTGACTGCGACTCCGATATATTCTTTGACACTCTGGGTCTAAATAAGCAAGACCTGGATGGTGGGGACCTGGGTTTTCCTAGCAGTAATCCGAAAGGAAATTTACTAGATATTTTGGGTTCCCAATGCTTTCTAATTGGGAAATTGATAAAAGAATTAAGTGGTCAATTGGCTAGCATTAAAAAAAAATTAAATTCCCAAACCAATCAACTAGAGACAGTAACTCAGGTTATGTCCAGTTTAAAAGCTGATTTTTCAAACCCTCCTTTTATACCTTCTCATATGGCCTCAGCTCTGGCCCCCTTTGACAAGTCCAAGGGGAAACAGGGAGCAGAATTAGACACAAGAACTAGGGAATTAAGAAACGCTATGCCTGGATCTCATTCAAGAAGAGACCTCGCAGGAAAATCTGCCGAAGGAGGAATAGACTCCACTAATCCAGGTTCCCAAGCGGCGGCGCATGTTGTTGTTAATAAACACGCCATTGCTCTTAAAGTTTTTCCACTCCCAGTTTTTTTTTTCCCAGTTGGCACAATAAAGATCTTATCTCATTCCATCTTAGTAGTATCTTGCAATGGGAGGTGCCTCGTTGGCAGATTAAATATTTTCAGTCTCTGATCAGGGGACTTCATTGTCAGCAGATAGTTGTCCATTTCAGAGCTGGGAAATGGGCTCAAAACATTCTAAATGACTCAAGTCTTTTACAGACTTGGGGTGTGATGGTAAGCGAAGTATTAATTTCTGATGGGAGACTACTGATGAATTCACAAAGTACAATAAGGCAAGTTGACCGCCCCCCCCCCCCCCCAACTTAGAACTATGGTCGATGACTTAATGGAATTCCTTCCTGCACGGGAGGAAAATAGCCATTCTAGCCCGCAGAAGGAAATGTTCCCTGGGGGAGAGGACTGCCCAGTTCCAACAATAAACCATAGGCTTTTACAGATCTCTGAGGCAAGCTCTAGTCAGGGGCAATTACCCAGGACCTGGAATAAGTCAGCCGCCAGGAGATCCTTCTTCTCTGTAAGAACCAAAAATGGTAGTAAGCCACAGAGTTCTGCAAACCCAAATAGAGGCTTAATTAGGAGCAAACCCCGGGACGTGAGGAAAGATGATGACAGATTAGGACCCAGAATCAAGGAATCCTCCCAAAATATTGCTGGGAAGAAAAATGCCCAGGAAGGCATTCAAGCTTCTAAGGTTTTAGTTGCAATGACTCCTAATGTAAGTCCTGCCTTACAGGCTGGGGGATCTCATGGGGAAACAGTGGTTCAGCTAGGTAAAGGGGGCAGCTGTTCACAATCACAATCTTGGCCAGTGGGTGACCCACCTACTGAAGCCTTGATTAGGCTGGACGAGGAGGCAAGCCCTGATGTAGCCCAGGAAATGGAGACAGTGCCATTTGGCACCTCTTTGCATCCTCTGGAAGGAGGGGAACCACTACAGAAAGGTACTAATAGACTTTTGATAGCATTGCAAGATCAGGTCATAGGAACCACCCTCCTCCCCGAGCCACAGTCCACACTGAGTTGAGGTTTACGCCAATCTCCCCTAGCATGTCGCAGACTATGGTCTTGGAACATTGCCGGGTGGAGAGCAAAAATCTGCAACTCTCAAGTTGTATCCTTTCTCCGCCAATTTGAGATTATAGTGTTCCAAGAAACTTGGGCGAGGTCCCCATTGGCCTTTGAGGGTTATCGTGTGTTTGAAATTTGTGCTGTCCCCTCTTGCTGTAAGGGCCAGCCAAGTGGAGGTATAGCCTGCCTACTGTCTACTAAACTAAAAGTGGGGATAAAAAGGGTCGATTATCTTTCTCCTATTGCCTTGAGTGTCGAGATTAGTGGTGAAGGTCTCTCGCTAGTCATCGTAGCAGTCTATATTCTTCCCATAAATGCAAGGTCTTTTCTAGGCTGCTTCTGGCCGAGCTTTGGGAAATTTCTGAGCGACCAAATGAATCTATCTAAGGCAAAACATTTCTTGCTGGCAGGCGACTTTAATACCAGACTGGGGGAAAATAATGATGTGCTCAGTAACTACTCGGCAATTGCAGGAAGATTAAATCCGACCCCGTTGTTGCAAAGATGAGCCAAAGACAAGAGAATAAATAGCTCTGGTCTGACTCTGACCGATCTTTTAGTGGACCATAATCTCTTCCCATTAAATCATTCCTCTTTTGGGTATGGCGATGGGGAATTTACCTGCCTCTCTAGTGCTGGAGCTAGTACAGTAGACTATATTATAGTCTCCCAGGGGCTTCTGTATTTAGTAGAGAGTTTTCAGATTGGGGGGTGTTATTCTAGCTATCATCTCCCCTTAACAGTTCAGTTTGATAACCAGGAAAAAGGGAGTGATGGCAATTCGCTAGAGGCTCTCGACAGGGCCAGGGTGGCCCCTCGATGTGGAACAAAAGTTACCTTAAGACAACTTGGACTGACGAAATAGCAGGACAGCTTGCATCTCTCTGTCAGTCTATCACCTGCGCTGAATTACTTCATGCTGGGAAAGCCTTGGGAGATGACAAGTGTAACCAATATGTTTACCTTGTCGAGTTCTTCAAGGGCTACCTGGCTAAATGTCCCCCAATAAAGGGTAATTTATGGAAACACCAAAGTCCTGCCTGGTTTGATTGGGAATGTCTGTCCATGAAATTAAAATTAAAAAAGACGTACTTTGAGTACAGGGATGGGAGGAGGCTAGATTTCTTGAAGGAATACCCACAAAGGAAAAAACAGTATAAGATTTTGATAAAACATAAAAAAAGACAAAAAAAGACACTACGAACTAGAGCAGTGGAAGATTCTCCATTTGGCAGCCCTTCAAGATGATTCAAGGGCTTTTTGGAGGATTCTAAATGGCTCCCTCTCAGTCAATAGGATATCCCCAGGCAGTCTGATCCCGAGTGACAAATGGGAGCAGTTCTTTTCTTCCAAATTAAATTGTAATCAGGAACTACACATTCCCTTTCAAATTCAAGACACCCCAGTTTGGCCCCCGGTTGACGCTGAGGAAGTGAGCAATTTTATAGGGACCTTGAAGTTTCACAAGGCCCCAGGTTATGATTATATCCCCGCTGATTTCCTGAGAGTGCAGTGGGATTGATGGGTCCCCTTCCTGGCAGCTTTTTTTCCTTGGGTAAATGAACATGGACAATTCCCAAAGAGTGGCTTGTTGCAGTAGTAGTGCCAATTTACAAAAAGGGTTCAAGAGATGACCCTGCGAATTATCGTCCCATTAGCTTGCTTAGTGTAATTGGAAAATTATATACCAAGCTGTTGGTGGAGAGGTTTAATGAGTGGCTCCTTAGGGAAGAAATTTTGTATTTCGAGCAGGCAGGATTCCAGAGAGGCCGCTCTAACATCGATCATGTTTTGATCTTGGCATACTTGATGGAAAAATATATAGCCAAAACCAAAAAATTATTTGCGGCTTTCATTGATTTGAAAGTCACTTTTGATTCGGTAGATGGAGCATGTTTATGGGAAAAACTTGAGGCATCTTCAATCGATTGGAGGTTATTTTTTCTCATTAGGTCCCTGCATACCAATAATATTATGTGGATCAAGTTAAACAATAGCACGGGAGAACTCTCCAGGGAAATCCCTATATCCAAGTCTGTTTAACTTCTTTTTAAACAACCTTATTCCCAGAGTTTCGGGGCAGGAATTTCTACCACCACATCTGGCAGATCAGGCAGTAGGTGCTTTACGCAGACGATGCGGTAGTACTGTCTCAAACAAAAATAGGCTTAGAAAAACAACTAAAAGAAGTACTGGAATTCTGCTCTAGGAACAAGTTGCAAATAAATTATTCTAAGACCAAAATTATGGTCTTCGGAAGGGGCAGGAAAATTTGGAAGTGGAAAATTGGGAACGAAAGTATTGATCAAGTTAAGCAATTTAAGTAGCTCGGAATTATGCTGGATAAGTCAGGGAAATGGTCAACTCAGGCCAAGCAGGCACTAAATCGAGCAAGGGGTACTGGTTTGGCCATTATAAATTATTTTTCAAACAAGGGAGTGGGAAGGGAGGTAATGGCTCTTAAGGTCCTGGACTCCAAGGCAGCTGCACAACTATTTTACGGCGCTGCAGTATGGGCCACCCCTGGTACAGGAGGGCTTGACAGGGTTCAATCAGTCCTCCTGAGGAAACTGCTCCACCTCCCAGTTGGAATAACTTCAGCAGCCATTAGGGTCGAAATGGGAAGTCTCAGCTGGGATGATAAAGCTCTGAAGCAGGCCCTGTTTCTGTGGCTACGGGCAGTGGTTTTCCCACAATCTGGTTTGTTCCCAGCCTTTGCTAAAGACAATTTTGAGAGCAGTTGGCTCAGCATGAGAAGGAACAATATAGCGGACCTGGGCCTGTCTATAGATTATTTACGGGGCAAGGGTTTTAGGGCAGCGAGAAAAGAGATTTCTGGCAGGGTGGATGATATCTCTCGTCAAAAGGACATTGCAAGGATCAGGGATTCTACAGCATTGGGATATTATTTAAATTTGATCCCTGAGTTCCTGAAACCAGCCAAGTATTGGTATTATAACATTCATCCTAATTTTGGAAGGAAACTACTGTTGGCCCGTTTAAATATGCTTCCCGCCAAGATTTTGGAGGGACATATTGAGGGGATACCATTTGGGGAGAGATTATGCCCTTTTGACCTACTGTAAGTGGAATCAGTAGATCATGTCCTGTTAGAATGTGGCCTGTATCATAAGCTTAGGAGCAGCTGTTAAACTCTTTTGTAATCAGATACCCTGGGAGGACAAACTCCAAGCTTACTCAGATCTTGCTGTCTGATCAATATGTTGAAGTTGCTTGGGTTGTGGCGCAGTTTTTGTACAAGGCTTTTGCTATTCGTGAGCGCTTCTTGAATTTTCAATCATGTGATGAGCAAGGTCTGGCAGTTGTTAATAAGTATTAGCTGCCACTACTTAGAATCACTGTCAGGACATGTAAATGTTATTTGGCCAGATTTTTGGTCTGTATTTATTATATTTGTTTATAATCGTGTTATTATCCTTGGTCTGATGGAGGCAATGGCAAATCAGCCACGCCTGGTCATGTATGTTTCTAAACCAATAAATTCATTCATTTTCATTTATTACAAGACTGAGCACCCAAAAAGTATAGCACAAAATAGTATCAAAATAATGATCTAAACTAACACAGTTAAAACAAAACAAATTACAAATCCTTCATAGCAATTTTCCTTGTATGGATTGCAAGAGCACAAAGTTTTTCAACCTGTAATGATATTGCAGGATCCTTGTCACTCAATAGGAAGACCAAGGTCTCCCTCTGGTTACAAGTCTTTAAATTCGGTATTATTGACCCTAGAATCTCACCCCAGAAATCTTTATATAGATAGCAATAAAAAAACACGTGTGCTATTTATTCAACTACCTGTTGGGGGCAGAGTTTACACAATCTTTGTACATAAGAAATCTTAGCTACTCTCCCTTCCATTACTGCTGAGGGCAATAGGTTGAACCATGCCAGAGTGAAAGCTGTTTTGGAGGTCCAGCTAGCAATGATTAATAAATATGAGGCACCCCTGGTCTGAATAGGTAATACAGGGTACAAGTCGATAATCTTTTGGCTGTTTGGAACTTCCTGAAGCATCTGGTTTCCTGATCTTTTATATGTTGTTTGATTAAACTCAAGGCTTTAGTGTAAGGCATTGAAAGTATATATTTTTTGGAAAAGCCCAAAGAAAATAATACGCTCATTATATTAGCTTCCCAGAGATCTGGAGAAGCTACACAGATCACCAAACAAGCAAGACAATCATTCTCAGTATAATTTAAAGACAGATAAAATTTAATTATATAGCTCTTAGCTAAGGAGGCCACTGAACATACCTCAAGTTCAGTGCGCAGGAATACAATGGGTGTATTCCTGGGTGCATGCAAAATGGGCCTTAAAAATCTATTCTGTGATGTTTCCAAAAGGGATACCAGTGAAGGACCCCAAATTGGACTTCCATAGAGCAACTGAGACAGCACCTTTGCCCTGTATATTTTAGTGGCTGGTAATATTATCTTCCTCCCTTTGGAGAAATAGAAGATGGTGATACCCCTGGCAATGCCCTTGGCCTGAGCCACTGCCATTTTATGGTGAAGATGCCAAAATTCTGTCTAGGAGAAAAGTCTTCCTTCAATGGCTGCATGTACACCAGAGACTTTAGACCTTCCACTGAAACATGCATTGAGAGAGTGCTCATGTGGCTGGTGGTTCTGAGGACCCTGCCTACCCACTGAAGACCTGGCTCATGAAAGCATACAGCGTTGCCCGCACCCCAGAGCAAAAGTACTTTAAGCGGCAGCTCACAACCACCCTCTCCTCCATTGTGGAGAGAACTTTCAGGCTTTTAAAGCAATGCAGGAGGGCAATTGCAGCCAGAATTGATTTTCAGCTGAAAACTGTTTGTTGCAGAGAGCAACCGGGGCATGCTGCTTAGTCCTTTAGGAAATGGGCTGAGCTTTTTCCTTGCAACACAAAGCTTTGTATGTTTCACCAGCAAGGTTTGTTTTGAGGCTGGGAGCTCTATGCTCTCTGTGATCAACACTAAGGGACTTAGGGGTGGGACCCCGGGGCAATTACCGGATACCGGATTTACCGGTTTCCGGTTCTCAAAGAACCGTATTCTCGGATTAAATCCGGTATCCGGTACCGGTTTTATTTCATTGATTTCAATGGGGCACTGTGTCCCCATTGAATTACCGGATACCGGATTTACGGTTTTCCGGTTCTCAAAGAACCGGATTCTCGGATTAAATCCGGTATCCGGTAACGGTTTTATTCCATTGATTTCAATGGGGCACTGTGTCCCCATTGAAATCAATGGAATACAATTCCTCCCCCCTCCCCCTC
>QEPC01001500.1:3128554-3159047 GCA_003113815.1 Sphenodon punctatus
GCTGCAATGCCTGCTGGGCCTTTCTGGGCGCTGCAATGCCTGCTGGGGGATTTCTGGGTGCTGCAATGCCTGCTGGGCCTTTCTGGGCGCTGCAATGCCTGCTGGGGGATTTCTGGGTGCTGCAATGCCTGCTGGGCCTTTCTGGGCGCGGGCGTGCACCTTTGGCTTGTGGCTATGGGGTGGGGCCCTGCTCACCTGGAGGGGCTTTCTGGTAGTATGCTGGAGCCCATCTACTCACTGCACTGGCTGCCTATAGTCTTCCAGGCCTGATTCAAGGTTCTGGTGCTGACCTATAAAGTCCTAAATGGCCTGAGCCCTACCTATCTGAGGGACCACCTCACTTCCTGGGCCCCTGGGGTTGTCTGGGGGCACACTTCTGGAGATTCCCTGCTATAGATGGATGGGGACCAACAGGTGGGCATTCTCGGTGGCCTCTCAAGTACTATGGAACCTTCTGGTAGAGGTCTGCCTCAGCCTGAGCCTTCTTGTGTTCTGCAGTCAGTGTAAGACTTGGCTCTTCCCCATGGCATTTGGTGGGGGGGGGAGGGTTGAGGGGGGGTTGGGGGGAGGGAGGGGGGTTGTTCTGACTGCACACTATTTGTATTTTTATGGGTTTATATTGAGTATTTCTATGGATATTTATATTATTGTTTTATATTTTTATATGGTATTTTTATGATTGTTGTGAGCCACCACGAGCTGCCTGAGCCAGGAGGAACAGGGTACAAATTGATTAAATAAATAAATAAATAATATCTCAGTTGTAGTCCTGCTGCACCATTTGCGCTGATATCCCCTGGCACACTGCCTCATACCTGTAGCACTTCACGAGGGCATATTGGACATTTTGCTCCTTCCCTAGAGCAATGAAGGCCTTGACCTCAGCTCAGGGAATGCAACATTGGCATGCAAATCTATAGACAACGAGTATTTGAGGTTGGACAGTACAGGTAGTGGTGCTGGTTGTTGGCTTGATGTCGGTATGAGCCATGGTCCTGGCAATGGAAAGCCTCCACAAGTCATTCCAGAGATCCAGCCACCTGCGTCTCCCACCTGCTTCTGTCTCTTCTCTTCTCCATGACAGGGAAAAAAACAAGAAAAAGAACAGTACATGCGCAAAATGACCACCAGACCATTCTGCACATGTGCAGCCCTTTTCCAAAATGATGCTGGCAGTATCATTGCCATCTTGGAAAAGGGCAGCTGGTTTCTGTGTGTGCGGAATGACCTTGCAGCCATTTTTTACTTGCGCAGCTAGTTAGTTTTTTCTTTTTAAACATGATTACCACAAGAATCTCACACTATTAGCAAGATGTCACTAATGATTCTCGATTCTGACAAGATTCTTGTGAGACTCAAATTAATTCTCATTTTAGCTCTAGTTTTAAGCTGGTCTGAAATAAGCCCTGTCCCTTAAATTGCCTCGTGTGGACAGACAGCTCTAGTGATCCTTAATTTTGCTAAAATTGAGCATGCTGAAGCTGTTCCCACCTTTACTAACAGCTGCGTCCAGAGGAGACTACAGGCCCAAACAACATACGGCACTGTGCATATTAAAACCAGTGTCACTGTGGACAATACCTTCTGGGTGACACTGGAATCATGCTGGACCTCTGTGGCCCACAGGCTATGAAGAGTAAATTGCTTCCTGGCTTTAATTAAGGGGAAACAGATCAGCATGCAAAGTCAGTGCTTTGCATTTCACCTTCTACTAGTGCTTCAAACCAATGTAGTGGAAAATAAAAATCTCCATGTGAAATTGGAAACTGCCTGTTGTAATAATTCCTTTTGTATTTTGGAATCTGGCAGGGGCTTATCTGCTTTGATGTCTTTGAACTGTTTGCATTCCATGTGGGAGCAGTATTCAAACAAACTCATGAATTCAATACACTTTTAATATTAATGCCGTTGTAGCCAAGATTCAAATGAATCTTTTTAATGGAATATCTTATTAGATTTGAAAATGGATGGATACCATAAAAATTGAGAGCTCACTGAATATTAAGTTAGGGAGACAAATAGGTTTGGAGGATGGGCCCCCTCGACTCCATTCCAATTTCCAGGACACTAATATGATAATCCACACGATTTGCTGCTTCTTAAATGATTTATTTATTTATCTCTGGGAGGTTGGCCTTATTGCAGCTGTCTCAGCATTTGTGCAACTCAGCTTCAGGAGGAAGATGGGAGTGAACCCAAGGAGCAAGACAGCTTCCCTGTCTAGAAGTCAGACCACCCTAAGTTTGCATGGGGCAGCTAAGATGCATGTTCAGCATGGTATTCACAGACATCTCAGCCCTTAATTCCTCCCATCCCATTGATATAGGTGGGAGGGTTTAGGTGTCAGGAGCATAGAGGGCTTTGGAGTTTAATGCCTCCCCTGTATTTCAGTGGGAAGAATTAAGCACCAAAGCCCAAAGTGATTATACAAATCACACAATGCAACTTATTTTTCTGTAGCGTTGTTCACTGACGTTATTATCAGGCGCTCCCCACAGAGAGACAATCACCAGAAAGAGAGGAGAGGGAAGTTGTTAAAGGAGATTTAGATGGATGAAGCAACACAGTGGTTTGGAAAGAGAAGTGGGAAGGCAACTCCAGAGAGAGGGAAGAGCACCAGTGAGAGCAGCTCTTCCACTTCTGCCCCAACTTAAGAAAGATGTAGGGGGAGGAGGCCAGAGTTTACAGAAGCTCTGTGACCAGGAAGGAGATGGCTTCAGATTCAGGAGTGGAGAGGAAGTCAATGAAATTGGATGTGGGGTGTAGGTACTGAATGGGGGGAGGCTGTTGAAAGTGATGTTGGAGAGGAAGTTGATGGGGATGGATGGAGGTGAAGGGGATAGGTGAGTACTTTTATTTAAGCGGACTAGCTGGGCTGTAGGTGAGGGAAGGCCCTGCGTGCTTTCCTACAAAAGCTGCTGGTTGACCCCTGGAACTGCTCCAGCTTGCTTCCCTCCATACTACTTCCATTTGGAGGCAACCCAGCACAGCTGGGCTAAAACTATTGGGTGGCTCCAGTGCGGCAGCCTTTGGTTGCTGCCAGAGTGGGCAGTAGGCATGAAAGGCTGCTGGATGTTTGGTTTCTGTTTGTAACCAGAGGGTCAGAGCCAGGGAGAAGGGTTAGTGTTAAATTTGTGGAAACATTTGTGTTTTACTGTGTTGTAAGGGGCAAATGAAGTGGGAGACGGTAATGGGGGTGCATGGGGTGGAAGGGTGAGATTGTGAGGGATAGGAAGCCCCCAACACCTGGGAGTAAGGAGAGGGGCGTGCCCTGGGTGGTAAGACTACAGGTAGAGAGGGGTGGGGAAACTTCCCTATTTGGAAGATAGAGGAATGGGGTGGGAGGGCTTGAGGGTTAGTCATGGGCCTTCTGCGAGGGGGGGGGCTGGACTTGGAGAAATGGGGGAGTGGATTTGTCCAGGATGGAAATGGAGGGGTGGAGAGTGGGGTGGGTGGGAGGGATGGTTAGGTGTGGGATAGGGAATGGAGGACTCCTCACAGGGGTGTGGGAGGAATAGTGTTTGGCTGGTTTATGATGAGGTGGGTTTTTTAAATTTTATTTTTATTTTATACAAAATTTGTACCCCACCCCTCCTGCCATGCATCTTGGAGTGGCTTACATCACAATAAACAAACAACAAATAAAATAAGCAATAATATTATCAATTCAGTAAATATACAAAAAACAATATAAAACAGATAAAACCAACAATCCCAAGGAGTCCCAAAAAAACATATTTCCAGCCAACCCCACTCACCAACCTTAACCCAATCCCCCACCTCCTATCCATCTCCCTCACCAAAAGACTGGCAGAACAGCCAGGTCTTACAGTACTTCCTAAAGGAGGCGAGGATCGGGGCCGTCTGGGCCTCCTCTGGGAGGGCATCCATAGCTGTGGCACCACCACCAAGAAAGCCCTCTCCATTGTGACCCCCCGATGTACATGGGGGATCTCGAGCAGGGTGCTTCTGGTGGACCACAAGGGCCGATCCAGGCCCAGGAAGTGAGGTGGTCCTGCAAGTACGTGGGGCCCAGGCTGTTTAGGGCTTTATAGGTCAACACCAACACCTTGAATTGGGCTCGGAAGACTATAGACAGCCAGTGCAGAGAACGAACCACTGGTGTAATGTGCTCCCAGTGATCCATCCCCGTAAGGAGACAGGCTGCTGCATTCTGCACCAGCTGCAGTCTCCAAGCCTTCACCACGGGTAGCCCCACGTAGACTGTGTTACAATAGTCTAGTCTTGATGTGCCGAAAGCATGGATGAGAGTGGCTAGGTCCGAGTCCGAGACATACAGCCAATGCCACCGCACCAGATGAAACGGGCGGAAAACGCTCCTCGCCACAGCCCTAACCTGAGCATCCAAAATGAGGAGCACCCCCAGGCCACGAACTTGGGGAACCAGTGGAGGGTGAACCCCATCAATGATGGGGGACCCCACACCCACCACCTTACCCACTAACATCACCTCCGTCTTGTTGGGATTCAATTTCAGTCAGTTTGCCCTCATCCAGTCCCCCACAGCCACCAAAAATTGGGTAAGCACCGAGACTGTGGGGTCTGGGTCAGATGACACACACACTCCCCCACCGTATTTTGTGGGGATCACAGGGGAGCCCCAGAAAATAATACTCTATTATATTGTTTTATGCTCATGTAAAATTGACTGAGTTTCCCTGTGTAAAGATGCTGACAGTGTGGTCACTGGGGCTGACTTCCACAGCTTAGAAAAGGCAGACAGAAGACCAGCTCCAGCCCTCCCATGCCAGGTAGGCATGGCTGTACTCAGGGACCTTTTTGACTATTCAGCCCACACCCTTCCTATATCAACAGCACCTGAGCTTGTTGATTGTGTGACCCCATTTGAAGACTTGAACATACCTTGTGGCTCAAACAGCAGCAAAGCCACCAAACTATACATTCAAGGTCAATCAGGATCGTGACCCCATCTGCAGATGATGTGATGGTGTGAAAACCCTTGCCCTAGATCCTCTTCCATTTCTCTTGTGTCCAGGAGGAGAACCGAGTCACCTGCTGCACTGGCTTAGTGAGAACCACTTAACCCTTTGCTGGCAGGTTTGGGTGGATGGTTTCATGCAGATACTCCCAATGAAGTGCCAGTAGTTCTTGTCCTGCCATTTGCTGTGTGTGCTGTCTGTGCCTCCCAGTGACAGATCCACACACAGCACAGGAAAACAAAATAGCAGAGCCAGCTTTTGCACAATGGACCAGAGAGGTGCTCAGCCTGTGATCTGGGTCTAATATCACCCCTCTGATCCCTGGTTCTCCTCTGGCTCCGAAAGGACCTCCCATTTAGCATGGAGGCATGTGCTTTTGTGCTCCCAGTGGCACAGCAGCCGGCTTGTGCATTGTTTATTCTAGTGAGTGCCCCACGGGGCTCGTACAGCAGGTAATGGACTCTAAAACAATAACCAGGCTCTCTGTATTAAGGCCATCTGAAGGGGGCTTAATCTGCTGGAGAGAAATCACAACCATCATGGAAATGAAAACTGATATATTGGTGTCTGTAATTCCCCTAAATTATACACTTTAAATGAGACTTAAGTCACCCATAATTCAACTTAAATGCCCACTTTGGAGACAATGATAGGGTAATTTTACCCACTTTGTCCAGCGTGAAATGTGAGGCATATTGTACTGAGCAGAAAAGAGCCAGAGGGATCTTTTCAAGTCAGTCTAGCTTCTTCCCTGCATTTATCTTCTGTCTGGGAAGACAACTGAAATGCACATGGACAGATGTGCAAGACAGCAATGCTCTGGGCATGTGCTGGGCTGGAGCTTCCTCTCCCTGTACAGGTAATAGTCTAGTTCCCTGGTTCCTGCAAGTTACTCCTGGTTTAAATAGAAGTCAGAAGAGAATCAGGCTGCACTGCCATGTTGTTCTTCAAGCACATGTAGCTCTCTGTTCCTCCTGTTCCCACCACACACTCATGCCTAGGCAGATTCTCTTTGTCTATGTCATGCAGTCACACACACAGAGATTCCTACACATACAGAGCCATTCTACACAATCCTAGAAACACACAGAGAGATACATATGCTAGTCACTCCCTGACACACACTCCCCACGCAGTAATTTATTGAGTCTGAGTGAACACAGCTCTGCTAACTGCCAACTTTCTGAGACTGCCACTCCTGGGATTAGACTGAAACCCTCTCTCCTATTAGAAAGAGTCCAAATTCTGGAGACCTAGCCTTTTAACCTTGGAGCAGCTAAGAGAGGAAGGGTCTGAAATCTCCAGATCCAGAGACCAGATTGTCTGAGCATCCAGAGGCACCCTCTCAACCCTCCTGTTCTCTTTCCTCCCTACAGTTGACTTCATTGGAGGATTCGATTCCTATGGCTACCAGGCTCCACAGAAGACGTCGCACTTACAGCTACAGCCTTTGTACACGTGAGTGTCTCTCACATGTGGGATTGCATGAGGGGAGAATGAGCTAGTACTGTTCAGTGAGGGGAGGGGAGGGGCTGACTGAGGGATAGTTAATGGGCCATACAGGGATATTCTCCTCTAGATCACTGTGCAGGAGAGACGCTGGTTAAAGTCAAACAAGACAGGGTGGGTCCAATCCCCTGCCCACCACAGGGAGGGCAAATGCAGCCACCGCACTTTGGGACGGTGGGGAGAGCAGGTCACATGATCTGCCCTGACATGGGGCAACCAGGTGGACCACTGTCAAAAGTCCCACCATGCCCTGGGGCAGACCAAAGAGCCATCCACATGTGCAGGCACCCGGTCCCGCCAATATCGACCTACACATCATCCCCCAACCTGCCCACTATTTCCCGACCTGCTCACCATCTCTGGCTGTGACATGGATGCACAGGATTTGCAAACTGTGCCTGCAACTCCTATGATGGTGGTGGAACCCACTGTGAGGCGGGGCAGCATGGGCCCAGCCACACAGGAGGTGGCCCGTTAGCACACTTTTGGCAGTGTTATCCTACTTTGGGGGATGTTAATACGTGACGCCTCACCGACCTTCTCCAGTAGACTCATTGTGTCTGTGCTGGCTGCCTGTCCCGGGGCAGGACTGGTTGAACATCTGGCCACCACCGGCCATATGATCCATTGCATCACGTGTTAACATTTTCCAAAGTGGGATAACACTGCCCAAAGTGTGCTAACATCTCGTGTGGCCTCACCCAATGTCCCTGTTACCACAGAGCCACTCGCTGGCTTGGGTAGAAAGAATGTGGGGGCTCTTAGCCTGACTTTATCACAACAGGTGGTCCCATCACAGAAAACACAGTTTCAACAGTCATTGACTGTCCATTGCAACAGGTTGAATTGTCCATGAAGGCTGAGCTCTTCTTTTAGCCCCTAGGCAGGTTTGGATGCTGGCAAGGTGGGTGGGAAATATAGCTTGTACTGCCCTTGCTGTCCCTGTTCTGAGATAAACAGAGGCCTCCTGGCTGAGGCTTGCTGGTGAGACACCTCGTGGTAGCCCCACAGTTACTGAGGTGTGTGGAGGATGTTCCTGTGGGGTGAATTGCCCTCTGTCCCAGGTCACAGGCACAGCTTCCTAGAGACTGGAAGCAGTGGAGTGACAACAACCAAAACAGAGAAGGGACAACTCTTCCCCCTGCATGTCCCCAAAGCTCTGACCCTTGAAGTCCCTTCCTTTCCCCTGTCCCCACCCTTGTTTATAAAAACAGTTTTAAAAGAGGGCTTTAAACAGTGAAATCAGCCACACAGATATGAGTGCTTCTAAGCCACTTCCACCCAAGCCAGGACCTGGGCACTGCCTCAGAATGTGGGTGGGGCCTTCGGGGTGACCCACACTGTGTGTGTGGCCAGTACAGACCATATCTCATGCTGCAGAGCACTGCCCCTTTGCCAGTGTCCAGAAGGCTTGGGGTACTAAACTCCCTCAATAAGAATGGTGTGGTTTGGCTTAGTCAGCATGAATATGATAAATGAATCCATCTCACACCTATCATATCCCTTCACATAAGCAAGTCTTGAACCCAACCATCAGATTTACTTTTACCAGTCAGAGAAGGATTTTCCACAGTGATCAGTAAGTTAAGAAGCTGTTGGCCAGGCTATTGTGACCACATTGGTAGTGTGGTTGGGAAGCTAAGCTTTGGGGACATCTGTGTGAAAGGTTCTAAGTTCTGTACCTCACTGCGGGCGCTTTTAAACGAGTCCTCTCCCAAGCAGGAGAGGGCTCAACGCGGTGTCTAAACCCCGCGTTCCTCTCTATGACGTGTCTGATGTTCCCAAGAGGATCAGACACATCGCAGAGAGTA
Organism: Sphenodon punctatus; assembly: GCA_003113815.1. Taxonomy (NCBI): domain Eukaryota; kingdom Metazoa; phylum Chordata; class Lepidosauria; order Sphenodontia; family Sphenodontidae; genus Sphenodon; species Sphenodon punctatus. The sequence goes on from QEPC01001500.1 coordinate 3,136,836, forward strand.
TGTGCGCATTCGCATCCTTCTGCGCATGCACACTCTTCTAGGGGACCTGGAAGTGCAGGTTAAAACCAGCACAACGGCGAGCAGCATTGAAGGGGAAAGGATCGCCGGGCCGGCTTGACATGGAGGAGACTCGGCTGCGCTCCGCATCGGGCATTTAAATGGACAGTCTCAATGGCAGCTGTTAAAGGACTCAGCCACCATTTCTGTCTTGTTTAAAAGTGCCCTGAGTCCTTGTGTCACTGCACTGTTAGTTTATTTAGGAAAGGAAGGAGCAACTCCTTGTTTCTTCTTGGTAGAGCAGGGTGCTGGTTGAAATGAAAAAGAGTCAGGTGTCTGGGAACTGAAACACAAGCTGCTTTCCCATGAGCATCCTTTGGTGCCATGGGAGCATGTGCTATTCAAACATAGAGCAGCTCCGTTTCGTGGAAAGGGAGGAAGTGTGGCTCTCCCGCCGGCAAGCTCACGCATCAGACAGGGTAGTGAAATCCTACCCTGTCAGATGGGTGTTTGCCAGTGGGAGAGATACACTTCCTCCCTTCCCACAGGACGGGAGCTGCACTACGTTTGAATAGCACATGCTCTCACGGTGCCAAAGACTATGCAAGCAGTGTTGTGGGAAAGCAGCCGCAATCTGTGGATGTAGCATTCAAATGCACAATCTCCTGTGCTTCAACCTGGGGAATGAACACTCCCAAGGCTGCAAAAGGAATGTAGTTGCATTTCTCTCTCTCTTCTCATCTCTGCTGCACCAAAACTCAGAGGGCAACATATCCCCTAGTTTTATACCCAAGCTGAAAGGTGTATCCAGACTAAGCCTCAATTGAAATCCTTTTATTCTCCTTGGAAGAGGAGAAGCAGAGACATGAGCATGGGAATGAGATAGAAGGGATGTAGATTCAGGCCTAGCCACAGCACCGCAGTAGGTGCAGCCATTTAACAGAATCATTGGGGGAGAATGCATGAGACACGCAGGCCTCGTTGGAGGGAACCAAAAGACAATGGAAAGTCAGAGGCTAGGTGCTTCCCCTCAGTAGTTGTGGTTGCAGCATCTTCTCTGGCACGAGAGGATGAGATTGCATCAGGGCCTGAATGAGGTATTCCAGTCTGGTTCACTGTGGCTTTGACGTACGTCCTGAGTGCTAGAGAAAAAAGCCTGACAATGCTGGCACGGTGGGAGCTAGGGCTGTGTGTGACTTAACAGCAGGGAGATTTACACAAGGGAGCAAAGGATCAGTGCTGTATCTTGGGGAAGTACCTCAATCCTGATCTGCAGCTGCCTCTGGCTGTTCCCATCCTGGGGTGTGTGCACAGCTCTTCCAGTGACCCCCAGTTCTTACCTGCAGCCTCCCTTTTGCTAATCCAAGCCTTGCATCCCCACAGCTCTTCCAATGCCCCTCAGTCCTAATCTGCAGCCCCTCGTCCTGTGCCAGTTCTGGACAGCCATGTACAGCTGTGCTGCTTCCCCCCAGTATGGGGGCATCACACACTCCTTTTGGTTCCAATTTTGGGCTAGCATCCAGCTCTGTTAATAGTTCTCAGCCCTAAGCTATAGCCTCCTCCTGATATTCCAGTCATGAGCCACACACAGCTCTTCCAATTCTTGCTATTTTAGCTGTAACTTCCCCTGTTGCATTTTGGGTGGTTGCCATAGATCAACCATGTCAACAGTCAACAATATCAATGTCAACAGTGCTTGACATTCGTACCACAGAATTTGTCAGACTCCAATCAATATGAGCCAAATGACACCCATCACATTCATTTTTCACTTGCAACCCAGATAGGGTTTGCATCAAAAACATGATAGGTGAAAGGGCAGAGCAGAAAGCCCCACTGTGTCCCTCTTTCTAGCCCCTGGGTATTACATCCTGCCATTCTGCATCTATCGTGCCTTCTAAGAACTGATTATTTTCCAGTGGGATCAACTTCTGTTCAGATAAGTGCAATTGACTTTCTCTCTCCCTGCCTATTAAGCTTAACAAGATAAATGCTAAAATGAGATAAGGATGCAAAATCTAAAGGGATTAGCCTCATTCGGGGTTTGCTAGTTGCCAAAAATTAATTATATTTTAAGTCTTGTATGTAAATTCAAGGGCATGCGGTGCAATTATATATGCAGGGAGGATGGCGAGGAAGCAGATGAACTGCTGCACCCTTCTCTGGGATTCTGGCAGACATTTGTTCTCCTGTGCCAGAGGCCTCCCGTCCCCATCTTCTCCTGGCAAAAACCCTCCCTTTGCCAGAGCAGGGGAAGATGAAGTGCTTATTGAAAATGTATCTGCAGGGAGGAAGGGTGAGGAGAGAGGGAAGCCGGGGACTACATCCCTGTCTCCAGATGTAATGATAAACATATGCTAAGATATTGCATGATGAAGGCTGGGAGGCTGGGGCGAAGCCCAGTGGGCTCCGTTACACCACAATGTCACCATGATCACATACGCAGTTGTGCAGACACTTCTGTTCTTGTATGTTAGAATGTCTCCCACCTACTGTTTCCTGGATGATATTCCTTGATGCAACACACCTGGTCATCATGAACTGCATTAAGGAGTGTTCATGTGGTGTGCAGGGCTTCCTGGGCATGTACAGCACACACCGCATTCTGGAGGAGGGGATGGCAGAAGTGCAAGCGTCTCTTCTGCTCCTGATAGGGTTAATCTAATCCTACCACAGCCATTTGCACACTGTATTCTGCAAACCTGGTAGCACACCTTATCAGCAGGGTTCCTAGTTTTCTCTTTGCAATGGAAAACCAGAGAACTGAGATTTTGCTTTTTTCCAGAGAATTTAGCAGAAAATGGCAAAACAGGTTTGAAAGGAGGACACAGCAAGCGTGGGGCAGTGAGAATGTGGAGTGAAGCCAAGAGGAAACAACCTGAAGGCATGTGCTGGGGGGGGGGGCGAAGTGCTCTGCATTTGGAGGGGTGCCACAGACCTCCTGTGGGTTGGGGGGCAGGGGCACTATGAAGTGGGGCATGAGGTCTTCTGGACCCTGGGAAGAGGTGGGCCTAATTGGGCCCATAGCAGCTTCCCCAAGTGCCAGTCTCTATATGGTCCCCCTTTCTGGTTGGCGGAGCAGTCTGGGACCAGGCTGGGAGGCGGAGGCAGCAAGTGCAGGGCAGTGGAGGGGATGAAATCTAAAGGTATGTGTGTGGGAGGGCTCTGCATTTGGAGGTGTGCCACAGACCTAGAATTTCATTTGTTCTTTTTTACTGTTGGCGGGACAGGTAACTGCAAAATTGCATACAAATTAAAATATTACAATAAAATGTGGTGGTCTAACTCATACCTATATATACCTATATATATATTGTAGTAAGAAAAAGTTAACTAGTGTTTACATTTAATCACACAAAAATGAGGTCTTGGTTTTCTTAATCAGAGGATTTCCGTTTTTTTGTCATGGAAAACTAGGAACCCTGCTTATCAGTGTGTCCATTTGTTACCCCCCTCCCCACCCCAACACTGAACACTGATCACATAATTATATGATAGCATATGACATTTTTGTTAATAAAGATATTAATAGTAAAATTGTTAGGAATGGGCGAATGTGGTTTGGAAGTTTGGAGTTCGGAACTAAACGCTCCAACGACCGAACAGTTGGGAAAAGTTCAGATGAGTTCGGGGGTGGGAAAAACGTGATCGGAAGGCGGGAAAAACGTGATTGGAAGTGGGAGGCAGGAAGTCTGCTCCTCAGCTGCCTCCCACTTTCCATATTATTGGGAAGATCCTTTTGTGTCAATGCAAAGTACAAGACAGATGTGTTTCAGAGGGGATATGGTATCTCCAGGGTGGGACAGACATGGACAGAGGCAGCATTGATTCCCTGTGTTACACAGCTGAGTGGCCAATGCTTGCTAACAGCACAGAGTGAACCAAAAAGGGCTTGCAATGCACTGGGATTAACCTATGGCTCCCTGCTGTCTCTGGCAACCGATGGGAAGAGCAGCACTGAGAGATGCAGGAGGACCCCGACTTCAGTACAAACAGCTCTTCTGGACACAGAATAATCCTGATGTGTTGTTGCTAACATGAAACAGAAATCTGGCAGGGAATTCTAAAAGGGCTGCTGTTTACTTCTGTCTACCGCTTGGGAGAACTTCCTCCTTCCATAAATCCGAGAAGAGAAAGGTCAAGCCTCAGCTGTCCCCTTCAGAAGGCAACTTTGAAGGCATATGCACTAGTGCCTTGTTCCTGCCACACTCAGGATGCTGGATCACTGGTTTCTTTAAGGTGTTCCCCTCTGGCATTTGGGCAGGAAACTCAAATGCTGGAGGGGAGCAGGAACAGGACCTCCCTTGTAGTGGTGGCAGCTTGAGGTGGGGGAAGAGCTCTGATGGTAACACTAGCAGATCCCTAGGGTTCTTGGTGGCTGGCTGTTTAGTGGCTCCCTGTTCTGTCAGCAGCAGGGAATCCTCTGGACCCCTGGGGATCAGCTCCAGTGGTGGCAGTGGCCTGGCTGCAGTAGTTGCTTCTAAAGAGCCTTTGAAGTTTGGCAGCAACACAGGCTACCAGGAGAAAGTCTGGTTGTATCAATGGCTTCATGGAGCTCCCAGGGCCATATCTGATTGCAAAGGGGCTGGCTTAGGTGGCAGTATTATCTTTCTGAGGTCTTGGGTTGTCAGCTTCAGTGATGGTGTAGTGCAGTGCCACATAAGTTGATATCTGCAGCAGTGTGATGTCCTGGGGTTTAAGTGGTATTTCCAAGTGTGCGTTTAGAGGGACGGAGGCTGCTGGATGTGTTTATAGGAATAAGTGAGTGTGAGGGTGTTATCTGCCAAAGGATCAAATTGAATTAATTTATTCAATCAAATTAAAATGTGGGTCAGGCAGATGGAACTCCTGGTGTAGAGGGCAGGATGGATGTGTGGCCCAGTGTGGGATCAACCTATTTATTTTTGCCCATGCAATGATAATATGAGCACCCCTGCCTAGAGTATCCACATGAACTTTTCCCCAGTGTAATGGACATCTGGGTAATGAACCCCACATCAAACAGGGACACTTTAACCTGCGATAAGAGCACTTTCAGGGAAAAACATGGTTCCATATATTCCTACTATGAAGTGTCTGTAATGACATGCCCTTAACCTACATTGAGATGAGACAATCAGATCACTCTGGAGGAATTTGTCCCAGGCTACATGTTCATGCTCCTGCATCCATGGCTGTTCAAAATGTCATCATGCAGGAGTGACATACCCCTGATTAAGGTAGCATTTCCCTATTTAATCGGTAGTAAACATGCACGTTTCCCCAGGGCAGCATGCAAATTACCAAGTATCCTGTGAACACTCATCTGGAAAAGCTTTTATTCTGTTGGCAACTGAGCAGATGGTACACTTGTCTCTGAGAAACTAGAGGGTGCTCTGCTGGTGAAAGCACCACCAGAAGCTATAACATGGGGCTGACTTGCCAACACTGAGCACAATAATAGGAGAGTGTTAGGGATTTTAACAAGAGAAAAAGCAAGTTGCAGATAGACTGAGCCAAGAGGTCATGACCATAGCAATCAAGAGCACCTGCCATCTTTGTTGCTCAGAGCCCTTGGAACAGTTAGCTCACTTAGATACCCCATGGGGTCAGACGTTAGAAAATTTATTCCCATAACTCACATTGAGAAATGGAGGCACAAAGGTATTAAGGGCCATATGGGGAATCTCAAAAGCCCCCATTATATCCTGTCAGGTCTCCAATCAATGGTAGGTTGGGGACAAAGGGTGCTTTGCCCCATGACAAGATTCTCCCCTACCCTCTCTCCTAGCCTCACCCTCTGCTAAGAAACAGATCTTAAGTTGTCAAAAAGAAAAGGTTTTGATCTAAGGAGTCTACAGTCACATGAACAAGGCTGCCCATAGACTGTACCAGATGTGTTTTAGTCATGCATAACCAACTGGTTGCAGCTTTATCAGTTACCTGCATCTAAACCTAGCAAGGCAATTAAAGTTTGAATCTGCTGTGCACACCTGCTATTGAAGGACAATAAGCAGGCAGAAGGCTTGGGAACATCACCAGGCCACATTTTGTCTATATTATCATTTCTTAAGTATGTGATACTTTTCGTAAGAAAGTGAACTACTGTTGTATTGTTGCAAAGTGACAGACAGATTCTCCTCCACTGTCAGACTGTAGGTAGGGACCTGGATCCTGTGCTCCATATGGGGGTTTTGCAAGTCTGCATCTCCAAGCCTGTGCTAGTTTGTGGTGCACTGCCCACTGTTTCCAATGGCACCCAGCTCACCTCTAGTAGCGGGAAGAAATGTCTAGACCCTCCAGTGCGAGTTTGTTTCTCCCAGAGTTTAGAAATACATGAGAAACAAGCCTTGTCTAAAAACACCCAAAGATGTTTCGGAAAGACCTTTCTCTATATGAAATTCCTAAGTCAATAAAAACAGTTAGTAAGTGGCCAAGCTGGGACCGGAAACCAGGTCTTCTCGCTGTCAATTCTGTGTTGTAGCCACTAGACCAAGTTTTCTGTTACTTTACACCATGCTGCCACTGGGCTCAATCCCAAACCCCTGCACCCACAGCTTATGCGTGCAGCTTGAACACAGCTTGCCTGCACAGGTGCACGTACAGTCCATGCAGAGGTTGTATGCGAGAGAGATGCGTGCACGCTTTTTGCTCAGTACGTGGGGTTTGGGATCAAGCCCACTGACTCAGATACCATGGGCAAATCGTTGCCTCTGTGCACCTCAATGTCTTGACTGTGCCATGCGTAGAATCCCTACCTCAGTGGGGCACATGCCAGTCTATGCCATGCTAACCATTATTATGAGTGTTTGGCAGGAATCATATCCTGAGTGGGAACTAATGTGAGGCACTGTGGTTAGCATTCCTCTACTTGAGAGCAGGGACTTTATTAATTATTATTCTTATTTTTTTATTATTTTATTATAAGCATTTATATAGCACCAGCGATGTACCTGGCGCTTTACAGAGAATAAGATAGACACGGTCCCTGCCCGAGAGCTTACAATCTAAAGACAGGGGGAGGGGAGACAGGGACGGGGGAACAGAGGGAGAGACAAGGAATGCAACATTCATGAGGCTGCGAGAACCTAGGTACACGTTCTTGGCTTGGTCATCCAAATCCAGCTCTAGTTCCCATGACAGTGAATGGATTCTCTGTATCATGCTCTTTCTTTGATGGTAGTATCAGCTCCATGTGATTCTGTAGCTGCCCACTTCCATCTCACCCGCTAAGGTCCCTCCCTTTGAAGGGCAGAGGCTGCATCAGCAGCATGTCCCGAGTGATTACATGGGTTTGTAGCCTGGCCTGTGGCAGGGCCCACAGTAGAGGGAACGTCAGTCTCTTTGAAAATTTCAGCAGCCCAAGGTCACGCCTCCTGCAGTTAATTTCAGACACAGCATCCACTCTGTAAATGGCAAACTGTTGGCTCTTGGTTTCTAATTATGTTTTGAAGCTATAATGACATTGGCTTGCATGTGATGGTGCATGACATTGACCTTTGGAAATGATGCATGAGGCACCGGACTGTGGGAAAGCAGAAGAAAACTAGCACTGGAATGAGTTTTGCTTTTCTGCCTGCAACATGGCTGCCTCTGTTACACTGACCTTCTGGAAATTAATGTTTTTTGAGAGGTGAGAGAAGGCAAGAGACATAGCTTGTATTTTTCAGTCTGAGCCATGTCCAAGTGGGACAGACTGGGCTCCCAAAGAGGGTGTGGTAGGTACCATAACACATTTATGGGATCCAGGCCAATGACTTGATCCGGGTGTCCTTTTCTATCCCTCTCTGTATTTATCTGTTGCCTGATGCCCCTCCATCCCTCCACCCACAAGTATAGTACCCGAGAGTCTTCAATATACTCCCCCTCACAACAACCTTTGTGAGGGAGGGGGGTGCTATGTGGAACATCTGAGACAAAGTGCTGGATCACCCCAGGGTAGGGTCTGTGCCTCCCCTAAACAGGGATTATGGCTGTGAGGTGCCTCTACTACCTCTCTCTGCCAACCCACCCCTGCTTTGCTTTCATTGTGCCCACAGCTGCAGAGGCTATAGTCACAATGTAAGGGTCCTCTAAGATGGTGGGTTTACTTAGACCAGGGCTTACATTTGTCCTATGGCCTTGCACAGCAGCCTAGTTTTTATAACTGAGCCTTAGACTAATGATGAGTCATGCCTGGAAAAACTAAGGGTGTTTCTGCATATTATATTTCCATGGAATCGATGTGTGGACTAGCACACGCATGACATCACATGCAATCATGCAGCCCTGTCTCCACACATACACCTGTTACTATATTTATTGCTTGCTGGAGCAGCTAAGCCATTAGCCCCACCCACCCACATGCTAGTCCAGGATGCATTTTACTGGATCATGGGTGCATTCTGGGATGTCGTTAGTTACACCTTGTGGGGGGCAAGACATGCCTAGGCTGGACATGCACGGACACACCATCTCACCTCCACCCACCCCCACTGTTAAGAGGGTTGGCCTGGGTATGGCTGCAGGGCCATGTTACCTGCTCGGGCTGAATGCAGAACAGACCATGAAAGACACAGGCAGAACAATCCTCCATCACTAAAGTCAATGGGAGTTTTGCCACTAACTTTAATAGTGAAGGATTACACCTGGAGATGCACTCTCTGAGGCCGTTTTTAGACGAGCGTGGCGGCGCCCGCGCTTGTTTTCAAAAAAGCAGGCAGCCCGTTCCACACGTGACGCTGCCACCGAATACGTGCATGTGCGGGCGATGCGCTTCCATTTACGGCCGCGTATGACCAGCCTCGATCGCCGACCCGGTCAGTTCGCTCCCGGAAATGGATGCGCATCGGCCGCGCATGCGCGTATTCGGCAGCAGCGTCACGTGTGGAATGGGCTGCCGGCTTTTTAAAGAAACAAGCGCGGGCGCCGCCGCGCTTGTCTAAAAACGGCCCAAGCTTCCCTGCAAACTAGTCATGAGCCACCAGTGATATATGGAGATGTATCCACCATTCACTTTGCTTGCCCAACCAGTGGCAGCAGAATGAGGCATGGGGTGAAAACAGTGGCCAGCCAGGTCCTCTACCCAACCCATGCAGCGGCACATTGGGCTGGTGCAGAGAGCAGAATACATGTGCAGTCTCCTGGCAGCCAGCACGCTGCCCCAACGCTCCGGGATGGGCCTAGGAACCAAACACATGGGCAGGACTTGGGCCTGGGAGCGGCAGACACCAGAAGCAGAATTAGGTATGGCAGCAGCAAATTACTCCTAGACTCCAGGCCAGCGTGATCCTGTCTAGGGGCCATACATGGCCCCAGACCAAGGCTCTGTCAGCCCTGCCTTGCTCCCCCAGCCAATGTCCAGGATGCAGGGAAACCAGTGGCTCTGTCTGGGCAGAGCTGCACTCGGACAGTGCCCCACAAACTGGTCCCCCTTGCCTGGGTGTGGCGGGTCCCAACTTGACACATGGGCAGAGGCAGCACCAGTGCCACGTGCTGCACACCTGGACTCACCACCACTGATACCCCAGGAGCAGGTTCCGCTGACACATGGGAGTGAGAGGGAATGCACGGAGCTGGGCTCAGCTCTGTGACCATTCACCCCTGGGCAAGGGTGACCTCCCTTGGCTCCTACCTCCCTTTCTGCCAGCTGAAGCTTCTCCTGGCCATCCCATCAGCTGACAGGCAGCTGGGAGGGGGGGTCTGCTCACTCCCAGCCTGCACCATCAGCTGACAGGCAACTATGGGGGTGGTCTTCTCACTCCCAGCTCATACCATCAGTTGAGAGGTGGCTGAAGTCTGCTGCTCCTGGGCCCAATCCTTGTTGACACATGCTGGCAAACCTTACCAGGGGCAGGGGCTATGTGGGACCTAACAGACAGGAGGGCGCACATTAGCCCAGCAGGGCCAGCCTTAGTTCATGCTGCATTAACCACCTCCTCTGAATGACAGGGATAGCAGCCAGGCAGTCACCTTCCCTGTGGCAGAAGTAAGCGAACATCTGGTAGCCATTTAACAGACAGGCAGATGAACTGTAGACTGTCCATTAATGTGGACTACTGTCTCATTTGTTTTCACCCATGTGGTTATTATTTATATAGTGCCAGTGATGTACCTGGCACTCTGGCAGTGGCACTGTACAGTCAGTAGTTACAGACAAGTCCCTACCCCAAAGGGCTTACAATCTAAGAGAGAAAAGGAAGGGAGAGATGAACATCAGGAGAGACAAGGATATATTCACGAGTTTGAGAAGATGCAGGTGCATGTGCTTAACTTGTTATAGGGAAAAGATTCTGAGGGAGGGAGGAGGACGCAGTTTCACTCATAACAAGCCAGGGAAAGCCTGATGGATGATGCAGGTTTTCAGGAGGAATTTGAAAGTTGGGAGGGGGGGAGCAGAACAAATGTATACAGGGAGGGAGTTTCAGGCATGGGGGGCAGCAAGAGAGAAGGGGCAAAGATGTTTAGAGGAGTAGGGAAGTCACAAGCAGGCAAAGGTGGGGGCAGAGGAGGAGCGAAGTTCCCGGGCACAAGTGTGGCAGAATAGAAGAGCAGAGAGATAAGGGGGAGCCAAGGCCATGAAGAGCCTTGAAGGTGAAGACGAGGAGCTTGTGCTGAATGTGTTCCCATAGAGGGAGCCAGTGTAGGGTGGAGAGTAGGGGCTGAATGTAGACAAAGCGACAGGCAAGGCGGATTACTTTGGCAGCAGAGCGTTGAACAGAAATGAGAGGGGCAAAATCAGAGCAGGGGAGACTAGTAAGGAGGAAGTTACAGTAGTCAAGGCGAGAGAGGCCTAGAGCATAGACTAGGGCTTTTGCAATGGCAACAGTAAGGCAGGGCTGGATTTTAGCAATATTATACAGGGCAAAGCAGCAGGTTTTGGCAGCTGCCTGGATCAGAGACATAAAGGAGAGGGAGAAGTCAAAAATGAATCACAGGCTATGTGCCTGAGGGACAAACTGGATGGTCACACCCTCAATGGAAACAGAGGGAAGCAGGAGGGGAACATTTTTGGGAAAAGATGAGGAGTCCAGATTAAGCTTGAGTTGGCAGTGAGACATCCAAGCAGAGATGTCAAGAGACAGTCAGCGATATGAGACTGGATAGAGGAGAGCACAGGAGTGGAGAGATAGAATTGCATTGTGTGTCATCAGCATACAGGTGGTACTAGAAGCCATGAGATTCAATGAGTTTACCCAGAGAAAGAGTGTAAAGGGAGAAGAGGGCCCAGGACAGAGCCTTGGGGAACTTCCGGGGGGGGGGGGGAGTGATGTAGAGGAGGTACCAGCAAAGTAAATGGTGAAGGAGTGGAATCACAGGGACCCCTCTTCTTAAAGTTCCAGGGAATTAGCTCTGGACCCCTTGACAATATGGAGGACTGTCCTGCAACACCCCACCTTCCCCAAACTAAGGGTTCCTAAATTTGGACACTAACCTCCACACACGCCCCTACAGCCAGTCCTTCTTCCACCTTATGCAGGGCTTCTCCCACAAGGGTCCCTTGAAATCCAAAATATATGAACATAGCCAAAAGTCCAATAAACCAAAAGTTCACACCTGGATAGTTCAGTCCTTGATCTGTGGGCAAGGCCTGTTCTCTCTCTCAAGAGGCCTGAGTCTGGGCCACTGCCTGTCCTTTCCTGTGGTTCCAAACCCTTAGCAGCCTACAGGTCTGGAGGGAATCCTTCTCCCTAGGTTGTCTACTAGGTTGTCTCTAGCAGGGTCTTTATATAGGTCTAGAGCCTTAGCCTTTATGATGCTTTAAAGGGCCAGCTCTATTTTTTTTTTGTTAACCCTATCGTGCTCCATTTTGTGCATCTGGTTTGGCTGCCATCTTATGGCCTTCTTGGCTTTGTTGCAATTTTGTGGTGCCACACTGCCACATACCTCCCCCCTGAAGAAAAACTCTCCCCAGGGAGCTTCCTCCTAAGAAAGGTGGGTTCACTATTGCAAGACCTCAGATCCCAAAGGACTGGGGTGGGGCCTGGGCCCACCCACTCTCCCAGACCCCAGCCCTGGAACCCTATGAAGTGTAAGCAAGACTGCCAACCCAGCAGATTTACTGACATTTGCCAGGGCTCTCAACGTGAACCTTATTCTAAAGATGCCACCAATCACCAACTTATATTTTCTCTGCCAACTTTAGCAGTGCTACCAACACCATTCCCCACCCCACCCCACCCCCGCTAGGATGTCCATTTGCTCCGTCTATCTCAATGTGGTTTCAGCAGTTAGACAAGATTAGTTTCAACGTTGTGTCAGACCACCCTTATTTTTCTTTCTCCTTTTTCCCTTGTATCCTTGGGTGTCATGTCTAGTTTCATTAGGGTTCCAGCCACATGCACTACATACTTGAGGTTTGGGCCCAAAACCCATCTCAAAGGCTGCCCACTCCGTAGCACATTTTTTGCACCCAATAGATGGGGCCAACTCTATTTCGTTTAGAAATACTGGTTCTTATTGACATTCCAGGTTACTTGCTCCTTTTAACGTGTTTTGACTTGTCCATTGGGCAGTTCCCCAGTATACCCCTCCTGGCATCTTTGTATTTCTCCAGGGACCTAAGGCCTCTTGGTTTGTAATAGTAACTGCTGCAACTATCTCCAAAGTGTTTTCGTCTATTGTCTGTGGAGCCTGGGCTTTTTTTTATAGATCTCAATCTGCTTTTTAGCTTCTTCTAATTCTTTGTTCCAAAAGCTCTCATTCTGTCGTGGTTACCTTTACATGCAGCTGATCTTACGTTTCCATCTCAGCCACAGTTAAGGTTGTTTGAGTTCCATCAGTTACTTTTCTCCAATTGCTTGTGCTATAGCTTGCCTGTGTCCCAGTGGTTTTCAGTTCCTTCCAGTCCTCTGTCTGGGAATTGATCTCTTTGCCTCTCATCACTCTTTCTACCTGGAGGCTCTTATTTTCTGTGTTTAGTCTTACTTGGGCCATTAACATTTGTACTCCATTGCCCTTTAGATCCTTGCTACTTGTTTCAGCTCTAGTTTGGGTCTCCAGATCAACCAAGGCTCCACTTCCTTTCTTTTGCATTACCATTTCTCAGTAGGTTTCCTCTCCCCCTACTTGGGTGCCAACAGGCCAACTTTTAGGGCATATTTTCACTTGTACCCCACACTCTGTTTTTGTGGAATAGGCACCCAACAGTTTTTCTAGGAAATTCTCCTGTTCTTTAAGTAGGTTATAGACATCTTTTAACTTAAATATTTTGTTCTTTAACATCTCCATCTCTTGTTTTAGCTCCTGATTCTCTATAAACAAATAATCTCTAGATTCTTGTAGGGGATCTATCCTTTCCATAGTTAGCCAAGTAAGTGTGGCTTGCTCCCCCCTCATAGCCACAAATGGAGGAATGCTGTCCTGTTCTCTTATCTGGATATTTCCCTGAAAAACCCCTAAGTTCATCAAATCCTCTTGTCGAGTTTTGTTTATATTGGACTTTAGTTCTTCACTTTGTAAGACCTGATCATATTTATTCTCTGTTAATTCTAGACAGGTCGGTTTTTCTAACCCTGCAGTTTGGTTTAATATTATCCTTGTCCGTCTTTGACATTGGGGATATATTTTCCTATCCTTCTTTTGTTTCTTATTTTGTTTAGTTTGGTTGGGATTTTGTCTGTAAGGACATTCTCGCTGGATATTCCCTGGCTTATGACAGTCCCAACAAAGGTACCCCGATATAAAATGCCATAGACAATATCGCTCTATATGCCCTGGGGTATTACACAGAGTTTTTTCAGACATTACGCGGTCCCAATTCACCACAGTGGATTCCCAGCAGTGGGGAAATGAACAACCACCCCCCGTAGTCAAGGAGAGCCCCGAACAGACGTGACGGGATCGGGATCATGGCAGGGAATGGGGCTGCCAGACCACGACCCGGGGCAGTGCAACAGACGTGACACCGATTCCCGGCCGTGGTCAAAACACCCAGAAGGCACCGGGGAGGGGCGGGACACAGATGGAGGCAAATGAAGTCAAATTCTTTCTTGGCCCGCCTTACCAATATTTTACATCTAATTACATTTGCTACCTTCCAGTCCTCAGGTATAGTGGCCAGTGCTTATGCTCTTTCCTGTCTTTCTCATTAGAACTAGCTTTCCATTTTTTAAAGGATACCTCTTTGACTCTAATAGCCTCCTTCACCTCACCATTTAGCTACACTGGCAGGCATCTGATCCACTTGCTACCTTTTTTAACCTGTGGAATACATTTAATCTGGGCTTCCAAGAGGGTGTTTTTAAATAGTCTCCAAGCCTCTTACAGACATTTTATCCTTGCCACTGCTTCTTTTAGTTACCTTCTAACTAGTTTCCTCATTTTATTAATTATTATTATTATTACTATTATTATTAGCAAGCATTTATATAGTGCCTTAGGGCTTACAATCTGAGAGGTGGGGGGGATAAAAGAAGGGGAGGAGAGGGAGAGACAAGGAGTGTAACATGCATGAAGATGCGAGGTCTCAGGTGCACGTGCTTGGCTTGGTTACATTGGGTGTTTTCAGACACTACGCTGTCCCAATTCACCACAGTGGATTCCCAGTGGTGGGGAACCGAACAACCACTCCCATGGTCAAGGAGAGCCCTGAACAGATGTGATGCGATTGGGACCATGGCAGGGAATAGGGCTGCCAGACCATGACCCGAGGCAGTGCAACAGACATGACACTGATCCCCGGCCATGGTCAAAACACCCAGAAGGCACCAGGGAGGGGCAGGACACAGACATGGCCGGCAGAGGGCAAATGAAGCCAAAAGCGCCAAAAGGGAACGCCCATGCAAGGGAAATGGGAAAGGAGGGGGAAGAGGGAGGAGAGCCGCCGAGGTACCACACACAACAGGCACAGAGTCAATGAGGGCACAGCACAAACACACGTCCAGGCCCATACACACCCATATGGGAAAGGAAGGGAAGGGGGGACACAGCGGGACAGACAACACACATGATACAATGGGCACAGGGGAGAGGGGAGCAGCAGGACAGAGAAGGGGGGGAACGCCCCAGGGGCAGGACTGGGCATGGGGAATGGCAGTCAGACCCCCAACAACAGCACAGCCTGCACGGGAACCCCCACAGCTACACAGTCAGTCCTGGAATGGGGGGACCCCAAAAGGTTGGGGTACAGGCACAGGGGGAGGCCACATGGAACAGGCAGCAGTCCGGGCTCGGTCCAGGAGGCACACAAAGACCCCAAGAACTGGTGAGGGTGTGATGGAGGGGAGGCAGGAGATCTGGAGCCGTGCAGCCAGTCCAAAAGCACAAACCCCACCCCACGGGGAGGTAGCTGGGAGGTGCAGTCCGGGAGCCCCAGAACCCCAAGGTCGCACAGGCACCTGGGGGGGCGGTCATGGGGTGTACAAGGGAGCACAGGCAGACAAAGATGGTCAGCAGCACCCAGGGCAGCCGGGGGGGGGCGCATCGGAGAGCTGGACCAGGATACTGGAGAAGGCAGCCATGGAGGGGAACAATGGTTGCAGAGGCAGATGGGGGGGTTCCAGTGGAGCCCCAGAGCCACAGGCAGGGGCAGTGGAACCCTGGGAAGCAGGCAGCACAGAAGCATGGGCGGGACATCGAGGGAGCAGGCAGTGGACCATGGCAGCAGGGCAGAGGTGGGAGCTCACAGCGGGGCCAGCAACCAGGGTCCGGAAGGCACAGGGGGACTCACAGCCATCTGAAGGGGGTCACGTGTGGGCCAGGGGCTGAGTGGCCCGCCAGGTGAACAAAGTACAGCCAATTAAGCATGCCTCGGTGGTACCCCAGCACGGACATGTGGTGGGCGACCAGGTAGTAATCCTCGAATGGATCCTGCATGGGGAGCCCCAAATGCACATCGGAACAAGACCACACACCTGATGGCACCACCAGCTCCGCCGCGGTGGGCTCCGACAAGCAGAAGTCAGCAGCGGGGGGTCATGGAAGGTGACCAAGCTCCAACAGCTGGTGATAGACTGCCCCATGAGAGCGCTGGTACCGAAGGGCCCAGTGAATGCAGGCAAAGTAGGACATGACCAAGGCAGGGCCCCCTCCACCAGACAGACCGTGTAGGTGGCCAGGCTGCACATGGAGAGGGCGGACACGGTCTCCACCGCACACGACCCCACATGTGAGCACCTCATCTCTGGAATGCGCTCATCGGGAAAGGGAACCAGCCCCAACATCTCAGCATGCAGCTGAAAATCGTGGGCTGCCTCATAGCCAAAGTAATGAAGGCCAGAGCTCAGGCTCACATAGGCAACCAGCAGGCTGTCAGGGCAGCTCAGGAGCAATTGCATGGCCAGGGTATGCCACAGGTCGCACAGGGCCATGGTCTCATGGAAGGTCCACGTATGGGAGGCCCCATGGGGGCCGGGAGCCTGGTGGAAGTGCAGCCAGCCATGGTCCAGCAAGCCAGGGGGACTGACACCATGGAAAGAGGGGTCCACATTCCCTGGAGGGGCAGGAGAGGACGCAGGGGAGCCCCAAGGCCAAGCGATAAGGCCACAGGCCGCAACAAGGCATGGCAAACAAGCGAGGCGTGGGGTGCGGACCCAGCACAGCTGCAGGAACTGAGCACACAGACAGGACAGCCGACACACTAATCAGGCCAGCGAGGACACAATGTTGCCAACACAGAGAGGTGGAAGATGATGACAGCAGGAATGCAGCTGCCACCAGCACGCCAGGGCGCACGCTGCTCCATGTGCAAGGCCCCATGCAGGGACAACAGGTGCACCCAATGGGCCACCCCTGCTGCCCCGGCCCTCCCGCACACCAGGAGCTGCCTGGGCCATGTGTGGGCCCGCTCCCGGGGTCGTGACCTGTCGACCGGACGGGGGTACTATAATGGGGCTGGCTGCACCCCACCCGGGACAGCCGGCACCATGGAGCAAGGCCGGTTGAGCGCCTGCGGGATGCACCTAGTGCTCTCTGCCGAGTGGTACCACTCGCACACCGATTAGCTGTGCCGCCTGACCACAGAGGTGCAACTGGGCACCCGCCTGCAGCTTGGCATGGCCTGGAGCGTGGCTAGGGCCTGGAGAGCCTGCCACGGCCATAGGTGCTCCCTGGCCCAGCTCAAGGCTCAGAGGGTGTCTAGAGCAGACCAGCAGGCCCTGATCCACAGCCAGAACAGGGCCGCTGTGCTCCGCGAGGTGGCCGGGTGCCTCCAATGGTGGAGGGAGAGCATGGGGCGTGCCGCCCAGCTCACAATGCCCACTGCCCGGTGCGTATGGGTCATGGAGCTGGCACAGGGGTGGTGGTCCTGGGCGCTGGATCAGTGGGACGAGGCCACCTGGAGGCCACACTTTAGGATGGACAGGCTCACCCTACTGCGACTTGCGGTGCTCCTCACACCCTGGCTGCAGCGATAGCACACCCCCATGAGGACCCCCATCCCCATGGTCCAGTGGGTGGCCATCGGGGTGTGGGCCCTCATAATGCCCGACTTCTGCCGGTCCGTCTCATAGCACTTCAGTGTCGGGGTAAGCACCATTGCCTGTATCCTCCGGGATGTATGTGAGGCTGTGGAGGGCGTTCTCCTGGACCGAGCGATCCAGCTGGTGGACCAGGAGGCTGTGATGGCTGGCTTCATGGCTGGAGGGTTCCCCAACTGCATGGGCGCCATGGACGGCACCCACATAGAGATCCTCTGCCCCTCCGCTGGAGAGGCCGCGGATAATGTTAACAGACACGGTCACCACTTCCTGCAACTGCAGGCTGTCATGGACCACTGGGGGCAGTTTGTAGACATCTTCACGGGCAACTCTGGGCACAGCCACGATGCCCGGATCATAACCATCTCCCCCTTCTATGCCCGGATGTACTGTGGGGACTCTGCAGACATGGGGATGACCCGGATCAAGGGGGTGCTAATGCCCCCCTGTATCCTGGGGGACCCGGCCTATCCCCTCACCCGGTGGCTGATGAAGGTGTCCCCGGTGCAGGTGGTGTACAATTCCCGCCTATGTGCAAGCAGGACCGTGGTTGAGCGGGCTTTCGGGGCCCTCAAGCAGTGCTGGAGGAGCCTCGCTGGCCGGCTAGACTACACGGTGGAGACCTCACCCCTGGTGATAGGTGCCTGCTGTGTGCTGCACAATCTGTGCAAGACCAATGGGACAGCCCTCGAATACCCCATGCCTTGTCACCCTCCCAGACCTGTGCCTCTGTACGTGAACGTGGACAACCCGAGGGAGTACCGGTATGCCAAGCGCATCCGTGCCACCCTGGCCAGGCATATCAGCCAGGAGGACGAGACGTGAGGGCGCTAAACCCTGACCCCACCACCCTGGGGTCCCCACCGGCTCCCTGGGCAAGCCCCTCTATGGCCATTGGTCCGCCCCCTCCCCTGGGCCCATGAACAGACTGAAAGAGGCAGTAGTGGTGCTGACATTTATTCTCTCACCCAAGTACATGTGCCCCCTACACCCCCCCACCATGCAGGTTCCGTGCCCCCCCCCTCATACCAACCTCTCCCTTCCCCCCCATCCCCTGCGTCTCTGGGGCCTCCCCCTCACCAGCCCTGTGGGCACCTCAGAGCTCTGGGAGCTCCCCTCCTCTCCGCTGTCTGTCTACCCAATGGTATCCTTGGAAGCCTCAGTGTCCTGAGGGGCAGGCGGTGGTGGGAGGGAGGGAGGACCCGGGGCCTGAGGCTCCCCCTGGGTGGCTGCTCCCTCTGGAGGCCTACAGGGACTGGGAAGTGGATGTGCAGCCTCAGCTGGTGTGGTGGCAGCTGGAGCAGTTGGGGAGGTGGTGGGGGTGCCAAGGAAATGGGCATTGGGGCCCGGGCAGGCAGGGTGCCCGGTGAGTCGGCTGCCATCACATAGGCACTCATGGTGCCAGCGTGCAGGAGCAGCGAGGTCCTGATGTCATGGGACCTATCAATTTTTGCGGAATGCTCCTGCACCATCCCCTCGATAACCTGTTCCAGCCACCCAAACACATCTACCTGCTTGCTGTGGTCCCGGCGCTCCCTCCTCTGGTCGAGGCGCACCTCCGCCTGGAGCCTCTGGTCCCTTGCCTCCGCCTGTTGCAGGGATCGCTCTGTGGCCACCTCCATGCAATCCACGGCCACTATCATCTGCTCCCCCTGTTCTGTGGTGGTGTGGACTATGTCCTCCACCTAGTCCTCCCTCCGGTGCCGTACCCGTGCCCAGTGCTCCCTCATTCGTTGTGCTGGGGGATGGCCCCAGCTTGCAGGGGCCCCTTGGGCTGCCCTGTAGAGTATACAGACGGTGGTGGTTAGCCGCCCTGGCCGACCACCCCCTGGGCCCCCTGGGTTGGCAGCCACCCCCCGGCTTTCCACAGCACCCCGCCCCCCTGCCCCCCATGACTCAGGTCCCCCTCCTGGCCTCCCTGCCCCCCCCTTGCTGGTGTGCCTCACCTGGGCCCTCCGGCTGCTGCCGGGGCTGTTCCCTGTCAGCCTCCTCGCCCTCCTGTCTCTGGTGCTGGGCCATGCCGTGCCCTGTGGGGATATGAGGGGTGGGTGGAGGAGGGCTGTAGGTGTGCTCGGGCAGCCCCCTGGGCCTCCATTCAGTGGTCTGGGGTAGATGGGGTCTGCCCCCTGGCTGGGCCACCCTCCTCCCCCCATTTCCCCTCCCACCTGCTCGCTTACCCTCGATGTCTGTCTCCGATCCCTCCGAGGCCGGCCCCTCTGTGTAGCTGGGGTCCCTCATTGACCACTGGCTGAGGGTGACCAGTGTGCCAGACTTAGAGTCATCCTGTCCTGCCAGGGGGTGGGGGCTCTCTGGGCTGGTGCTGGGGGGGGTTTTCTGGTCCCTGAGGTCCCTGGGCATTCCTCCTGGTGGTTGGGAGCCCTGGAGCCGGTGCCTTCTTGGGGCCACTGCTTATGTGGGGCCACTATGGAGCCCTTCATGTGCAGTATGCGGTCCAGGGCATCATAGTAGGGGGCGGTCCGGGCTTTGTGCCCAGATTGCCATGTTTCCCTGCTGCTGTGTGCCCTTTAAATCTCCCTCCGTGGCCTGTGTTGTTGCTGGTTGCCTGGCAGCGATGTTGCGTGCTTTGTCCCTGGTTGGGAATCACTTTGTTTGATTCCGGCTGGTGGTTGCCGTTCAGACGTTACTTTTTTTTAGTTCCCGTTTGGAATCGCATTGACCACACTTTCTAAGATGGTCCGGGCCGGAGCTCCAGAAGTGTTGTTGATTTTGACCCCTGGTGGGTATTGCTTGTGGTGAACATCTGGTGGCCACTGAGCAGATGTTCAGGGCACTTTGGCCCCACCGCGGTATTGACTGTGGTTCACTGTGGTTGACTGTGATCTCGTAATGTCTGAAAATACCCACAGCCAACAGACTCACTTGGTTCCAATCCTGCACTGACTCATTTCTATTCCACAATTTTTCAATGCCGTGACCACAAAAGGAAGGGGTCAAAATCAACCATGCTTCCGGAGCTCTGGCCCGGACCATCTCCGAAAGCGTGGTCAATGCGATTCCCAACGGGAAACTAAAAAGTGGCGGAATGGAGCGAGGCAGAAGGGAGAGGAGACCAGCGGGTGAGAGAGCAGAGGTGGAGGAGGCACAGGCAGAGGAGGAGGTGGTCGTACTGAACATGGAGGAATTGGAGGGAAAGCAGCAGCAGAAGCAGGGACGGGCCTCCCGGGGGAGGAGGCACCCCAGGAGCGGGTAAGGGGACCAAAGGGGAGGGGACCCGGCAGCACAGGGACATACAGGGGGAGGGCCGGTAGGAGAGGGGGGCTGGGGGTGGGACGTGGGACAGGGGCAGAACAGCAAAAAAAAAAAAAACATGTCCTGCAGACACGGAAATGGGTCCGGGAACCCGAGCCCCCGGAGGAGACGGTCACAGCCCAGGCGGAGGAGGAGGAGCAGGAGGAGGAGGAACTGGAGGTACCACGGGGGAGATGGCCCTACCACAGAGGGGGGCAATGGGGGCTCAGGGAGACCCAGGTGTTTATTCGCATCTGGGGGACCCTGGAGCATCAACTGGAGCTCGCGCTCAATCAGCACAACGAACACATGTTCCGGGAGATCGTGCGGGAAATCGAGGTGGAGGGGCATCACAGGACCGTGGCACAGTGCTGATAGAAGGCTAAGGAACTCAAGAGGGGGTACAAGGCCATTTGGGAAAACAACCAGTGGTTCGAGCCCGGAGCCCGGACCACCCCCTACTATGATGCCCTGGACCGCATACTACACATGAAGGGCTCCATAGTAGCCCCACGCCTCGTGGGGAGTGCCGTGGTCCAGGGCAGGGAGTGGGCCGATGTACTCCCTCCCCTCACCACCCCCAAGAAGGCACCAACTCCCGGGCTCTTGACCCCCAGGAGGAATGCCCAGGGACCTCAGGGACCAGCAGCCCCCCCAGCACCATCCCGGAGAGCCCCCACCCTCTTGCAGGACAGGATGACTCCGAGGCTGGCACACTGGTCAGCCTTAGCCAGTGATCTATGGGGGACCCAGCTACACAGAGGGGCCGGCCTCAGAGGGATCGGACACAGATATCGAGGGTAAGCGAGCAGGTGGGAGGGGAGATGGACCAAGGGTGAGGGGTGGGGAGGAGGGAGGCCCGGCCAGGGGGAAGGCCCCGTCCACCCCAGACCACAGAAGGGGGCCTGAGGGGCCACCTGGGCATACCTACAGCCCTCCTCCACCCACCCACCCCATATCCCCACAGGACACGGCACGGCCCAGCACCAGAGACAGGAGGGCGAGGAGGCCAGAGGGGAACAGCCCCGTCAGCAGCCAGAGGGCCCAGATGAGGCACACCTGCAAGGAGAGGGAGGCCCCCAGGGAGGCCGGTCGGGGGACCCGGGTCACACGGGGTGGGGGGCCGGGGTACTGGGGAAAGCCAGGGGGCTGGCCGCCAACCCAGGGGGCGCACCCCCCCAGCCATGTCCCTGGCCAGGGGGCAGCCGGCCAGGGTGGCTAACCACCATCTGTGGCAGGGCAGCCCGAGGGGCCCCAGCAACCTGGGGCCATGCCCCCAGCACAACAGATGAGGGAGCACCGGGCACTGGAGGGAGGACCAGGCAGAGGACATAGTCTGCACCAACACAGAACAGGAGGCGCGGATGATAGTTTTCACCTATAAAGTTCTAGTCTTCACCAATAAAGCTCTTCACAACCTCGCTCCCCCCTACCTCTCTGCACTTATCACCCTCCATACTCTAGCCCGTGCACTTCGCTCCTCCTCTGTCCCTTCTCTCACCCTTCCATGCCTTCCATGCTCCCCTAAGCGCCTGTGTCCCTTCTCACTTGCTGCCCCCCCATGCCTGGAACTCCCTCCCTGTCCACATCC